>VSDK01016959.1:120898-153511 GCA_009767595.1 Symbiodinium kawagutii
GGCTGGAAGGGACGGGACAACAGCAACCTGGCGCCATCATGGCTCTGCCTGCTGCGCGTTGGAAAATGGGAATGTTTGCGCGTGCGTGGAAAAACATTTATATAGAAATAAATAAAAAGATAAGAATATATATATATATATAGATATAGATATCGATACATATTTTATACGTAAAAATGGCGCGTGCGTGGAAAAACATATATATATATATATATATATATGTATATATATTTTTTTCAGAGATAAATATACAAATAGCTTAAATGTAAATGAACAGAACGCAAAAATTTTGAACAAGAAAAAAAAAATGTTTAATGAACAAAATAAAGCAATCAACGAAAAATCGATAGAGCAGTTTGTTAAAAGGAAAAGAAGACAACTATCTTGAAAAGAGTCAATCAAAAATAGATCTACTTTCAAAACAACACTTAAAACATGAACAAAAATGGCATTTGAAAAAACAAAGAAATAATTACAGAAAAGATGAATAGCTCAATGACAAAAATAGAAAGCATTAAAATCACAATGAATAGAAAATCAAAGCACAAAACTAAAAATAGCAAATACGCAAAAATTGAAATAAACCTTCAAATAAATAAATGCATTTATATAAGGCAAGGCTTTCTCATACAGCAATCATGGCTGCGTATCACGCTGCCACGCTATATTTCCCGCAGTAAGTAAAGTCCCCGGCCCCAACCAAGCTCCAGATTTTTGTTTGATAGACCACGGCCTGAGGATTTATGTTGACTTCTCCAAGTGTAATCACTATCATCCATGATGAATGGCCATAGTTTTGAAACTAATAAGCTATTACATAGCCAAGCAGCCAATAATAGTGGCCACGATCAAAACCTACTAATGGATGGCTACTGGACTCGACAACAACTGACTTTAACTATTACCAGCTGAATGATAATTGTCATTGTGATCAATAACCAATTTGGCTATTAATTTTTGATCATTCAACAAAGCGACGGGTTTTTACATACTAGCTATTGATTCATCGACGATGACTACACACCAGCTACGGGATGAATAAGCATTGCTAAAAACCATTGCCAGCAACTTGGATCTCCCCCAAAATGAATGCCCACATCGCAAACGATGTCTCAATAACTATTTTAGTCGACTACTTTATGAGTTGACTGACAACCTATTCCAGTAATAACAAAGGTATACTGGCACGTGTGCATTAATAGTGAACCTGAATAATTGACTAGCATTACTTGCCATGAAATATCAACCGCCTTTCTCCTCTCCATGTGTCACAGTTCTCATCAAAAAACCATGTGTAAATAGCATCATCTAAGATTCATTATCCAAAAACACCATCGTTCATTAACTACTTTAAGTGACCAATCATCATCAACTATTGACCATTCATAATAGCAGCAACATTTACAATGACAACCAGTAGCAATCAATAACCTTTAGTTGCCTTTGGTTGACCCTAGGTAATCATCAAACATTTGTTACTTAGCATCATTAACAACTCATCACCAATAAACTGCTTCATTCATGAGCGATGATTCATAAGAGAAACTAATCACCATGGTTCATTCACACATCCCACAATGAATGACTGTATCAACCATCATTAACCACTGTAAGTCACCAATCATCAACCATTTCATCATCAACCATTCCCCAAAGAGAACCACCATTCACCGTTCATAAGAGACACTGATTCACCCGGCACCCCATTCACAATTTCGCGACTGATTCACCAGTCATAAGCGACTGATTCATTTCATCACCCCACATCCCACTGGTGAACCGCAACACCTCCGACTCCTCGTGGCCCAGCAACTTTGGTCCGTTGACAGCATCTGGGCCAGGCGTTGCGCAAGGGCGCAACCCCGTTCAACGCGGCTCAGGAGGCCTGGCCCAACGGGCCCAACGGGGAACGGTGGAAGTGAGGGGGAGCTGCTGGTTAAGTCGTGGTGAATTGGTGGTTGTAGTGGTTAAATGATGGTGAACTGATTGTTAACTGGTTGTACTAGTGGTTGAATGATGGTTAACTTAGGAATTGAAGTGTTCAATGGTGAATGACGGTGATTATGAGTGGCTGAATTGGTGATTGATAGCGCTAAATGATGGCAAATGATAGCGAATTGGTGATTAACTCTCGCCTACTTGGTGGCTGTCAATTATCTACAAGTGGTTACTGATGGCAATCTCGGTGAATGCTTGATGCTTAATTAGTGGCTAATTGACGACTAATGACGCTTCATTGATGGTTAGCATCAATTAATAATGGTTGCTAGGTCAACAACGACTGTCAGTATTGGTTCAGAATCAACCAGCATGGCTGATATTTGGAAATGGACAATGGCTCCCAATTGACCATGGTTGATGATAGTGGGTTGAATGTTCAAGAATGCCCGATCATGCTAAATAGTGGTTGGTGGTTCATGAAAACCTTTCAGAATCCCAACCTATCAGTGGTTCACATGGATTCCCACCTTACGGCGCATTGACCCTACCAGCTGACATCATGCTATACCTGGGCAATCAACCCACCACGTTATCTGACTATGAACAGCCACGCATAGGTTTGACCCACTAGGAGTTGAGCCTAGCTTAGTTCACAGGACAAAGCTATGTGAAACAAACATTTATTGGTTACGCAATCATTTGAATGTAATAGGATATAAAGTATTTTGATGACTTGCCCATTTGAAGAAACATCCCAATTCACTGGGATACCTTCCCCAATTCAACATGACAACCCAAATTGTCCCACTAGTAAGTACCATTGGTTGATTCAAAACCAGAAAGTAGCGGCAACCATTGATACTTGGGCTACCGCCAACCTGGGATGAGAGACCAATAGCTTGAGGCTGCTCGCCCGTGAGTACCAGCTGTCGCAACATATTCATCCATGCTAATTTCGGGGAGCATGTTTGGTAACCTATGGGCCTCTGTGTGGTTAATGAAGCTCAGTTCCGTGCCACAGTTCAAAGAGTGGGTTGCACATCTTGCCGACAAAGGTGGGTCCGACCTGTGATACACCGACACTTTTCTTGATCCAGCAAACAAAGGCTACTTTGTGCTGCTTTACGATGGTATCTCCGTTTTGGGATGAGAAGCAGCTCGCAAAACTCATGAAAACATGTATCCCAAAAACTCAGCGACTGTCCATCATTTCGGAGCGGCAGCCACCCTAACCCGATCGCGACCTTGTCGGCCCAAACAACGCAGGTTCATGTGCAAGTAAATGGCCTCGGATGCCCTCCGGTTGAAACCATGGCAACTATTGAGAATGGGGTTATTGCTTACATTTTGCTTCCCAGGACTGGCTTTATCAAAGCAATCTTGGAGAACCATAACCCTGCCATGATGACCTGTTGGGGCAAACAAATTCACAGAATGTGAACTGCCCATATCTACCAGCAGCATACAGTCCCTTGCAGCTTAGCAGCCATGGCCGGTCGAGACCCCTCCAGGGTAAACCTGCAACAAGAAGCAACGCGCATAGTTGAATGGGCGGAAATCATCTTCACAATAGTCAGTAGATGTCAACAGCGGTTGATCACAGTTGAGAATTGTTGATAATAGTTGAAAACGACTGATACTAGTTCCCAATGTTGATGATTAATTCCGGATTGCAATGACTAACGACTTTGCAGCCAGTACAAGCACCATTCAGAGCCCTGTTAGTCCAACAAAAGCCACAAGCGGTTGGATGGACACCTTGATATGATGATGGACACCCTGACATGTTTCAGTGGGACGGTACTGGCGAATAGGCTCCTTAGCTCCTTGAGGTTGATTAAGCATGATTAATGATTGACAAGTATCAAGCATTAACCTCTATAAACCATTAATTCATGATGATATTCTGTTATGGTCTATACATCATGAACCTTTATAAACCATTTGCAATGTCAATGTCTATTTGTTCCAAGATATCAATGAAGTGAAGAGGTTCTTTCTAAGTTGTGACACCAGTTAGAACGACAGTAAATCGTTCGGTGAGTACACTACCACCAGAGGTTACTGAGTGGCATGAACCATGAGTTAGCAATCGCTGAGTGTCAACGGTTTCTCGTGGATGCTACCCCCCATCAAAAAGGGAATCCTGGCAGAATAGGTTCCTAGCTGTTGATTGTTGTTCACCCTTGGCTACAGCAATCATTTAGGAGTGAAATCAGGCTGCCTATGATCGGACATCGCTAATTATGCATCAACCGATGTTTAGATATTTTTGATAAAGCATCAGTGAAACAGGGTCAAATGCTACTCTTGAGCCTTACTGATTATTGGCTTTCATCTCTTAAAATTACAATGAATAGAAAAGCAAAGCACAAAACCAAAAATAGCAAATACACAAAAATTGAAATAAACCTTCAAATAAATAAATACATGTATAATGCATCCGACGCGCCAGCCTTCGTAATGCACTGGTCTTTGTATAAACTGCTTCGGTCAATGGGTTGGTTGATGGAACAAACGACAGGAAACCCTGGTTTTCACCACCAACTATAAGGGCTTCCTGGAGTTTTTCCCTCATCTATTTCTCGGACTAGGATCAGCTAACACTACATCAGCCGGTAGTGAGCGAGCTTTCGGCGGGGGATATGTATGTCTCCGGGTTTGGTGGACTCGACAACAACTGACTTTAACTATTACCAGCTGAATGATAATTGTCATTGTGATCAATAACCAATTTGGCTATTAATTTTTGATCATTCAACAAAGCGACGGGTTTTTACATACTAGCTATTGATTCATCGACGATGACTACACACCAGCTACGGGATGAATAAGCATTGCTAAAAACCATTGCCAGCAACTTGGATCTCCCCCAAAATGAATGCCCACATCGCAAACGATGTCTCAATAACTATTTTAGTCGACTACTTTATGAGTTGACTGACAACCTATTCCAGTAATAACAAAGGTATACTGGCACGTGTGCATTAATAGTGAACCTGAATAATTGACTAGCATTACTTGCCATGAAATATCAACCGCCTTTCTCCTCTCCATGTGTCACAGTTCTCATCAAAAAACCATGTGTAAATAGCATCATCTAAGATTCATTATCCAAAAACACCATCGTTCATTAACTACTTTAAGTGACCAATCATCATCAACTATTGACCATTCATAATAGCAGCAACATTTACAATGACAACCAGTAGCAATCAATAACCTTTAGTTGCCTTTGGTTGACCCTAGGTAATCATCAAACATTTGTTACTTAGCATCATTAACAACTCATCACCAATAAACTGCTTCATTCATGAGCGATGATTCATAAGAGAAACTAATCACCATGGTTCATTCACACATCCCACAATGAATGACTGTATCAACCATCATTAACCACTGTAAGTCACCAATCATCAACCATTTCATCATCAACCATTCCCCAAAGAGAACCACCATTCACCGTTCATAAGAGACACTGATTCACCCGGCACCCCATTCACAATTTCGCGACTGATTCACCAGTCATAAGCGACTGATTCATTTCATCACCCCACATCCCACTGGTGAACCGCAACACCTCCGACTCCTCGTGGCCCAGCAACTTTGGTCCGTTGACAGCATCTGGGCCAGGCGTTGCGCAAGGGCGCAACCCCGTTCAACGCGGCTCAGGAGGCCTGGCCCAACGGGCCCAACGGGGAACGGTGGAAGTGAGGGGGAGCTGCTGGTTAAGTCGTGGTGAATTGGTGGTTGTAGTGGTTAAATGATGGTGAACTGATTGTTAACTGGTTGTACTAGTGGTTGAATGATGGTTAACTTAGGAATTGAAGTGTTCAATGGTGAATGACGGTGATTATGAGTGGCTGAATTGGTGATTGATAGCGCTAAATGATGGCAAATGATAGCGAATTGGTGATTAACTCTCGCCTACTTGGTGGCTGTCAATTATCTACAAGTGGTTACTGATGGCAATCTCGGTGAATGCTTGATGCTTAATTAGTGGCTAATTGACGACTAATGACGCTTCATTGATGGTTAGCATCAATTAATAATGGTTGCTAGGTCAACAACGACTGTCAGTATTGGTTCAGAATCAACCAGCATGGCTGATATTTGGAAATGGACAATGGCTCCCAATTGACCATGGTTGATGATAGTGGGTTGAATGTTCAAGAATGCCCGATCATGCTAAATAGTGGTTGGTGGTTCATGAAAACCTTTCAGAATCCCAACCTATCAGTGGTTCACATGGATTCCCACCTTACGGCGCATTGACCCTACCAGCTGACATCATGCTATACCTGGGCAATCAACCCACCACGTTATCTGACTATGAACAGCCACGCATAGGTTTGACCCACTAGGAGTTGAGCCTAGCTTAGTTCACAGGACAAAGCTATGTGAAACAAACATTTATTGGTTACGCAATCATTTGAATGTAATAGGATATAAAGTATTTTGATGACTTGCCCATTTGAAGAAACATCCCAATTCACTGGGATACCTTCCCCAATTCAACATGACAACCCAAATTGTCCCACTAGTAAGTACCATTGGTTGATTCAAAACCAGAAAGTAGCGGCAACCATTGATACTTGGGCTACCGCCAACCTGGGATGAGAGACCAATAGCTTGAGGCTGCTCGCCCGTGAGTACCAGCTGTCGCAACATATTCATCCATGCTAATTTCGGGGAGCATGTTTGGTAACCTATGGGCCTCTGTGTGGTTAATGAAGCTCAGTTCCGTGCCACAGTTCAAAGAGTGGGTTGCACATCTTGCCGACAAAGGTGGGTCCGACCTGTGATACACCGACACTTTTCTTGATCCAGCAAACAAAGGCTACTTTGTGCTGCTTTACGATGGTATCTCCGTTTTGGGATGAGAAGCAGCTCGCAAAACTCATGAAAACATGTATCCCAAAAACTCAGCGACTGTCCATCATTTCGGAGCGGCAGCCACCCTAACCCGATCGCGACCTTGTCGGCCCAAACAACGCAGGTTCATGTGCAAGTAAATGGCCTCGGATGCCCTCCGGTTGAAACCATGGCAACTATTGAGAATGGGGTTATTGCTTACATTTTGCTTCCCAGGACTGGCTTTATCAAAGCAATCTTGGAGAACCATAACCCTGCCATGATGACCTGTTGGGGCAAACAAATTCACAGAATGTGAACTGCCCATATCTACCAGCAGCATACAGTCCCTTGCAGCTTAGCAGCCATGGCCGGTCGAGACCCCTCCAGGGTAAACCTGCAACAAGAAGCAACGCGCATAGTTGAATGGGCGGAAATCATCTTCACAATAGTCAGTAGATGTCAACAGCGGTTGATCACAGTTGAGAATTGTTGATAATAGTTGAAAACGACTGATACTAGTTCCCAATGTTGATGATTAATTCCGGATTGCAATGACTAACGACTTTGCAGCCAGTACAAGCACCATTCAGAGCCCTGTTAGTCCAACAAAAGCCACAAGCGGTTGGATGGACACCTTGATATGATGATGGACACCCTGACATGTTTCAGTGGGACGGTACTGGCGAATAGGCTCCTTAGCTCCTTGAGGTTGATTAAGCATGATTAATGATTGACAAGTATCAAGCATTAACCTCTATAAACCATTAATTCATGATGATATTCTGTTATGGTCTATACATCATGAACCTTTATAAACCATTTGCAATGTCAATGTCTATTTGTTCCAAGATATCAATGAAGTGAAGAGGTTCTTTCTAAGTTGTGACACCAGTTAGAACGACAGTAAATCGTTCGGTGAGTACACTACCACCAGAGGTTACTGAGTGGCATGAACCATGAGTTAGCAATCGCTGAGTGTCAACGGTTTCTCGTGGATGCTACCCCCCATCAAAAAGGGAATCCTGGCAGAATAGGTTCCTAGCTGTTGATTGTTGTTCACCCTTGGCTACAGCAATCATTTAGGAGTGAAATCAGGCTGCCTATGATCGGACATCGCTAATTATGCATCAACCGATGTTTAGATATTTTTGATAAAGCATCAGTGAAACAGGGTCAAATGCTACTCTTGAGCCTTACTGATTATTGGCTTTCATCTCCCGTGGTTTAGCAGACTCACCCGGCATCAAACAATGGGTTGTGACAGATTTAACCAGCATATCTAAACAAGATATTTTGACGTTAAATATATTGGTCATATACTTATTGATCATTGTAGCAAATAAATTGGTTAAAATAGACCATGATCACTTATTTAACCACTTGGTTAAAATTATCATACACTTATTGATCACCAATAACCATCGCTATTTGTTAGCCAGTTTCAGAGCGGCTATGACCTCACACCTACCAGTGGAGCGTGTAGTGCATCCGACGCGCCAGCCTTCGTAATGCACTGGTCTTTGTATAAACTGCTTCGGTCAATGGGTTGGTTGATGGAACAAACGACAGGAAACCCTGGTTTTCACCACCAACTATAAGGGCTTCCTGGAGTTTTTCCCTCATCTATTTCTCGGACTAGGATCAGCTAACACTACATCAGCCGGTAGTGAGCGAGCTTTCGGCGGGTGATATGTATGTCTCAGGCTTGGGGGTTGAAGGGGGTAGAAGTGAGCGGTAGCAGGTAGCGAACACGGACGCAAGCAGTGGAGTCATGCTGAACCTTCAAGCTTAAAGCTCCAGAGCGGTATCCTGTTCATGTTCCAAATCAGCGAAGAGATGCACAGTTCCTTGCTTTTGACCTGGAATACTCTCTAGATGAAAACGGCCTAAACCCCCCTGTATTGACAAGTGCCTATGGCAAAATCAAGAAACACAACCAATTTAAAAATTAGATCACTATCCCAAGTTGACATAGCTCAGCAACCATGGTCGACATGCCAGATAAATTCCTCCCAAATGTTTTTGCAGCGGCTCCCTGCCTGCCCTGGTCAAAACTGTCTTCTCCTTGGACTGACGAAACGTGGTGTCAAATGCCCAGCTGCTGAAGTTGTTATGTGGGGTTATACTGTAGTGAGGCTCTCATGCGGGTTGGTAGGGGAACTACCATGATATCAATGGATAGTGCTATTGACTGCTTCAAGTGGCCTAAGTCTTATGATTGACCAGTTTTGTCCATTGCAAGCTGATAGTCACAATTCGCCATCATTAACCATTACACATTGTCTTTGAAGACATCTACACTCGATCCTTGAACATGTCATAAGCACTCTGAAAGATTGATGCCTGGATCCGTCAGTTTCAGCCATGTTCGAGTTCAAGCTGTTAGAACATGCTGTATAAGCTATAGGCCTCGGATAGATGCTTACATGTACACTTAGCTGAGAAATCATTGGATTTTGGTCGTCAACGCCAGGGAAATTAGCTGCATAAATATGATGTTTTAGGTTGCCAGCTGAATCGACCGGAGGGTAAGCCACACCGGCTAGCATATGCGCTGGTACCGGAATACAGTGCTCTATCAATCCATGATCATGCTGCACCATTGCAAGGCCAAACTTGTATCAATCTTGCTGATGAATGTCAAACTTGTGAGTTCTTCATCTTGAGAGTCTCTCAAAATAGAATCTCCTCCCAAAACTGCAGTTGGTTGCAGGGGTTGGTTAAACTATTAGATGGTCATGTCCCCAACTGAATGCGGTGATTGTCCAAGGTGTGCAGTATATTAAAATTCAAAACCATATCGCTCCATCATGACTATCACCCAACCATCAAACATTCAGGTCTATCAACCATCAACCATCCAATGGGTTGTCTGTCGTCGCAACTGGCAATCACTGGTTAGGAAGTCGCGGTCATCCAAGGATTCGGCTTTGGGGGAAAGGCGAAATTGAGCTGAGCCATGATAGAATGATAGGCTAACGATATAGATGTATCTCCACCATCAATCAGTTGACTATCAAACTTATCTATCCATCAGCCTGCGTGATTTGGATGCAGTTGATGCCATCGACGCCTGGTTACTATCCCTGATGTTTATGCTAACAACTGTCTTGATTATATCGTTTCTTTTACATGTGGCTATGCTGGGATCTGATATGCCTTAAACTTGGCACTTTGGCAGTCCCATGGGTGCGGTTTGACATCGGTCCCTTGTGCGTTTTGCTGCTGACTGCCCCAGGCGCTGATGATGTAGCGCGCAGATTTGCAGATGCGATTGGGATCACAAGGGTCGCGCATCAAGAGGGTGCCGCAGCCCATGGGAGTGTAGAGCCTCAGCACCGAGCACTGCACTGTATTAAGTAGGCTATCACCCAATTGGATTTTTGCAATCAATCATTATTAGCCAGTATGCTATTAAGTTTGCTATTCAGTACGCTATTATCAATGATTGTTAACCAGTATCTGACTGTACTCGACTATATCTTTGTCAGGTAACGGTTATTGGTAGTACGTTTGTTCATGAAGTGGTTGAGAAAACGGGGCCCCAACTTCTCCTAGGCACAATTTATGACCGTCCACTGCCACCGTGTCAGCCCGCTCCATGCCCGGCACGCCGCGTTGGTCGCGCAGGGTCAAGGGAAAACCCCAGGCAGCATCGACGTGGAAGTGGGCACCCACCGAAAGCGCCAAGTCCTGTGACAGGTCGAAACCAAGGTTGACGATGGATCTGATGTCGATGGCACTAATGGAAACCCACCACTACCATTCGCAGTAGTATTGGGGCTCTCGGACCAGGACCAGCGCTAGGACCACCACCACGACCACGACTTTGACGACTACAAGGAGAAGTATAAAATAACAGTACCAATGATGATAATAATGTTAATAAAAAACAATGACAATAATAAAACGAAAGATGAAAAAAACAAAATAATAACAAAAATAATGACAAACAAAAATAACAATAATATAAATAATAACAATCTTAATCAAAAAATCATGATAACAAAAAATAAACTTGAAAAAAAATAAACAATAATAAAAACACAAAGATTTATAAAAAACCAATAATAAAAAACAAAAAAAAACAATAACAAGAAAACATAAAAAATAAATTCAAAAACAATGACAATAACCGAAATAATACTAATAATGAAAATAAAAACAGTAATGGTAAAGACAAAAAAAGGTCAATATTAAAAAACAATAACATAAACAAAAATGAAGAAAATAAAAAGAAGAATAAAAATAAAAAACAATAGAAAACAATATTAAAATATTGCAATAATAAAAAATCAAAATAATAGTAATAATAACAACAACAACAACAAAAATAACAATAATAAAAATAAAAAAGAAAAACAATAATGGCAATAGTAAAAATCCAAAAATAATAAAAAATAAAACAATAAAAAATGACCATCAAAAAAAAAACAAATATAATAACGAAAACAAAAAAAACAATAAAAATAAAAACAATAACAAAAAGTGAAATAATAATGACAATAATAAAAATAAAAATAGTAATACTAGTAAAAACAATGATAGCAACAAAAATGAAAATAATATTAAAAAATGATGATAATGAGAAAACTGAAAATAGTAATTACAACAAAAAACAAATAATAATAGTAATTAAAAAAGGAAGAATGACAACAAAAAACGAAAATTGAAAAATAGTAATAACAAAAATAAAGCAGAAACATTCTATCTGGCAAAGCTTCTGGCATTGAATCTGGCAAAGCTTTTGGCAATGTATCTGGCATAGCTTCTGACATTCTGTCTGGCAAAGCTTTTGGCAATCTATCTGGCATAGCTTCTGACATTCTATCTGGCAGAGCTTTTGGCATTCTATTTGGCACTATCTGGCATAGCTTCTGACATTCTATCTGGCAGAGCTTTTGGCATTCTATTTGGCACCGCTTTTAGCATACTATCTGGCATAGCTTCTGACATTCTATCTGGCAAAGCTTGGCATGGGAGTTGAGGTCCGACATCGAACACTGGGTGTTCACGCATGGTCGTGGTTGATGTCCGGCAGCGAACACTGGGCGTGGACGGTCGTGGTTGCGGTCCGGCTGCGAACACTGGGCGCGGATGGTCGTGGTTGAGGTCCGGCAGCGAACACTGGGCGGTTGAGGCGCGGCAGCGAAAACTGGGTGTGGATGGTCGTGGTTGAAGTGCGGCAACGAACGCTGGCGTGGATGGTCCTGGTTGAGGTCCGGCGAGGAGAAGGAGGAGAAGGAGAAGCGGCAACTGGCATAAAATCTAACAGCCCTCACCTGACAGGTGGGGAAATATTCATATTTGACTAAATTCTGGAACGTTTTTTGGCGCTTTTCGTGTTTTTGGCGCCAACTATTCATGATATAACGTGATAAACCGTAGTTGATTGACATCAAAGACATTAAAGAATTTGGACAAATATGAATATTTGAGGAATTCGCCTGAAATCTTTAATGTTTTTGACATCAATTATTACCTAAAAATGGGAGCGACACGGTTGCATTGATACGAAAAACGCTACACACAAAAAAACATGAAAAACCCACGGCGCACAGCGTCCCTTTCTGCAAAAAATTGGCATTCAACATCAATAGCAAACATGCGATGCGCCAAAGCACTCTTGATTTGCCCCGGACTGATGCCACCAATTGTTCCTTGCCGGGCAACAGCTCAGCGCAAGCCGTGGAAGCCTCGGAAAGTCTGGGCTGGCGCCTGCGCGCGCGAAGCCTTTTGCAAGGCCAGTCCGGCCTTGCAGGTTGCCTTGGCAGTTGGCTCTGTCCCCAAAAAGATCCAGATGAACATGCCAAGGAAAGCATGTCAGCAAAATGGATCAATGCCAGTATCCACCAACACTACTGCCATTGCACGCGCAACCCCGCAAAATCCTTATCAAAACCTCTTGTCTGCTGTGATCAGGGCGGCAGTCAGAGCTGCAGCCAGCACCACGCAGAAGAAAGTGTTTCAGGGTATTTGGCTTTAGGGTTGATGGTTCCAAGGTTTTGTCGCGCATGATTTCGCGGTTCAAGGTTCTAGGGTTCTAGGGTGTATGCTTTGAGGGTTGGCGGCTGTTGGGTTTTAATTTTCAATCTTTGTCAAGTTCATGGTTTTAGGGTGTATGGTTTTCGGCTTGTAGTTTTGAAGTGCATGAACCGAAGGCTTTGGATTTTTTTGGTTTGAAAATAACAATTTCTGGATTTATATTTGTGGCTTTGCGTTTTCAAAATTTATGGTTTGAAGGTCGGGTTTGTTCGGTTTATGGCTTTTGGTTTCAAATTTTTGAAAATCTACGCTTTGAGGTTTTGGGGGTCTGCGGTTTTTGGGCGTAATCTATGGTTTCCCCGGCGGCCTCCACGGCTTGCGCAAGCCTCCGTGGGGCCCTAGCAGAGTACTTTGCTCTGTAAGGCCCCTCTAGCCGCAACGCCTGTTCCAACGCAGAGGGCACCACGCCAGCTTCGCAGATCACCTTGGCAAGTGGAAGGCGGGAATCTATGCGTGCGTGGATAATGAAAAATCTATCTATAGATCGACGGCTTTGGGAAAGCCTTCGCGGGGCCCTAGCAGAATACTTTTCTCTGTAGGGCCCTTGCAGCCTCAACGCCTTTTGCAAGGCGGAGGTCACAACGTCACCTTCGCAGATCACCTTGACAGTTGGAAGGTGGGAACCCCAGGGCCTTTGCGTCAGATTGTTGACGCAAGGGCCCCTGGACGCGGAGCGCCCTCTGTAACGCCGACGTGCCTGCGTCGACCTCGCAGGTCGCCTTGGCAGCTGGTTCGGTGGAAGGGGAACCGCGCGCTGGTAGTCCTCTACATGTGGGTTACTTTCTCGCGGGTTGCCTTGGCAGCGCATGGCCGGATTTGTTCCGAGCATCCTGCGCATTGGAGAATGGGAATGCTTGCGCGTGCATGGAAAAAACCTTTTTCTATCAATATGAAAAATTGTATACAAATAAATTTTGCGCGCATAAAAAACAATATACATCTGTAATAACAATGACGTTTTGAAACATGACGAAGTATGCTGAAACGTCAGTTGGGAATAGTCAGAGCAACTGTGAGTTTCATGGGACATGTTGCCAGCTTTCTGGCTCCGATGAACCAAGAAACCGGAGCACCACCGCACTATCTGAGCATCTGCAAATTCCTCTCAGCTGCTATCCAACAGATCTCCTTCCAAACCTGATGGCAAACTGCTCATCATATCTCAGGCACACGCCCACTGCCAGCACTTCATGAACTTCTGTCCCAAGTACTGCAAGTGCATAGCCCTGGAGAAACGAAACACCACGCCATGCTCTGGGGCATGGATCCTGGTGGTTCCTGCCTGTTGGGATTTGTTGTCATCCCCCCGTCATCAAGCCTGATTTTCTGCGTCATCAATCAGCACATAAAAACAATATACACGTTAAAAAATGTATAATTATAAATAAATATATATATATATATATGTAGCTCGTTTACATGTGAGTAAAATACCTGACAAAATGTGAATAAAGAAAAGAGAAAAAAATGCATGAAAGAAAAAGATCATCAGCGAAAAGTCAATGGAAAAAACTGCGAAAATGAACAGGAAGACAATTGTATTTAAAAGAGTCAGTCAAAAATAGATCGACTTTCAAAACTATAATTGAAAAATGAATAAAAAAAGGCATTTGAAAAAGCAAAGAAATAAGCAATTACAGAAAAAGAAACGAACAGCGCACTTAAAATCAAAAACATTAAAATCAAAATGAATGAAGAATCAAATCAAAAACCAAAATTACAAACAAATACATATATAGATACACCGAAAAAAAACTACATGTACATCTTTCTATTCAAATACATATTTCTCTCTCCAGAAAGGGGCGCTGTGCGCCCGTGGCTTTTTCATGTTCTTGGCGTGAATTGAATAAGGCCCTCAGTAAGTAGGTAATAGTTGACCCAAAAAACACCAAAGATTTCAAAACATATCCAAAAATTACTTTACTTCGTGTGATCCCCGCCTTCACGCGCAAATCTGACACAGGTCTATTTGGCATAGCTTTTGACATTCTTTCTGGCGTACCTTCTGGCATTCTATCTGGCATAGCTTTTGACATTCTATTTGGCAGAGCTTTTGGCATTCTATCTGGCAAAGCTGTTGGCATTCTATCTGGCATAGCTTTTGGCATTCTATCTGGCATAGCTTTTAGCAATCTATCTGGCATAGCTTCTGACATTCTGTCTGGCATCGCTTTTAGCAATCTATCTGGCATAGCTTCTGACATTCTATCTGGCAGAGCTTTTGGCATTCTATGTGGCATCGCTTTTGGCATACTATCTGGCATAGCTTCTGGCATTCTATCTGGCGTAGCTTTTCACATTCTATCTGGCATAGCTTCTGACATTCTATCTGGCAGAGCTTCTGGCATTCTATCTGGCAAAATTTGGCATGAAAATCGAGGCCCGGCATCGAACACTGGGTGTTGATGGTCGTGGTTGATGTCCGGCAGCGAACACTGGGCGTGGATGGTCGTGGTTGAGGTCCGGCAACGAACACTGGGCGTGGATGGTCCTGGTTGAGGTCCGGCGAGGGGAAGGAGGAGAAGGAGAAGCGGCAACTCACATAAAATCTAACAACCCTCGCCTGGCAGGTGGGGAAATATTCATATTTGTTCAAATTCTTGAATGTTTTTAACGTTTTCGTGTTTTTGGTGCCAACTATTCATGATATAATGTGAGAAGCCCTATTTGATTGACACCAAAAACGGTAAAGAATTTGGACAGATATGAATATTGGAAGAATTCGCCTGAAATCTTGAATGTTTTTTGCGTCAATCATTACCCAAAACAATAAAAATAAACATGAAAACAAAATTAAAATAATAATGACAATCACCAAAATAAAATGAAAATAAAAATACTAATAAAAACAATCATAGCAACAAAAATGAAAATAGCAATAATAGAAAAATGATAACAATAACGAAAATGAATACAATATTGGCAATAAAAAAGAAAATGACAAAACATAATAACAACAATAGTAACAATAGTAATCGAAATAATGAGAAAACTAATAGTACTGCAAATAATGACAATAAAACAATAATAACAACAAAAAATACGATTAACAAAAATAAACATTAAAAAACAATAGTAGTATTGATAATAGAAAAAAAATCATAAAAAAAACTAACAAAAATAATACCAAAAAAATTAATAAAACAATAAACATAACAATCGTAACATTAACAATACTGATTGGTAGTGATCAAAAACTGATTTGAAAACACAACGGTAATAACGAATAGAAACCAAAGTACTGCAAATCATCAAAAGAAGTTTGGATGGCCAAAGTTCCGCGTTACGGATCTAAGCAAAGAAAAGTAAAGCAATGGATAAAGAAAACAAATGATAGCTAAGGCACGGGATAGCGAAGGCAGGGGATGAGTAAAGGAATTGGTAGCTAAGACACTAATCATGAAAGCAAAGGAAAGCCAAGGCACACGCTAGCTACTTCAAGGGATAGCTAAGGCAAAGGATAGCGAAGGCAAAAAAAATTAAGGCAATGGATAGCTTAACGCAACGGATAGCTAAAGGCAAAGGATAGCGGAAGCAAAGGATATTATATCCAATTTTGGAAAAAATTGACAGGAAAGCTTAATTCCTGAAGCCAATTTCCAATTTTGGAGGAACCCTCGCGCGAAAGTTTCGGATGCCAACTTCCAGTTTTGGAGGACGTCTCGCGCGAAAGCTTCGTTTTTGGAGTCAGCTTCGAATTCTGAAAAAAAATCCACGAAATGCTTTTTTGGTAAATAACCGGCTCGCGGAATGGTGTGTTTCGCAATGAAAAATGCGATGCCAACGTTGAGAAAAAAAACGAGAAACCGGGAGGCCAGCTTGTTCCGGGTTTGGCGCCCGCTGGTCCTGTGTGATGTCATCCCAAATTGATAAAAGATTCGTTTTTGGAAGAAAACCCCGACGAAAGCTTCAATTGAGGCGCAATCCGTGTAACCTGACTTTGCTTCTGCTACTGCAACTACTACTGCTACTACTCCTACTGCTACCGCTACTACTAATATTACTTCTACTTCTGCTACTAGTGCTACTACTACTACTACTACTACTACTATTACTACTACCACTTCTACTTCTACTACTCCTGCTAGTATTACTACTACTACTATTACTACTACTACTACTACTACTACTACTACTACTACTACTACTACTACTACTACTACTACTACTACTACTACCTACTACTACTACTATTACTACTACTACTACTACTACTACTTCTTCTACTTCTACTACTACTGCTACTGCTACTGCTACTTCTACTACTACTACTACTACTACTACTACCACCACTACCACCACCACTACCACTACCATATAGGTTACTATTACTACCATTATAAGGACTACTACTACTCCGACTCCAGTGCAGCACCAGCAGCAGCAGGGACTACATCAGCGGCAGTGACCACGATTGCATGAGAATCGCATGCATTAGCTACGGATAGCTACGGATAGGTACAGTACAAACATAAATTATCAAAACACCCAAGTGTTGTATCTACATGCGTTTGATTTGCCTTTGTTGTTATCAATAGTCAACGACTCCTCATGACAAGGTCTTTTTCTGGACAATTCCGAACCATCATTCACCCACATGATCCACCAACAACTAGCAGTGACCTTTGTAAGTTAATCATCCATTCACGTACCATCCACCAATAAGCACATGTTGAGCACCCACTGACGGCCATGTTCAAGCAATTTCAATCCATTTTCACCATACAATTGTCGTCCACCATTGTGAGCTATGCTTGAGCACAGTTGATTATTAAGCATTACTAGTCACTACTATAGATCATGAAGCAATTGTTCGGTCAATCCACTATTCACAACCCTTGACAATCATTCACCAACCATGACCCTTGCAATTTTCCACCATTCAAATCTATTCAAGATCTACTAACATCTACTAAGAGATTTGACATCGATCTAACGTGTATTTAACATCAATTAAATAGATGAGTTTCCACCAATTAACATCTACTAACATCTATGAAAATCTACATGTTTCCATCTATTAACATCTACTAAGCCCCATTTTCGAGGCTCAGCCTCTCGTTTTTCATCAAATCGAGATCAGCCATCCCGCCGCACCGCCAAGGCGTCCAAGTCATCCACGGAGCCGGTCTCAGTGGCACCCGCCAGGCCCACCACGGCCATGATCTTGGCGCCGGTGGCAGGGGCCAACCAACATCTCTCAACGAGAACGTGAGATCCAACATCTCCAAGCAACATCTCCAACACCAAGAAATGCACTACAATGATGCAACAACCAACATCTCTCAGTTCAGATCAAGCTATCGAAGATGCTATCTCATGCTATCTCAATATCTGCGGCTCGACACATCTTCCCACTCCCCGAGGACCTGCCTTGAAGTTCTTCTCCAAGAAGATCTCAGCCGTGCGCCTCATCTTCTCTACGTCCACGCGGAAGCTCTGTGCCTCGCAGTCCACCTTCATCAGATTGTCGCTGCCAAGGCCCAACAAACTCATGGCCTGCGATGCTGTGGGATGATCCCCTTGATTCGTGGAGGGTGAGGAGGGACAGGACAGCCAGAAACCTGGCGGTTGAAGCAAATCAGCTGATATCGGTTGTTAGTGATTGTTAATCATGATTCACAGTGATTAATCCTGGTTTAATTTAGTTAACAATGGCCGGTTATGGTTGATACTGCCAAAATATTGAATTTTGATTCATACTGATAAATTTCTCAAGCCTTAAAACCTTGGTTCAGTTCAAAAAGGAATCTCACACTGTCGCAAGCCAGCAGATGCAAGGTGAAGAACCGCAACCACATGTAGGAGCCCCCGCCGTCCCACATCAGACGGGCGCCTTGTCCAGCGAGTAGTGCGCCAGCGCAGACGTCAGCACCACCGCCCTCCCTGGCAGACCTTTGGACTCAGCCTCGGGGAAGAGACGATGTCGCGCCATCCAGAGCGCCTGGTGGGCGGCTGCAGCACTGGTTGGTTGGTTGGTTGGTTGGTTGGTTGGTTGCGGTTGGCTGGTCACGCTTTAAGCGTTAAGGTTGGTTGGATCAGCACCGCAAACCACCAGAGATCAGGATGCGTTGGGCCTGTTGGGATCTCGAAAAGGTTTCAAACTTGCCTCTCCAGCTTGGATAAATGGAAAGGATGCTACGTGGTTTGTCTCTAGGCCCAGGGTCATAGTTCAATCAGCACCAATGAGAGGGGGAATCATGGTTGGCGATCCCTGGTCAACTACGGTTCACTAACAGGATGGTGATGGATAGTGATGCTGAGCCATGCTTAAGCTTGGTTTCTGGTTGTCGTTCCTTTGGTCTGTCCTGGCAGGTAAATCATTTAACAATGGCCTGCGATTTTCCAGCCGAGGGTGACCCGCATCCAGTTCCGGTCTCTAATTCGAAGCAAGGTTGTATGTTTTTCCATGTGGCACCCTAGTCTTCAAGGGAATTTTCCTTGGGAGAACAACATGATTCTCTGGTTTATGTGGGACAAGTGTATCCTGATGCAGAGTTTACTGGGAACCACAGTGAATTCTTTCACACCAGCCTGCCACCAGCAGCAGTAGCGGTGCATCCCAACCTGAATGTTGGCTGCCGTCCCGCCAGAGGTGATGACACCCAACGAACTGCTACGGGACTGCAGGTGTCGGCGATAGAATGCCTCGTCCTTCACAAGTGTGTGCAGGAGAACCGCGACCAACCATGGAGTGGCGGAAATGGACTCATCTTTTTGCCGGCAAAAGCATTGGGGACTGGACAAACCACGAGAGAATATTGCGATACAGCCAGGAAGTTGCAAATGCTTCCCATGAACCACCGGGTGGTTTCTGGATATAGGTCACCCCGAGGTTCAAATGATACTGTCCCGAATCATGGCTTTGCCCCCCGTTGCCTGAACATTAACAGTGCTATTACCTTCTTGCAAACCATGGCGTTCACCTCTCAGAAAGAGGTTGTCCAAAAAATTGGATGCCCAGAAGTGACTGGTGGTTGGGTGGGATTTGGAGCTAGGAGTTACATCAACAGCCACCAGGAGACTTGTAATCTTAGTGAAGCTAATCCCAAAATCACTTCTGGGGTACACCATGCTTCTGAGAAGTTGCCCACACTGTTGAACCGTTTCCGCATGATACCTCCAACTGGTTGGCTGTTCAACATGCTTTGGGTGATCACTTGGGGCCTCAGGTTTTGGTCTACGAAGAAATTTAACATAAAAGGAAGTAAAACGATGGCTGCTTTCGGGTTGTTACTGGCTCGCAATGCACAGACCTGTAACGCTTGTTTCGTCCAATCCATTGACTACGATCAAGGTGAGCGCCATCAGCCATCAGTTTGTCAAAATTTGCCACGTAACAAGCGATGGATATAATTGCTACTTAGCCAACCAAGCTGACCAACTATGGAGGGGCCCCACTGGGCCCCCACCTTGCTCAGCTCAGAATCTAATGAACAGCCCAAGCTCGCGCCTGCTGGAAAATTTCTCGATGCAGAACTCCTAGGACCTCGCGCTCCAAAAATGTCGTGGCCTTCCCTGTCTCGGTCTTCACCTCGGTCCCGGCCCCAAGTCCCCACCTTTGGCCCTTGCGACGCACCTGACACAAGTCATGGGGATGTCCCAAGATCCACATCAGCCGTTCACAGCCGTTCACAGCCATGTTTGTTTCAAACCTCTATGGTTTATGGTCAAATTTGTTTTGGGTTTATGAATATCTCCCATTGTAAAGGTGGTAACCGTGACTGTGGGTATCAAAATACCAGCGTCACAACTCATTGGAAATGGTCATCCGCCATCAAATCCATCATGCTATTCTTAATGGTCCATCACTGCACATTTCCTCATAAAGGATCATGCGTTTTTGATTATGGGTGGGCAATGGCCCATGAAAATCAGAAATTGTCATCAATAATACGCTGATAAACACCCAGCAGCCACAACAGTGATCTTCTCTATTCATTGATATTTCGAGTACCTGCAACCAATTTCGGGACCCAACCAACTAAGTTTGCCAGTCGATAGAAGTGGTATACATCGACTGGATGATCTATGCTGGACGTAGCTATTTTCGTTGTTACATGATTAGCCAAGAAACTAGGTGAAGGGGCCACCAGCCATCAAAGTAGTTAATCCGAAAGCCATTTTTGACAAAATATAGATTAGGTGGGCTCACAGTTTAGCGTAACAACCAACCAACCCGGATTCTTCTGTGGTCGGTTGGCTGGTTGATTGGTTCAGTTAGCTGGCTGGTTGCTCCACTGCCCATGGCGGGGTCATGGGTCCTGAGGTAAGTCAACCCCTCACACGGATATTGCAGTGCTGAATGTCACCAGAGGTTCGCGCCCACATCACCCCAAGCTGCAGTGATAGCTTCCGTATCATGTTTTTAAACCAACTTTTGGGCAGCTAAACCAAGGGCAGGATGATGGTGAATAATGATGGCTATCCATGGATGGCTATCCATGGTTATTTTTGATATAATATGATGATTGCTCATGTGTAAGTATGATGATTGGAGCGGAATGTCCATTCAACCATCCTTCTCGCATATGGCTATGGGCACCCTCATGAATGAGGAACCAGTCCATCCACTGGAATGCAACCCACCTCAGCATCGCAGTGTCTGACTTGTCGCATTCCATGTGACCAAGTCCAGGGTCAAGCTGGATGAAACATCTATGCAAACATCAAACCCAAAAAAGGAATGTTTAATCCACAAGCAACCCAAACGATGTACCTGGTACCGGCGATGGTGTTTTTCCAGCTGCCAGGTTCATTGAGAGATCCAACCAGCAACAATTGTCAACCGTCATTGATCATCAGAAATCATCAAGGCCATCTACCATGTTTGGGGTTCATTCTGAAGGACCACCTGCGATCCGAGTGGCCAAGTTCAGGTTTAACGCGGTGACCAGTTTGCCCATGTCAGGCATGTAGCAAGGCAGTTTGGTCGTCATGTGGCCCATCCTCGGTCACGGAGTCGGTTTTGATGGGCCCACAATTGGCCACAGGACGGTCAACCATGTAACCATGGATAAAAACTCAAAAATTGTTTCGTTGATGTGGTTCGGTGCCCGCAAACCATTCAATCAATCATGATTCTCCTTGGGAACATGATCTATCTGACCCAAAAATTCATGGACACCAATTACCTGTTACTTCAAACATTTTTTGCAAATAGGTAGCGTCATGTAGCAACATACATTTGGCGCAAAGAAAAATTAACATGGAACGATACAGCCATGTCTCCGTGAACAAGTTTGCTCATTGGGCTGGAAATTGTTGGAAGGTGAAGTTACCAAGTGTAACCCTGCCAAAGAATTCAATCGACCCATGTGTTTTGGAACGGCCAAAGTTGGCAGTTCAATTCGAGATGAATATTCCGAGGGATCCACATTCCAAATGCAAATACGTTCCCATCGGATTCCAGGATGAACCACTACTAGCCACCAGCAAAGGGTGGAAAAAGTCTATCTTGCCATTTGTTGGTTCTTGATTTCTTGCAATGCCCTCCTATTGCGTTGGTATTCATGAACGAACGGGTGTTTGATAGGATTGCTTCTCAAGATGGCATTTCCAACTCGCCGATATCTCTCCCTTCCAACAAATTCCACAATATACAACTTTACAGACAACGTGTTATGCAAATTGCCATCAGCAGACGCACAACGCAATAAATAAACATGTATTCTATTTCTATTAATCTAACTTTACTTGCTTAATTGCTTTCTTTCTTTACTGATTCTTTGACCTTTCTTTAGCATTAATCTTTTTTTTCTCTGTATTTATTTGTCTATCTACTTGTTTGTCTTTTGACTTATCTGATGATCGTACTATATATGTGAATCAACAAGGCCCCGGCACAAGTTGGGGCAAGAAATGTTGACGGCGGAAAACATGCGCGTAAGAGATCATCACGCGCACAAACTTTCCGATCCATTCATCGAACCACATGTGCATCGGCGTTTGATCAAAAAAATGACAAGTATACATAAATGTTTTTGTTTTTTGTCAAACAATGTCTTTAAGCATCAAAATATTTTTGACTTAGAAAAGAAATCCAATTCTGAAAATTCGGGAATATCACAATTTGAGAAACAATTGAATACATGCGTATATACAAAAATATTGACTGATTTGCTGATTTATTGCTCTATTTATCGCTAACTGGAATATGTACATAAAAACTTTCACTAGATGTATGTATATACAAACACAAACTTGAAAAACGCAAAGAACATGTCAATATATACTTGAAAAAACAAATAATATATATAAAAAATGTTTTTTCATTGATTTATTTTGATTAGTTTATTTATTGGTTTACTTTTTTGCTTTCTATTTATTTATTTTGATTTCTTTATTTTGATTTATCCATTTATTTATTTAATTAATTAAGTAAGTAGTTAATCAATCTATTTATTTGTTTATTTATTTATGTATTTCTCTCTCTTGCTCTTTGGCGCGCCATAAAAATGAGCGGCTCCTCCAGCGGAAAACTCGGTAGAAACGGGCCAACCTGGAACCGCCGGAGGGCTGCTGCAACATGGGCTACGTTTGCTGTCCTTATCATTGTGGCGGGCGGCGGCATTCTTGATTGTCTTGTCGTTGACATTGGCGATTGTTGCTATTGATTGCTTCTGTCCCTTTTGTCTGCGTGCTTCGTTGCGAACGGCACGGGAAATAAACAAATCAATCTGGTCGGGGGGCGACGGGGATATTGCCCTGCCAAGAACAAGGCCCCTGCAAGTCCGACCCAAACAATTCAAACGACAAGACCATTGTCACGATAAGGTCAGCTATTAATTTGTTTTTCTCCAGGCCCTGGGCACGGTCGACAACATTCCAAAACAAGGATGAACGACAATGAATACCCGCACGCCGCGTTGATCGGCACAAGAGCATTCAGCCCGGAACTAGAGAAATTCAACATTCAAAACGATCACAAACAGCCACGCATATTTCTTCTTTTTCTTCTTCTCATCATCATCATCATCATCATCATCATCATGATCACTATCATCGTCATCATCATCGTCGTCATCATCATCGTCATCATCCTCACCACCATCATCATCATCATCATCATCATCATCATCAGGAACACGCATACTCACCCCAACCCCAATCTTGTTTTATCGACGCTAGCGGCCAGGAGAATGGGTCCGGGGCCTCAGGCCAGCGCCGCGGCTGGACGGACGAAGCCGCCTCACTGCACGCGCCTTTTGCAGCAAGACTTTCTCGCTCAACCTGCTACAATCACTACAGCCACTCAAAATTCGCAACACAACAAACGCAAAGGGACTGGAAATCCCACAGGTCAAAAACTTTCTGCTTTAACCACACGGACATGGGTTGAAGAAGAATGGACTGGACAGAACCGTTTGCGACGCTGACGGCGATGTCTGCAATGACATGACACGCGGCGCGCAAAAGCGCCGCTCCCAAGATCACACAAACCAGACAAAACCCAGATAAAACGCATGGAATCCAACATCTGCCACAGAATCACAGCTACACGCAGCAAATGCCACACGGGCCACACAGAAAAGTTGCGGGTCAAAATAATTGCCGATAAACGTCACCTCTTGTCCCTCATTTTTGAAGAGCCAAAGAACATCCTTGCGGTTTGCTTTCTCATTCACTTGGCACCACCGACAACCGCCAGCAGAAAGCAGGCCTGGCGATGGGTCAAATGCCCATAAAATTTCATCAAACTTTGAAACGAATGGTCAAGAATCGCTCAAAAATGGGCGTTGACTATCAATACTAACCAACTCATGTCACCGAACATGAATACAAACCCAAAGAGTTTAACGCGTTTAACACTACATTGCAAACATCATCACTAACACTGGGGCTATATGTATGGTTGTGGATATTAATCTAGTTATGTTCGCTATCCTTTCGCATGTATCACGCTGGATACACTGGCGATGTTTTGGTACTCATGCGGCAGATTCACAAACAAACAGCCAGGCAAATTGTCAACCAAGAAATTTGACACATACGTGGGCAAGCCACATGACAAGTTCCTTGCCTTGAATTGCAATCTGAGATCAAAAATCCACAGAGCGAACGAAGTCAAAGCATCAACCATGTTTGGCAACATCGTCTTGATCATCAATGCTTGTATGCGAGTTTTGGGCCCAGATCCTGAAAAACCAATCGCTTTGGAACTCTCACATCTAATGATCCTTAGCATTGTCCAAGCAAAGACCTACCATGGTTGGGCACATGAGTGGCACCGCGAACCAATGGTGTCAGCATGGCTGGGAGTGACATGAACAAATGTTTGCCAATCATGGCCGAGGTGTTCTGTATACCAAAGTGTCACTAAGAGGTGGACTGACCCTACAGAACCGCGCAAAATCAGGGCACTCATCCTTGTTATCATCATTGGCCAGCATGGAGAAGCCCCTGACTTGCACTTGCCGCTGCTTCCAAGCCACTTCACGTGCACTGGCATTGTGGGGGTATTCGGCCGCAACAATAGAAAGCTGTTGCATAAGAATGGCTGATAAGGCTTAAGCACCATGGTGATGGTTGATGGGCAATTGATAGCTTGATCAGGGTTAATCGTAGGCTAGCCAGATAATCAAGACTGGCCCATGACTGGAAAATGATTGATGAAGATGAATGATGGCGAATGGGACTCGATGTCCTGTTGTGGTTATTAATGTAGTTATGTTTGCTATCCTTTCGCACGGATCGCGCTGGATACACTGGCGATGTTTTGGTACTCATGCGGCAGATTCACAAACAAACAGCCAGGCAAATTGTCAACCAAGAAATTTGACACATACGTGGGCAAGCCACATGACAAGTTCCTTGCCTTGAATTGCAATCTGAGATCAAAAATCCACAGAGCGAACGAAGTCAAAGCATCAACCATGTTTGGCAACATCGTCTTGATCATCAATGCTTGTATGCGAGTTTTGGGCACAGATCCTGAAAAACCAATCGCTTTGGAACTCTCACATCTAGCGATTCTTAGCACTGTCCAAACACAGCTGCACTGCAGCGCTATGAGCGGCCAAGCGTACCAGGACATTCACATCGCTCTGCTCAGATGTAATGCACGGCGCTGTTTCACCGGTCACTCCTCACCTGGTTTGCATCAGCACCTGCCTTGCTCAGCAAGCCCGCCACATCCACATTGCCATTCCAACATGCTATGCAAAGTGGCGGTTTGCAACTGTCTCCAATCGTTTTGTTCATATCTGTTCCCGCTTTGATCAGCAAGCGCGTGAGATCCACTTCATTTACATTTACATGTTTATTTTTTGATTTGTCCATATATATGTTCATTCATCTATGTTTTTTCACATCTTGTTTTTTTTTATGTGTTTCATTTTTTCTATTTACTTCCATTTTTACCTATTTTTTGTTCATTTATTCATTTCTTGATTTGTTTATGACACATTGATCTATGCATTTGTTTGTTTCTTGACCTGTTTATGTATGTACTCTTTGCTTTCATTTAAATTCATTTCTTTTTTTATCCCGCCGGATGGGTAACCGTGCCAGCGTTCTAGCGTTTTCTCACGACAACTTGTGCGGCGCTGCGGCGCTGTGAGGATTTTTCTCGACTTTCATGTTTTTCCGGGGTGCTTGGAAGCAGGTCTTTTTTCCATCATGGCTTTTGCAACAAAATCTCTTCTTGCAGGCGTGCTGTTTTTCTTCTAGCTGTCAGCGGCGCAAGCGTTTCTGCAAAGCCGTGCCCGTGGCAGTCAGGCCACATGCGGCGTTTTGATGCCGTCGCCATTGCCAAACACGGATGCTTGCATCAACTCAAGCTTGACCAGGCCATTGCGGCCTTCACATCGCCCCACCCCCGGCCCAACCCACCCCATCCTTGACGTAGCGTCAATTTGTTGCGCGCGTGAACATGAACGTTAACATCACCCCAACCCCCCACCCCCCCCTACCTTGACGTAGCACCAGCCTGTTGCGCATAGTTTTTGATTTTTTGTATTTTTTCGTTTTTTGGCGCCTTTCAGGGTTTGGCGCATATTGGCTTGATGTTTTTGTTTTTTTGACGCCTGCGAATGTTTTATAAAAATGATTTAAATAACGAATTTATCGGCGTTTGCTTTTGTTAAAGCCTTCGATCACATTAAACAATAAAATTTGCGTTTTACCAGGGTTTCAGACCCCTCAAACTCATAATTCATTGGTATTTACAACGTTTTGTGATCATGTTTTGTCAAAATTCACTCCCCCACGAAGACCCTTCCTGTTGGAAAACCAGGCGACAAGTCAGCCGTCCCTTGATTCTGTAATTCCGTTCCTTTTTCTTCACGTCGGTTCCACATTGCAACATGGGCTAAGATCTTGTAAGTTGTTGAAAATCGCCGTGTTGGCGTTGTTTATCTTTTATTGCCAGGCCCAAACATCCAAATCCATATTGTTGTCTCAATGATCGGCCACGCCGACTCCATCCTTAAATTTTGATTCCCTGCGCTCGCCTCACTCATGAACATGCTTTCCACATGCAATCACTAGCGTGTCATGAACCCTTTTCTCTGCATTGCTGGCAAACCCTCAACTCTCCCTTTTGGTTGTCGGTGTCAGCTTTGATGATCATGACCATGCATGGACAACAGTTTACATCCAAATGAAAATGACAACGGTTGCAACGCAGCTCTTCTTGAGCAAGCCTCTCCCGCCGCCCGCTGATGATTGCGTGGCCAGGTTGCGAGAGACGCAAATTGCACGTCAGGATCTACCACTGCTTCGGGGATGAAGCTGATGCTACAATCTGCGCACGCCCATGACTCTGTCCCCAAAAGGATCCAGACGAACATGCCAAGAAAAGCATGTCAGCAAAATGGATCAATGCCGGTATCCACCAACACTACTGCCATTGCACGCGCAACCCCGCAAAATCCCTATCAAAACCTATTGCCTACTGTGATCAGGGCGACAGCCAGAGCTGCAGCCAGCACCACGCAGAAGAAAGTGTTTTCAGGGTTTTTGGCTCTAGGGTTGATGGTTCCAAGGTTTTGTCGCGCATGGTTTCGTGGTTCAAGGTTCTAGGGTTCTAGGGCGTATGCTTTGAGGGTTGGTGGCTTTTGGGTTTCAATTCTCAATCTTTTTCAGGTTGGCGATTTTAGGGTGTATGGTTTTCGGCTTGTAGTTTTGAAGTGAATGAACGCAAGGTTTTGAATGTTGTGGTTTGAAAAAAAATTTTCGGTTTCTAGATTCATGTTTGTGGCTTTGCGTTTTCAAGGTTTATGGTTTGAAGGTCGCGTTTTTTGGGTTTATGGTTTTTGGTTTGAGGTTTTGAGGTTTTTGGCTAATGCTTTCTCTGGCGGCCTCGACGGCTTGGGAAAGCCTTCGCGGGGCCCTAGCAGAGTACTTCTCTCTGTAGGGCCCCTGCAGCCGCAGCGCCTGTTGCAACGCAGAGGACACCACGTCAGCTTCGCAGATCACCTTGGCAAGTGGAAGGCGGGAATCTATGCGTGCGTGGATAATGAAAAATCTATCTATAGATCGACGGCTTTGGGAAAGCCTTCGCGGGGAAGCCTTCGCGGGGCCCTTGCAGAGCATTTCTCTCTGTAAGGCCCCTGCGCCCGTAATGCCTTTTGCAAGGCCGAGCTCACCACTTCACCCTCACAAATCACCTTGGCAAGTGGAAGGTGGGAACCCTCTGGGCCTTTGTGTCAGATGGTTGACGCAAGGGCCCCTGGACGCGGAGCGCCCTCTGTAATGCCGACGCGCCTGCGTCGACCTCGCAGGTCGCCTTGGCAGCTGGTTCAGTGGTTCAGTGGAAGGCGAACCGCGCGCTGGTATTCCCCTGCACGTGGGTCGCTTTCTCGGCGGTCGCCTTGGCAGCTCACGGCCGGATTTGTTCCGCGCATCATGGCTCTGCCTGCTATGTCATGGGACGCGTCACAAAGATGTCCCGTTGTGGAAAAAAAAACTGAAACTTTCCATCACCTGGTTCACACCCAAACTCAACTCTGCGCGAGCCTCCTCGCGAGGCATCTTGAACCTCATCAAAATGGTTTGGGTCACCGGCATCGCTACCTCAGCTGGCGCTCGCTTCCCGCTGGATGGTTGAGCAGCACCTCTGAGGTTCCAACCACCCCTACTGCTGCGCGTCGGAAAATGGGAATGTTTGCGCGTGCGTGGAAAAACATTGATATATAAATAAAAATACAAATATAAATAAAAAAATAGAAATAAACAAATATATAGAAAAATAAATAAATAAATGAATAAATAAATAAATGAATAAATAAATAAATAAAAATAAAAATAAATAAAAAAAATGAATCAAGAAATAAATAAAACATATATATATATATACATAGATAGATAGATACAATTTTTTTTAAGTAAAATGGTATGCATATAGATCTATATATATATATATATACAGATTTATATCTATATTTCAAAAAAATTACGCAAAAAAACATGATGCATTTAAATTACTTTACTTTGTGTGAGCCCCACCATCACATGCAAATCTGACACAGGTCTATTTGGCACAGCTTCTGGCATTCTATCTGGCATAGTTTTCGGCATTCTATCTGGCATCGCTTTTGACATTGTATCTGGCAACGCTTTTGGCATTCTATCTGGCATCGCTGGTGGCATTCTATCTGGCGTCGCTTTTGGCATTGTATCTGGCAAAGCTTTTGGCATTCTATGTGGCAAAGCTTTTGGCATTCTATCTGGCATCGCTTTTGGCATTCTATCTGGCATCGCTTTTGGCATTGTATCTGGCAAAGCTTTTGGCATTCTATCTGGCATAGCTTTTGGCATTCTATCTGGCATAGCTTTTGGCATTCTATCTGGCAAAGCTTTGGCAGGGGAGTTGAGGTCCGGCAAGGACAGGTCGTGGTTGAGGTCCGGTGAGGAACACTGGATGGTTGTGGTTGAGGTCCGGCAGGGAACACTGGGCGTGGATGGTCGTGGTTGAGGTCCGGCGAGGAGGAGAAGGAGAGGAGGCGGCAACTGACATAAAATCTAACAACCCTCGCCTGGCAGGTGAGGAAAAACCATAAATATAAATATACCTATATATTGACAAATATATATATATATATATATATATATTCATATATTCATATATGTACATCGTTTACATGTAAATGAAAAAATTGAACCGCGAATAAGTAAATGAAAAAAGTGAGCGAAAGAAAATAATCATCAACGAGAAATCAATGGAAAAAATGTTGAAATAAACAGGAAAACAGCTATACTTAAAAGAGTCAATCAAAAATAGATCTACTTTCAAAAGCAATACTTGAAAAAGCAAAGAAATAGGCAATTACAGAAAAATAAATGAACAGCGCAACCAAAAAATCAAAAACACTAAAATCAAAATGAAAAACCAAACGAAAAAAACAAAATAATAAACACATACATATATAGAAACACCGAAGAAACCACATTAAAATTTTCTTTTTTAATATAAAATTCTTTCTCCAGAAGGGGACGATGTGCGCCCGTGGGTTTTTCATGTTCTTGGTGTGAATTGAATAAGGCCCTCATTTAAGTAGGTAATAACTGATTCAAAAACAGCAAAGATTTTGAAAAACAACTAAAATATTCATATTTGTCCAAATTCTTGATTTTTTTGGGCGTTTTTAGAATGTTTTTGCTGTCAATTATTACCTATATAACATACATGAGAAGCCCCATTTAATTGACACCAAATATGAAAGAATTTGGAGAAATTTGAATTTTTAAGGGATTCGCCTGAAATCTTTTGCGTTTTTGGCATCAATTATTACCAAAAAATGGGAGCCATGCGATTTAATTGGCACCAACAACACCAAACACAAAAAACATGAAAAAACCACGGGCCCGCAGCGTCCCTTTCTGCAAAAAATTGGCATTCAACATCAATAGCAAACGTGCGATGCGCCAAGGCACTCTTGATATGCCCCGGGCTGACGCCACCAATTTTTCCTTGTCGGGCGACAACTCAGCGCAAGCCGTGGAAGCATCTGAAAGTCTGCGCTGGCGCCTGCGTGCACAAGGCCTTTTGCAAGGCCGAGCTGACGGTTTCGGCCTCGCAGGTCGCCTTGGCAGTTGGCTCTGTCCGCAAAAAGATCGAGATGAACATGCCAAGAAAAGCATGTCAGCAAAAATGGATCAATGCCGGCATCCACTAACACTACTGCCATTGCACACGCAGCCCCGCAAAATCCTTATCAAAACCTATTGTCTACTGTGATCAGGGCGGCAGCCAGAACTGCAGCCGGCACCACGCAGAAGAAGATGTTTTCAGGGTTTTTGGCTTTAGGGTTGACGGTTCCAAGGTTTTGTCTTGCATGGTTTCGTGGTTCAAGGTTCTAGGGTTCTAGGGTGTATGCTTTGAGGGTTGGTGGCTTTTAGGTTTTAATTTTCAATCTTTTTCAGGTTGATGGTTTTAGGGTGTATGGTTTTCGGCTTGTAGTTTTGAAGTGAATGAACGCAAGGTTTTGAATGTTGTGGTTTGAAAAAAATTCGGTTTCTAGATTCATGTTTGTGGCTTTGCGTTTTCAAGGTTTATGGTTTGAAGGTCGCGTTTTTTGGTTTTATGCTTTTTGGTTTCAAATTTTGAAAATCTATGGTTTGAGGTTTTGGGGGTCTGCGGTTTTTGGGCGTAATCTATGGTTTCCCCGGCGGCCTCCACGGCTTGGGAAAGCCTTCGCGGGGCCCTAGCAGAGTACTTCTCTCTGTAGGGCCCCTGCAGCCGCAGCGCCTGTTGCAACGCAGAGGACACCACGTCAGCTTCGCAGATCACCTTGGCAAGTGGAAGGCGGGAATCTATGCGTGCGTGGACGGCTTTGGGAAAGCCTTCGCGGGGAAGCCTTCGCGGGGCCCTTGCAGAGCATTTCTCTCTGTAAGGCCCCTGCGCCCGTAATGCCTTTTGCAAGGCCGAGCTCACCACTTCACCCTCACAAATCACCTTGGCAAGTGGAAGGTGGGAACCCTCTGGGCCTTTGTGTCAGATGGTTGACGCAAGGGCCCCTGGACGCGGAGCGCCCTCTGTAATGCCGACGCGCCTGCGTCGACCTCGCAGGTCGCCTTGGCAGCTCATGGCCGGATTTGTTCCGAGCATCCTGCGCGCTGGAAAATGGGAATGTTTGCGTGCGCGTGGAAAAACATATATATATATATATATACATTCATATTTATATATATATATATAGAGAGAGAGAGATAGATATAAAAATAGCTTAAATGTAGCTGAACAGAACGCAAAAAATTGAACAAGCAAATGAAAAAAGTTGAATGAAAGCAATAAAGCAATCAACAAAAAATCAATAGACAAGTTTGTTACAAAGGAAAAGAAGACAACTATCTTGAAAAGAGTCAATCAAAAATAGATCTACTTTCAAAACAACACTTGAAAAATGAACAAAAATGACATTTGAAAAAAACAAAGAAGTAATTACAGAAAATATGAATAGCTCAATGACAAAAATAGAAATTAAAATTACAATGAATAGAAAAGCAAAGCACAAAACCAAAAATAGCAAATACACAAAAATTGAAATAAACCTTCAAATAAATAAATACATGTATAAGGCAAGGGTTTCTCATACAGCAATCATGGCTGCGTATCACGCTGCCACGCTTAACATCACCCCACCCCCCCACCCATCCCACCCCATCTTTGACATAGCATGAACCTTTTGCGCACGTGAACATGAACGTTAACATCACCCCCCCCCCCCACCCCCCCCCGCCTACCTTGACGTAGCACCAACCTGTTGCGCAAGCCAACATGAACGTTAGCTTCACCCCACCTCCCCTCCCACCCCCCCCCACCCC
>VSDK01016959.1:153644-171250 GCA_009767595.1 Symbiodinium kawagutii
CAATCGCGGTTTTCCACCCGCCAGGTTTTGATGTTTTCATTTTATTCCGCCATCTATTTTTTGTTTACTAGTTCATTTTCAAATGTTCAATGTTCCAAATATGCGATATATCTTGGAATTGAAATACGTATGTACATATATATATATATACATATGCGTTTTTAATGTACGTATATCTAAATAGAAAATGAGCACATATGTTTTTAGATGTAGATACATTTAGAGTTTCATATGCCTATATCTATATGTTTGTTTTTGCATATAAATTCTGAAACAAACGTTTACCAATGAGTCGATAAGATGTATTTAAAACAATTGTTGTATATTGAAATATGAATGTAAAAAGCATTGTAATCGCAAAAGGCGGCGGCGGAAGTTTCCAGAATATATAGCCTATAGGAAGTGACAAGTGTTGGGGATGAAGTGATGATGCGGATGATGGCTGAAGGTGAAAATGATGATGATGGTGGTGTTTTTCGTGTTGGTGATTTTCTCTCCTGTTGTTTTTGCTTTCTGGTGTTTCTCTCTGGTGTTTTTATTTGGTGGTGTTTTGGCGCTCGAGTTTTTTCTTTGCTATTGTTTTTCTCTGTTTTTTTCTCTTTGCCGGTGGTTTTGCTCTGGTGTTTTTCCTTTACTGTTTTGTTTGCTCTGTTGCGTTTTGTCTCCGGTGTGTTTCTCGTCTGGTGTTTTTTCTTTGCTGGTGTTCTTTCTCCAAAGATGTGACCCTTACTTGGATGTGACACTTACTTGGCTGCGGCGCTTACTCGGCTGTGACACTTACTTGGCTGCAACGCATACTTGGCTGAGACACTCGGCTGTGACACGAACTTGGATATGACACTTTCTTGGTTGTTACATGTTGGTGATGACCATGATGGTGATGATGATGATGATGATGATCTTGCTCCGTTCGTCGCGGAGCCTCCGCAAACGATGACCCATACCCCTACATGTACCATCACCAAGTCACAGCCCCCCTTGCCCCAGCTGGTCCCCATCTGCCAAAGCATCATCATGGGCGACTCGATGGCCACTTCGTGGTCTAAAACGCTGCGTCTCAGCCACTCCAAGTAGTCCTGGGCTGCGGGCCCAAATGGTGTTGCCGGTTATCGATGCTGATGGTTGACAACAATTGACAACTATGGTGCTTGTTGCAGTGGTTGATCTGATACTGGTTCAAATTAAGCACATCTTTATGTACTTTATAAATTCCTAAGTTCCCAGAAAATGAACATGAAAGAGCAACAACTGTTGATTTGCCTGCTTTGATGAGTTGCTTTAACCTGCTGATACAAAGGATATTGGTCCCTGAATCCAAGTGGCTGAAGCCCAGGGTCTTGTCACCCAGAAAGTCGGAACTGCCTTGCAGATCCTTACAATCAGATCACTGGATTAGGCTCTACCTGCTTTTTTGCTGCCAACAAACTTTGGGGCACCAAACCCCCCCCAGTTAGAGTTAGCTCAGCGGATTCACTAATGCCATGATTCTCCACAACTGGTACCCTTGCTATGTCTACCAACTTCCCAAAGGGGGTCCCACTCTGCAGCAACAACGACCAATCACCAACAACCAACAGCATTCCTGAGAATGACAGTGCTGCTGTATGTAATCCCAAAGTTTCCAAACCCAAGATTTCATGGCCAATGACTGCCTCACGGTTGTTGGTTCAGAACCGATTGGTGTTTAAGAACCCCTGAGGAACCCTGTTAGGAAACTCTTTCTTCCGATATGAATCATTTACAGCAATAAACCAGCCATTTTTGGGGGTCCCCTGTTTCCTTCGGAAACCCCTTCAAGGGTGGGGGTGGCCGAGATTCTGAGGCTGCCATGGGCTCGGACGACCAGGAGCCTCACAGGATGAAGCTTGCCGCAGTGCCTTTGATGCGAAACGAATACATGCATGTGTGTGTGTGTATACAGATATGTATATATTTAGATATATACATATATAAATATTTATATATACATACATGAATATACATGTTTGCATTCTTTTTTGCTTCTTGTTTGCATGCACCTATCTATTTGTTTGTGTCTATTTACGTGGACTTGTCGTACTATCTCGTGTATGTGTCTATATATGTGTATGTATCCACGCATAGATAATAAATAGATAGATAGAAAGACTGCACGGTATATACATATATATATATATATGCACACGTAAAAACTCACTCCGTATCTCTATACGCCACTGCAGGACCGAGTTGGTCAAAACACGTCACACGCAGAAAAGCAAACATGACCGAAGGCGCAGTTCTGAACGCGCGTGCTGCCTTGGTTGCCTTGAACATTGGTTCTGAAGTCATCACGGCTTCAAAAGACAATGATAGGCCCAACGACAACAACGACGACAACCACCAGGACGACCAGGACCCCAACTAGGGTGATGACCCCGCCACCACGACTGCACAAGGCTAACCAAGGAGTCGGTGGCACCACGGAGCGAGCTTCGGATGGGATGAAAATCAATGGCCGACACCAATGTCATGGGCCCGGCTTCAGTTCTCCAGAAATGCAATTTGGCGACGCCGATAGCTGAAGAAAAACTAACGCGACCTATGGATACATATGGATTGTTGAATCGTATCGGGTTATATTTTCCAACAAGTCATTGTCTTCACAAATTTGATCAACCTCACGTACAGGATACATAAGAATGCTCGATCAACTTGCTTTTCCCTGGATACACCACAAGAGAAAACCCCTTTGAAACAGCTGCTTTGGGAATGAGGGTTTAATTTTGATCTTCAGCCACCATCAATCAGAATTACCATCTGACCCAAATTTGTTTGGGTCATATTGAGAGGGAATCTGCATCTTTATGATCAAGATCGATGGTGATTGATTCAGTGTGCGCTTCCTTGCATTGATGACCCCCCTCTTGCAGGCTCCAGGACAAGTGCAGCCCTTAGGTTTTTGTTGATCCCGTCGGTGGTGAAGCTACCTGTGGAGAGAAGAAAAAACACACGGGATTTTATTTTGTATGAGAATATGTTGGTATACATGTAATATCATATGATTGAGTAATTGTAGACACAATATATGCAACTGCAAAAGAAAAATAGAACACTTGTCAACATATCAGTGGCTGCTGGCCGGAGGGGTCAGACTGGAGTTTCAGCGCAGGAGCTGTTGAGGAAGGTGCTCGAAAGACCATCCAGGCACTCGTCTTCCTTGGCAGTGGGAACAGAGCATCAGGATCACATATTAGCGTTCATCATCATTCATCCATATCTTACAGACTTGTTTGATGCAATAATTCATGACTGCTCTAGAAGATTATGGAATGATCCATTGTGATTATTTTACTTACAGAATAATGACTATGATCTATGACTCACCACTATCATTATGATTACTCTGTAGATTATGTTAATTATGATGATTCCGTAGATTTTTCCATATAGTACATTGGCGGAAAAGAATAATTCATTTACGAGGCAACCCCGAGTTCTCCACATTCCGAGTTCTCCAAAAATCTTAAATAGAGGCATCCTGCCTGCAAGGGCATCCTGCCCATGAAGCTCTTGCATTGGAGGAGGGAAGATTTGATCAATTCCCACACATGTCAGCACTCAACCCGGCCAAACCCGCAAATTCGCTCCTGTGCCTTCATTGGTCCCAGTATTCAAGAATCCGTGAGGTATTAGCAATGAGTCAGGAGACAGCCCATGATTCGTCAGAATGAAGGTTGATAGTCAATATTGTTTAGTAGATCAATGCTTGGCCAGCCAACAACTGTAATGATAAAGGAAAACTTCAACGTCTAATTCATCTAATCTAGTTCTGGGTAGTTACGAGCAGGGCTTGATTGGGGGATGTTTACTACAGGTACCGGGGCCCTTGACCCACATCGATATGAATCACTTCAGGGGTAGCTGGTTGCAGTCCCAGCGTCTCCGCAGAAGCCTTTCCGTCTTCGCATTTCCTCAATGAGCTCCTCCACCTGCTTGGTGACATTCTGCAGTTCCCTCTCCATGGCTGGGCAGTGCGCAGAGCGAAGCGAAAATTGTTTGTTTCAACATTGGATTCTGCTTGTTGGTTGAAAAATCCAGCTAATCAGCGTTTGTTTCAACAAATTTTTTGGGTTCATTGGTTCATTCCCATGATGCCCCACAAAGCATAAATGTTGAAATGCTTCAATGCCCAAATATCATTTGTTGATACACTTTTGGCCATCGGGTGTGCGCTTTCAATGAGGTTTGCCAACGGTGGTTTCAACATGTTTCGACCGGTGCTGGCACCGTGATGGCAAGATCAATCGCCAAAGCTGCTGTGTCCAGGCTATCCCCAAAAGTATGCTTGTTTTGGAAGATTTGTCGACTCCCCTACGGATATACCCAGATCAACCGGTGTCGTTCGAGCAAACCATTCAATTTTCAAAGCTGGGGCCATGGTGTCTACCTCAAAAGCTTGATTCTGAATTCTGGCGGAGCAGTTTTGGAGATAGCTCTTCTTTTCCAGTGACACTTCGTGGGTGTGCAGATTAGGCACCCTGATTGATTCAAATTCCGTGTGCCAACAAGAACACTGGTGTGCTAAAACTTCGCTTTCAATCCAATTCAGCAGATTCCCCTAGTTCAAAGCAGCACTGCTGACCAGTTTTGCGCAAAATGCCTGCAATGTCAATTTCCTCTCTTGCCTTCTCAAGAAGCATCAATGAATGTTAGACTACCAGAAGCCAGGCTGTCGGCCTTCAGTCGAAACCCGATTTGGAAGCCTTCCAGGCAAGCATCAACAGATTGTTTCTATTTGTTGGTTGATGTTGCATAGACGAAACCATCAATGGACTAGTTCGTGTTGCAAGCTCGGCCACCAAAAATCGGTCAAACCGTGGCAACAGCTCTTCTCAGCGTCCCGTCGAGGCCTGAAATGCTGCGATCACTGTGACATCATCTGCACCACAGCGGGGTTGGTCTGAAGCTGCAGTGTGGTCCATCCAGCATTGTCATGGCTGTTGGCTGCTTTTGGTCAGTTTTCATCCCCTATTTTCATCAACGATGATTGTGCAACCATGGCTATCCTGCCATCATCAAACCACAGCTGGATTTGGTTGCATTGTCTCATGAAACGTTGCTGCAGGCGGTCACCCTCAGCGTGTCATTCTCTTTAGCTCGATGGGTATCTAGTCGGTTGCGGACTGGTTGCAACACCTCTTGCATCAAATTCGAAACACATCTTGTGATTCATAGGATCGATATCGATGGAAGCAGGTGGTGAAACGGATCTGAAAACAAACAACGACAACCTTCCAAAATCTCTACGCCATTTCCACACCTTCACTCCAAACCATTCCAAATCCACAACTGTGCAAAATGCATCAAAATGCAAGGGATCACAGCCCCTTCAACAATCTCCACGTGTTTGTGCGTTTCTGCAAACAAAACCCTTCTGATGGTTCGTCGACACAAAAATACCCATACTATGAACAGGAATAAGCATTGCTGTACTTCGCTAGCCCATCTTGGTGCCAGGCCAAAACTTCTAAGCCTTGGCATTGGGCAGCTGAAGGCTGTTGTTTTCTTTTCTTACCTCAAAGCTACCAGCTACCATTGGTCAAACAGATTCAAACAGGCACACATCATACCAGCTCTTGCGGTTCCAAGCAACCTGAAGGATCTTGACCACTTCCTTGTGGCCGTGCTTTTGTGCCTTGTCCAATGGAGTTTCACCTGAGCAGTGTGCGCGACCGTCTCTTGCAGGCTGAAGATTTCTGTTGTAGGGAATACCGCTACGATTGTCGAGTCATTGCACTGATATCATTTCCAATGCCCAACATTGCTCAACAAAAATTCTGGGAATTCAAACCGTGCGTTGGAATGAATTCCAACTGATCTACAGAGCTGCAAGAAGCATCCCACCCAGGTCCTAGCTGGATCATTTTCCAGCAAAGGGTCCAGCGTAAGGTCACCCTACTCTCCTGAATTCTCAACACACATCATCGATTCTCAAATATGACTGTTTCTCAAAATAAGGGACTCCCCAAATCATCCATATTAGTCATTTATAGTAATAACCAACCATTTTGGGGGGTTCCCTGTTTTAAGAAACAACCATATATGAAAGTGAGCAGGGAAGTCGGGGGTCTCCAACTGGCAGCCATCTTCGAGGATCCAGGTTTGGAACCCAGGCCCGCATCAACGATGTGGGCTTGTGGCTAGTTCTCTATTCACCTTCCGAAATCACCCGCACCCAGCTGTAATGGATGAGTTGGAAGGTTCTCAACCTTGAGTTGGATCCTGACATCAGTTCACCGCAGTGAAGCAACAATGGTTTGCCATCAACCAACCACTAGTAATTGACCCAACCATCAGCCATGGCGTCCCACAAAATACATAGTGGTTCGCTACTAAAACTTGTGGTCAATTAATGCTTCATGATAGCAAATGTTAACCAATGATGGTCAATTGCACCGGGGGGGGCGCTGTGGACGAGCGATTGGGGTTCATTTTCCTGATAAAAAATGACGGTCTTCCTGCGAGGAATGATGGTTTCAGTAACAAAAATGATGTTTGCTCTGGATTGTGGTCAGGTTCCTCCCATGACAGACTGGATGATGTACATCCACCACACCCGCCTTCAACGCAAGAAGAACGAAGGCGAAGAAATGCCATAATCGGCGCCGAAGCCAGTGAACAACTAACAAGAACCAACCACAAGGTTGTGTCACAATCGGAAACAGCAATGGTCACTGAAGTTACAACAACCAAACAAAATACTGATTACAAACGTGGCCATGCTACCTGCAGCGTTTTGGAGCCTCACCGTCGCATCCGTACGCTATTTACAGCATTTTGGAGCCTCACCGTCGCATTCGTACGCTATTTACAGCATTTTGGAGCCTCACCGTCGCATTCGTACGTTATTTACAACATTTTGGAACCTTCCTCTCGCATTCGTATGCTATTTACAGCATTTTGGAGGCTTCCTCTTGCATCTGTACGCTATTTACAGCATTTTGGAGCCTTACTCTCGCATTTGTACGCTATTTGCAACATTTTGGAGCCTCACCGTCGCATTCGTACGCTATTTGCATCATTTCAGACTTTTACGTACTATGTACAGACCCCCATTTAATACTTATTTACTGCCATATACTACCTACATACTACATATATACTACCTACAACTGCCTCTATATACTATCTGTATACTACTTATCTACTTCGCGCATACTATCTATATACTACAATATGCTACTTATATACTATTTATTGATTGTTTTTGTACTACCAAAGCACTACTTGTATACTACCTATGTGCTGTTTATATACTAGATATCTACCTACGTACTACCCATATATAATGTGTATACTACTTAAACACCTATCTACATACTATTGATATTAAATACTACCATATACTACCATTTACTACCTATATGCTATCTATTGACTACTTTAAAATTATCAAAGCGCTACTTGTATACTACCTATGTGCTGTCTATATACTAGATATTTACCTACGTACTACCTACATACTATTTATACACTACTTACACACTGCTCGTATACTACCCCCTACCCCCACCCCCCCACCCCAACCCCCCCACCACACCACACCACAGAGGGGGGACCATGACCATGACCAGGGGGGGTTGCAACGCTGTACTCTATATATATATATATATATATATATTTTACAGAAATTTATTTATTCTTTTCTATTTTTTTGTTTATTTATTCATTTATTTATTTATTTACATAACATATAGAAAGAAGAACAATTGTGTTAGTTACTAGCTACTGGCAATCACCAACAATGGCGCATAGAATTATCAATGATGGTGAGATTTTCATAACAACAACAATAGCAAGAACAATCTCAACAACAACAGCAATCAATACCATTGGATCCACAAAAATAACAGCTGTCTATAGCGGTCTACAGCTAGTGGTAAGGGTAGTAACGCTGGCTCTGATGATTGTCTTGGTTCCTGGACTCTGCCAGGATTTCTTCAGCTCCGACACCACTGCATAGCATGTGTGAGAGCAATGTCGTTCATGCCAACCCAATAGCAAAACCAGCCTGGATATACCAATTGTTCCTTGTCTACCGAATACTCCAAGAACCTCAAGCAAACTAGACCTCACATATGTAGCAATATGTTCTATTTCCATCACCTGTTGAGATTAAAGGATGCATCTTTGCTTTTTGCAATGCTACCACTTCATCTGGAGGCTTACCTGCCCCTTGAACGACGAAGGAATTGCGCCATGTGAGCAAAGGCTTCAAGATGACCTTCTCACCTTGGTCAAGTGCACGGTCACTGTTGATGGTCGACCATGAAGAGATAATCACAACCAGCTACCTAACGGTGGTTAATAATCGTTACTAGCCGTGGATACCAAGCATCACTAAGGGATGATCATCTAAATGCTTTTAAGGATTTGAAATACTAGTCTAAGAAACTTCAATTCAGCGCAGCGGCCATAGCTTTGAGCTGGGCCCTTGGTCGACTGATGTTTTTGGCCCCGCTGGTGTTTACTTCAGCCCTCCTTAGGATCTGTGGTGGTGGAATGTTGACCCCTCTTATTAAATTTCTGGTACTGTTGATTGTTGGCACTTAGCGTCAACCGATATCCACCACCACTTCACCCGAAGTATTGACCATGACCTCATATTCGGCTTTCTCAATATTGGGAACCTAAAAATAAATGGTTGAATAAAAACCTGGTTTTACAATCTTGGATGATTTGGGGTCCCTGAGTTTGAGAAACACCCATACCAAGATGTTCCTGCAGGCGTTGCAAATCAGCTGCGCTATTTCGCACAAGGATTCGCAGTTCGCACGCCGGTCCTGTGGCTTGAGGCCAGAAGCGCAAGCATCGTTCGCGTCGTTAACCTCGGAACGGCGAAACCCCTTTGAGGATAATGACTTTATCAAAGATCTCTGTCACATTCTTGGCTGTCACTATTGGCGATGGCTTAGCTGAAACATAGGAGATGAAGTTTGGTTCCTTTTCTTTTCTTTGGCCAAAAAAAAGATTCTAAACAACTAGACAATCGGTGACACATGGGTCCGGTTGTGAGCTGGTTCATTGATTGCTTACAACGTATTCCCAGAATTTTTCTTGACAATTCTGCAAAAACACAGCAGAGCCTGCAGTAACTGCAATCACCAACCATGCGTTTTGAAAACACATTTGCTCCCGTGGTGGGTTTCTCTGGAAACCGCCTATGAGCATGCAGTGGCTGGAATGAACAATCACAATTGCAAAGCAGTCTAAGGCTTGAGGCCCTCAAGAGACAATGGCTGGGAACCCTGCCGCAGAGCAAAGCTTGTGAGCAAAGCTTGTGGGATGAAAATTCTCAGGCTGGTCACTGGAGGCATGCCATGATATATTGGAAAGTTAAGGGCCAGAGTCAACCCTTCAACTGTCAGGTATGCACCAAACTGTTCGCAGTAGGATTGAGGCGCCACTATGCAGCCCCAAGAACAATGGCAGCAGATCGCAAAGCTGACGTCGCTCACCCACATATTTGAGAAAGGGCCCTGAAACATGCATACTATCAAAATTGCACCACTGACTACCAAGAAGAGCATGACATCCCCTTGTCATTTCATTTGCCGCTTGAGTACATTGTTCATGGTTTAGTGCGACAGGTAGCGAGGTGGTGATGATGACCTGTTCAATCATTTGCCCCCTTACATAGGACCCATGCATCTTAATCATTTCCACAAAATCATGGGCGCCTCTCCCTGCCCACGTTTCCCATCTGCGCAGGCCACCTCTGTTTGCGAGGCAGCAACCAAGTAAGCAAACCAAGCTGTGCGCCCACGTTCGGACCAAACCTCGCTTCTTGTTTGCAATTCCAGCCATTTTACATTCCATGAAATGCTCACATTGCGCAAAAATCGGCCACTCCCGTGTATTGCAAGAGCGCATTCACGAAAACAAACATTCCCTCGCATTTGTGCACTGTATTGCCAAGACCTGACAATCTTCATCTGGATGAAACGCTTGTTCTGGATTGACTAACATTGTCGCAACATTGCAACGGTGATTGTCTCTCAAGGCCAAGAATCAACCGCCCATCCCAAACGCAACCATGGTTAGCCCCAATGTGGATGGGCCAATATGGACGGCCTGGAAAACAACCTTGATGCATTCACAAACACGAAAGGCGAAGCCTCCACCAGGGCCGACCCTAAAGGCGACCATGTGCCTATGGCGCCCCTCGCGCCGGAGCCAAGGTGCACGCTAGCTTGAGCTCGAAGTTCCTGGGCAAAGTTGCTGAGCGCTTGAGAATTGTCAAAATCTTTGGCTGAATAAATGAGTGAGGTAGAAAGGTGAGGTTTGGGAGATGGCGGATTATTCCTGATGTGAGCGGATAATGATGATATTGCTGGCGGCAAATAGAAGAATGATGGTTTACTATGCTTTATCTTTACCAATCTATGGATACGGTTTTTCGCGACGGTACAGATTTTCCAGAAAGAATCCATGGTAACAATGATTGATCCACCATGAAAAACTATCATTTATGGTGGGTAGGACGGCGAAAATCTAAACAGATTGGACAAATTCAGACAGCTTTCTTGACTGGCGGATCTTTTTCCAACGGCTTTCTACAAAAAATGTCCCACGACACGTGATGATATTCATCTAGTAAAATTCAGAGGCTGCGCAAGAAAAGACACGCCGGCGATCTACCTGCGCTGCTTCCCGCGTTCAGCTCTGCAAGCAGGTCATTGCACCTGGAAGCTGCTCGTAGGAAAGCCTCCACTTGTCAAAGATCAAGGTTGGTCTACAACAAGAGCCAGTGAGCAGCATCGTCCCATTCACCATGATCCGCAATATTGTCCCATCGCCCACCATGATTCACCTCTACTAGGCATCGCTAATCATAATGGTTCGCCACTACTGGGCATCAATAGTCATCATCACATACCACGTCTCCTGACCACAAAGCATCTACGGCCATGATCATATGGCAGTGAGTCAAACGCCTGTACCCCTGGTTCCCCTATCAGTCACCATTGTTTGCCCTATTGTTGCTGGCTACTATCCCTCATTATTGGTCGGTTAACATTGATCCATAGGTATATAGTTGGCGTATCCCCTAGTGTTGTTACTTACCAGACCCTGAACCAATAAGCAGCTATATAGTTGGTATATCCATTGTCGTTGGTTATCATCCCCTATCATTGACCAGCTAAACCAACTAAGGGTTTCCTCTTCAACCGTTACTCATTGACCCGCCTCTGAGGGGTCCAAGTGGAGCACACGTGCGACTTTGCGAATCTCCTCCTGGACCGTGTCGCAGGAGCCCGCCGTTGAGAAACCTAAAACGTGGGATCTGATATGGTTAAAACTTTGGTTCAACGATCTACAAGTAACGTTTTTGTATACTTTTGGTTGGCGAAAATTGTAAACTATGGGTTAAAAAATCGGTTCAGTGGTTGGAATGGTGTGGCTAGCGCTGGTCAATATCAGTGGGAAATCATGAAAATAATGGCAGTAGTGGACAATTAAAAACAAATTTGTTTACTGCGGGGAAAAATGCGTGGGATAGCGATTGCAGTGGCCAATGTATGGGCACCGTGAACCACTACGAGCCAATGGTTATACCAATTATAATGGTGAGGGGTGGATTATTTTGATGGTAAACACTCATAGAAACATCCCATGACAAGGATCAATCAACATGGAAACGCAAGAAATGACGGTTGATGGCAAATCATGACATGGTTGTGATAACCGTTGATGGCTGATGGTAAATGTTTCATACTGGTGGATGACATACCAATACTTCACCCCAATGCGGTTGATGAAGGCGTTGAAAGCTCAAATTTGAAAAATAGAATGGCTCATAACCATGGCTCATAGTCGTTATGTGCAACAAGAAGTGTTCCCACTGCAGCGATATACCATTAGTAGGGAAATAACATGTTATGATCGTCAGTAGCCATACCCTGAAGCGCCCACTGACTAGCTCCAAGCGCGCCTTCAAATAGATGATGTAGGGATCATTATCAATGGCATTTGCCTCAGAATCTCGAAGCGTCATCAGTCATGTGCGCCCGACAGATTTGGCGTGACAACTGTTGAGATGGACAAATGGCGACACTCCACGTATCCTTCCTGGAACTACCTAACCTTCCAGAAGATACGAGTGGCTTGAAACGCCTGCAATATTGAGCCACATGGTTCTTCTACAAATAGTGTACTAATTGGCTGGCTGTTTTGCTGCATTGCTTCTGGTCTATCTAGGATTGTCATGGATTGTCCTTGCCTGGGTTTATTCAGTCGCAGTGGTTGGGCTGAAACAAGTCGTTTGTCCAAGCTCTCATGCGTGCCTGGGTGCGCGCGCTTCTGCTCTTCCACGTTCTGCGCATGCTGCCATGGTTCAGAACTGCAAGCTGGCATGTGTTCATGTGTCCAAGGTGTTGACACAATGAATGTATGCATGTTTGCATCTTGGTGATGAATCGTGCTGTCTATGGGCGCATTCGTTGCAACTTTGTACCACGATGGCGGAGGCCGTCAATTGTTGTGGGTCTGAGGGATAACTTGGCCGCGACAGCACTGCAGCAATGCTGCACCGCCAATTCAGAGTGATCGATGCCATCAGGACTGATGAAGTCAAGCACAATCAACGATGAAGAATTTCGGTTCCTAACTCTCAAATAGCAAATTACGGCCCATTACTGCTGGCAACTACCACAACCACAACTACTGGCAACAAGAACAAGGTTAAAAAAGAACATTCTAGTCATTCAAACATAACAAAAATTACAACAACTACTACATCTTCCTTTAATCTCTATAGTCCAATGATCAAAAGCCAACCCAATCACCTCAGGACATGTGCCCCCTGAAACCCCTGCCGCTGCAGCAATATTCATTTAAGGGCCATGCTGGCGCAGTGGTGTCGTGGTGAAGACCTGAAGCAAAAGAGAACCGGCTGCTACCAGTGCTTCGTGCTGCCTGATGGGTAGAGGATAATGGGCGAAGAAGAGGAGGAGGATTGGTAGTAATGATGGTTGAGAATGGTTGTGGAGGATGAGGATGAGGATGAGGATGAGGATGAGGATGAAGGCGGTAATGACGCTGGCGATGATGATGATGATGATGATGATGATGATGATGATCATGGTCATCGCGTCTAGCCGTTGTGAACAACGGTTGCGAGTGGTTGTGAATCGCGGGCGCTTTGCATGGCTACCAACTCTTGCGGTTTTCCAACCCAACTGCAATCAATACACTGAACCTTAGGGAAGCCGGACGGTGTTGAACCCCTATTTGACAGTGGTTGGCACTTGGTTTTTCCATGTCGCTTCGCTGTAATGTGTCCGCGCTTAAAGTTTCCCAAGGAAGCGTCCTTTATCACTAAGGTTTTCTTACCAGGATATTGCCAGCCATGGAGCCAAACGAGGAAATTAAAAAAAAATAGGCAGCATAAGTAGCAAACAAGTGTTGGTCGACTAGGTTCCATGGAAGCCATGGCTGTACCTGGCTGGAGGTCGCCATAAAAACACGCATGCAAAAACCCAAAGAGCGGCGTTGGAACCACCAGTTTTCCGCGCCCACAAAATTTGGCCCTGTTTGATTTTTTGTTGAAAAAATGGTTTTGCGAAGAAAAACACAAAATATTGCAAGGCACGAAACTTTGGCGAATAGCACTTGGCCTCAAATGTGGCCGTAAGGACTTCACGGAATTGTACACGTTGGTCACTCAGCCCTGTTGATATGTCCACGCAACGGCCACGTTGTTGTTGCTGCTGCGATGCCCAAATCATCGTGTTTAGCGGGAAAAAACTGAAAGTTGAAATGGTTCATGCCAGAATTAGGCGCGTGAATTTTGAACAAAAGATGTGACCCAGCAGGGCTGGGCCAACCATGCATCAACACTTTACAAACTCACGGCGGTGACTCAATTCAAGGGCATCCGGATCTTTAGTGGCTCACCTGGCCGTTTCTGAGGCATTGGCCAAAGTCAAAAGGGGAGAGCGCGATCGGATGCTCTTGGCAGCCATGGCAAGAATGATAAGTCGCTAAAATGACAACCAGCGAAAAACGGTTGGCAACTGCTTGGTAAAAGTTCGCAAAGCCGGGACTTTAAATTGACATGAGATGGCAACAATGGATGGATAAGAGACCATTCATTTGTGGTATTAGCAAGTATGGACCCCATTGCCGAACAACGCCCGCTAAATTATAGCATGTTCCTCGGGGAGCGCACTGAAGAGATATCCGATTAAAATATGGATTGAATGATGTTCGCCACGGATTCCAAAGGGATTCGTTCAAACCTGTTGCGCCCTCATTTGCACGCAAGGGCGCACGCATAGAGCGGCCACCTGCTCTTGAAACCATGTCGTTTGCTTCCTTCGTTTTCCATTTTGGATGGGTCGCTAATCCATTCGCGGTCAATTTTGTTTCGTGGACATCGTCGTTTGATTGCAAATCTTAGAGGCCCCTCGCTCAAAAAGGGTATGCAATTTGCAAATAAACAAATGGCCCAAGCAACGCCGTGAAGAAGCTGTAATATTCCTGTCCGCACAACCCGGCAACATGCAACACTTGAGCGGGCCTTGTCGAGGCAACCTATATGTCACTTCAAAACCTACCTTTATTCTCCTTTTGCAACCCAGGATTGGACCAGTTGGGTTTCAGAACAATCCACTTTGCGTAGAACAACAAGCACGCCCAGAAGCCCGCTGCGTCAAAGGCAAGCAACGCCAGTGGGAATCTTTGCTCGCCACGGCAGTCGCCCTCTCCCAACCTGGGGGTCCTGCGGCATAAGGAGAAGCCGCCAACCGGCTGCTACTGACAATACAACGGAAAAATTTGTGTGAAACCAACGCACCCGCAGTGGAAAATGTTCCCTTCCTAATTGTCTTCTGCCCATGACAATTCACACGAAGCAGGGGCCGGCTTCAAAGTACAAGGGCTCCCAGGAAGGATTGGCCTGCCAAATTCCGAGGAGCATGCCAATACGAATGACTGGAGCAATTTGCTGCTTCGTTATTTTCGCAGTGTGCGTGCGCTAGGGCCCAAACATGATGACATGCAGTATTTCTTGAAAGAAAGGACGGTCAGCTCAGTCAAGTCTTGTCCCAGTAGGACGTATGTAGGACGATACACGAAAAGTAAGGTAGCAACAAGCACTAAGCCCCAACGCTGGCTGCTAGTCTACGCGTGTTTTTCAAGCACATACGCTTGCACACACTGTCCGAACCCGCTGCTGCATGCGGACCTTGACTGCTTGCTCTCTTTCGCGCGCCTGCACCAAGCACCCGCACATCAAGTAACAGCCACACATTGAAATCACGACCCGCGATGCCCCTTGCTCCTTGGCACGTCAACGTCAACGAGTCTAGGAACAATGCATGATTAGTTGGACATTGACCAGTTTCCATTTGCCAGCAATTATTCACCCTCCATGCAGCGCGAGGTAACCCATCATCTCAAATACTCGCAGCCGTGATCCAGTGCCTCCGCCAGCTGCTCTACCAGCTCTGTTACTCGAGCTTTGAATTCTTCCACCTCTTGCGCGTAGGCCTCTCTGCAATGGGTGAAGCAGGATGGGCCACGGCGGATCTTCATCAACGGTCCGACAAGTCACAAGTCAAATGGCGATTCTTCACAAAAATTTTCAACGGAATCAGCCATGGAAATCCACTGCCCTTGTAAAATGAAAGTTGTCTTTTTCAAACGTGAAATCTATCCTGGACGCCAATATCCGACAATCACTCCACTTCGAACCAAATCTTCCCCCAAGTGTGTTCCAAACTGGCTGGCATGAGCAGACGCCCGCAACAATTATTCAATACGAATGTTGTTGATAGGTGTGCTTGGCGGCATGTAAAGCAGAATCGGTGAAAGACAAGAACCACACTAGGGTCCCCAACAGCTGTAGCTTCCCGCTTGGCATCCTGGAAGGCCCATGATCCAGTATGGTAGGGACAGGCAGCATCGCGGTCTGGCGGGCTACAAAACTTCCAGACGATCCCCGCACGCATGGAACTCGCATCATCGCATCATCTCATCATCTCATCATCGCAGCATCCTCATCATCACATCATCCGGAAAACTTGAACCCGACAGCCGGGTCGGAAGTCCCGGATCTTGACCACCAAATTCACCTCCTCAATCCACCTGACAAAAGAACCCCAAGCACAACGCACTTCAGACATGCAACCTTCACTTTCGCATTTTGTCAATCACATGTGGGAATTGGAGTCAAGACAAAATTCTGTTTCCGCTCTTCACATGGTGGTCCCCAGGCCACTTGGCCTGAAAAATGGCAAACCCAACATGACTTGTTCTTACTTGGAACCGCGCAGCCCGACGACCGCGCCTTTCAAGGTTAGTCCCGGAGCCAAAGGCTCCAGGCGCACAGTGCTTCGAGAGAACCTGCAACAAGAGCTTTTCTCATGTTGTCCCGTTGGATCGCGACAAAATCCAGAGCAAGAGCAACAAAAACAGCAAGGGCAACAAAAAACAAACCCAAGAAGGACAATGACAAGAATAACAACTGGCATGGCACGACTTGGACCGCCCCCCAAAATGACCGTCCGGCAGCAACGCTGGCACCTTGAGCGGTGGCTGGCGGGCCTCCCGTCTTTCAACAGGACAGCTTCATTCATGAGGCTGCGCCAATTATCTGATGCTCTGCAAAGAATTCTCAAGCTGAAGTTGCCAAAGCGTGGGAACTCTGACCGCTCAAGGTTTTTGATTTCGGAAATGCTCACACGTTCACAAACTCTTTTTGTTGGTGAGCAATGGCCGCTGCCTTTCCACTGTTACAGGCTATCAAATCGTTAGCAAATTTGCTGGCAACGATTCTGAGCTACAAACACATTGTTTCAGTTCTCCCCTCACTTCTGCGCCCTCTTCGCCAGCACAATGTGGCACTTTCGGTCAGAAGAGGGCGCGGGTTTAAATCAAATGGCTTACAAGTCAAACCCCAATCATACTGACTGTTCCAACCCCAAGAATGATCTCAGAGCGGTGGTTCGGTCATGCTGTGACAATTACTGTTCTGGTTGCATCGTTGTGGAGATGACTTTGCAATAGTTGCATGTGGTGAGTGATAAATGTATTTGCATACACACGGTAAAACACATACACGCGTATGCAATTACAGTTAATACTCGTTCACATTTGCGAGTGCATGTAGTAATCTCTATGTACGTACTTAAATATATATATGTATATATGGTACAGCGTTGCAACCCCCCCTGGTCATGGTCATGGTCCCCCCCTCCCCCCCCTGTGGTGTGGTTTGGTGTGGTGCGGTGGGGGGGTTTGGGGTGGGGGGGGTGGGGGTAGGGGGTGGGGGTAGGGGGGTAGTATACGAGCAGTGTCTAAGTAGTATACAAATAGTATGTAGGTAGTACGTAAGTAGATACCTAGTATATAAACAGCACATAAGTAGTATACAAGTAGCGCTTTGATAGTAAAAAAATAATCAATAGATAGTCGAAAGAAGTTTAGAAGTCTAACTTCCGACAATATGGACAACTCAGCTAGGGTAGATCGCCTATGCAGATGTGAGAAAGAAGAGATGTGAGAAAGATGAGAGTGCGAGCGCGCCAAAATGTTAGGAAAGTCGCAAAATGCTGTGTTTTGCAAGGTTTTGTGCATCA
>VSDK01016959.1:172166-182176 GCA_009767595.1 Symbiodinium kawagutii
GATAGATAGATAGATAGATAGATAGATAGAATAGCTAGAATAGATAGATGGAATAGACAGACAATTGGATAGCCAGATTCAGATGGCTAGATGGGTCGATAGATAGACAGATAGGTAGACGAAACGAGAGTCAGATAGAAAAGTAGATAGATAGTCAGGTAGATAGACAGAAAGATAGACAGATGGACACATAGATGATCAGACAAATAATTCGGTAGATAGATAGACAGATAGATAGATAGGCAGATAGATAAATAGATAGATGGACAGGTAGATAGATAGATACATAGACAGAAAGATGACGAGATAGATAGTGAGGTAGATAGAAAGACAAGTACATAGGCAGATAGATAAACGAATAGATCATCAGATAGATAGATAGATAGACAGTCAGACAGACAGAAAGAAAACTGATCCACTGATAGAAAGATAGCTAGACAGATAGGCTGCCAGTCAAGTGGCCAGATCGATGCTCACATTGGTAGGAAGTCAGGCCCAAGTGATGTTCAGTTCTCGGATCCCTCGGACAATCAATCGTCGCAACCACAACTGCACACTCCTATAGTGCTCCTATCTTGGAAACTTCCGCCACCGCCTTGTGCGGTACTACTGGTATATAGGTACTATATGGTAGTATATGGTCGTATATGGTAGTATATAGTAAAGATAATATGTAGATAAGTGTTTAAGTAGTATACAAATAGTAAATAAATAGTACGTAGGTAGATATCTAGTAGATAGACAGCACATAGGTAGTATACAAGTAGTGTTTTTATAGTACAAACACAATCCATAGATAGTATATAAGTAGTATATTGTAGTATGTAGTATAGATAGTATGTACGAAATAGATGTAAGTATATAGAGGCAGTTGTAGGTAGTATATATGTAGTGTGTAGGTAATATATGGCAGTAAATACGTACTAAATGGGGGTGTGTCCATAGTACGTAAAGGTCCGAAATGCTGCAAATAGCATACGAATGCGACGGTGAGGTTCCAAAATGCTGCAAATAGCGTACAAATGCGAGAGTAAGGCTCCAAAATGCTGTAAATAGCGTACGAATGCGACGGTGAGGCTCCAAAATGCTGCAAATAGCGTACGAATGCGAGAGGAAGGCTCCAAAATGCTGTCAATAGCGTATGAATGCGAGAGGAAGGCTCCAAAATGCTGTAAATAGCGTACGAATGCAACGGTGAGGCTCCAAAATGCTGTAAATAGCGTACGAATGCGACGGTGAGGTGGGGGGGGAGGGGGGGTGACCATACCATAGGGGGGGGGTACCAACACGGAACACGGGACCATATATAAATAGGCATAAATATGTATATTCTAAATCAGCGCCAAGTCACTCCCCATCTATGAGGATCAACCCATACCTGTCAACGGCTCTTCACCTCCTCTGCTACCGGTGGCGACTACAAAATTCTACTTCCAGGACTTATTGGATAGCAGCGCCAAATCATTGCACACACACATATACATATTCAGCATCTGCATCTATCTACCTTGTTCATCTACCTAGCTGTGCAGTTGCATTTGCACAGCTGCACGCATATAAACACATAAGCATGCGCAAATACATGCAGATACATGTGCATAGATATGTACAGATATATTTTGCTAAATCATCCTTAATAAATTCCTATTTACGCCTGTGTGTGTAGCAGGTATTGACGCACATGCACACATCATATGCACATCTCTGTCCACCCAGGCATCTCCCCCTTCCCGTCACGGCTCTTCCTCGCCTGCTCCAACACCAGCTCATTCAAAGGCTTTGGCGCCCCCGGGGATGGCTGCAGCACCTAGTGACGAGGTGAGGGTGCTGGCCTGTTGGTATGCACTTATGTTCCTTGTAAACAGACATATGTTGGTAATTATGTACATATGTAAATACTATATCTATTGATCTATCTGTGACTTCAATTCATTTGATTCATTCTGCTTATTCAAGTTGTTACCATTATTACTGGCTCTATGACGGTGTTCACTGATGTGCTTGATACCTAATTATTCGCTATATACATGTAGTCATCGGGTGCTCATCGGTGCGTCCACCAGCGTTGGTACACCAACTATCAACTATAAGACGGTTCTGTTCATTCTTGAAATTGAGGTTCCAAAATTGACCCGACACGTTTTATCGGGTAGTCAGTAAAGGTCGATTTCAGAAATGTTTTTTTTCCTATCACCCAATTTTATGTGCACTATTGATGACGTTATGACTGACGCATTCAACAATCTAGGCGCATTGCTACCTGGAAGCCGAACCTCGAGCTGAACATGCTTGATTTCCTTTGTGAAAATGGCAACTGTTTTGCTCGAAAAGTGGCAACTGTTCTGCGCAAGGGTATCTGGTCACTGAGGGACTTGTGAAGACAGCCGCTGACCGCCTGCTATCCAACCCATCGGAAAAAAGGAAAGCAGATCTGAGAGATCGCACCTTCTCCTCCCGGGCTCCGCAACAATTGCGCATTTGAAAGTTTCCCATGTGAGCAGATGTCTTTATTCATGCAAAATCTCTTGCCGCTATTTTGAAGAGCAGACTTGGCCTGGGTCAGTTATAACACAATTTGGACTGGACAACGTCATTTTGGGTATCCCGTTCAATTATATCTCACAAAGAGAAGTAATTGAGATAGGTACTAACATAAACAGATCTCGTTCTGCGGGGCTTACCCATCTTATTCACTAGCTAGGTATGAATGAGAGCGAAAAAATCGTGCAAGCTCTTTACTTGGAATAAATTGTGGAGATCAAACTCGTTGTTCAATGTGAATGTGTGAGCCACTCAACGCACTGAAGCCAGAGACTGTGGAACCATTGATGGCTTCTGCTCCCAAGTGGTGAAACGCCAGGATTTTCATTCTAAAACTGTACCAGATTGCAAGGTCTGCATCCCAGGACTTCAACGCAGGGAAAGCTTCAGACGGAAGGCAGGGCTCCAACTGTACTCTTGACCAAATTGAATCTCTAAACGCAACGCATCACATGATCTCACAAAAGGATACCATCCAATGCGATACCATGCTCTACAATGCCTAAAACACAAAAATGCCCTGCAATTACATCACATCACATTGAATGACATTTCAATCCAGGACATGACACGGTGACTGTTTTAGGGCAAACTGAATTTAAATACATTGCATCTTTTTAACCATTGAAACCCTTGAGGCATTGAATCGAAACCACATGAAATTCGGTGCATGTCGGGAAGTCTCCGTAGTACTGTGAGTGGTCCTCCCAGCAGGTGGAAAAACAAAAAAGCGAAAACAGTGCATACTAGGCTACAAGTTGACTGGACACTCACTAAAAATAAACATGTCGACAGCATCCGCACATCACTTGTTTTCACTTTTTTTGGAAGGAAGTAGTGGGATGTGCACTGTCCATGGTATGGTATGCAGACGAGTGGAACATGTAGAATAAGTAATGTAGCAGGAAGTGGTGCGAGAACTCAGATAGAGACTCAAAGGGTTTGGGGGACATCGTTGGTCACATCATTGCCTGTCTCCAGGCCTGGTAAAGCATCCACATGTTCACCTTCACCTGTCACATCACATTTTTCACAAACATTCTGATACAAAGTCATTTCGCGCATTGTTTTTTCACAAAAAATTGCACAAATGGACAGCACAAAAAGAAATGTGGTGTAATTTCTGCACATGAAATCAGGAATCTATTGCTCCACATTACGTTGCACATCTAAAGAATGGACCAAGCCAGACGACGAGTGGCCCCAGAGCGGAGAGATGGTAGTGAAGCAGCGCTAGTGGTCATCTTAGTCGGCCGGCTATTCTTATTGTCATAGCGCAGAACCCATTGATGCGATCCGGGAAATGATACAGTTGACAATCGACAATGAGAACAATGATGCCTTTGACAATGTATCATAGGATGCTACTCCGTCAACTCATCGAGTGTTTACACCAAATGACTTTCATGGGTGGCTATTGGATTGCTTCAAGCATGCCCCATGATCAAAACAAAACTCATCGAGTTAGCGCACTGGATGACTTTCTTATTGGCTTATTTTTGAAGCATGCCAGGTGATCAAAACGAAAGTGGTCGTGTTGGTAAACTGGATGATTTTGATTTTTGGTTGTTTGTTTATCATTCAAGCGTGCCAGGTGATCAAAACGAAATTCATCAAGTGAACGAGTTGGATGAGTTTGATTTATGGTTGTTTGCTTATGTTGGAAGCACGCCCCATGATCAAAACGAAACTCATCCAGTTAATACATTGGATGATTTTCCGTTGTAGCTATTGGTTCATCTTTGAAGCATGCCCCATGATCAAAAAACGAAATCCATCGAATTGATACACTGGATGACTTTCATGTGTGGCTTCGATTTTGATTTTTTGATTTTGATTTTGTTTTATGTTTTGGTTTGATTTTTGGCTTTCGTGTTTGGTATGATTTGGTTCTTGTCTTTGATCATGATATTTCTATAGCGAGATTCGATTTTTAGCTTTTGATTGATTTTGATCTGGGTTTGATTTGATGTGTTCTGGTTTGATTTGTTTCTTTGCTTGTAGCAAGCATTGTTTGGGGCGATTTAACTAGACCACGAAAGCTGCACCAAACAAGGTTTGACGAACGTATGATATTTGCGCCAAAGTTTTGGAGTGATTGGTTGCTCGAGGTTTTGATTTTGATTTGATTTGTTTCGTTTCCGCTTTCGATTTGGATTTGTTTTGACGTGTTTTGATTTTTGGATTTTCGATTTTTTTGGATTTTGATTTTCTTTAGTTCGTCCTTGGTTTGAAATGAATTGAGGTTTGATTTTCAATGTTTTTGATTTGATTTGATTGGTTGATTTCTTGTTTTTTGTTGCGAACGTTGTTTGGGACAATCTAAGTAAACCATGAAAACTTCACCAAACAAAGTTTTGTGAAGGCATTAATTTGCAATATTTTTTTTGAAGGGTTGATTGTTTGATTTCGATTTTGGTTTTGATTTAGGTTTTGTTTGTGATTTTGATTTCGATGTGGTTTCGATTTGGTTTGTTTGATTGATTGCTTCTTGCAAGCGTTGCTTGGGACTATACAACTAAACAACAGGAGGTTGCCTAACGAAATTTAGTGAAGGTATCAAATTTGCAACACAAATTTGCAACAAAGTGTTTTACCGGTTTTGTCGTTGATTTTAATCTAAGCTTTGATTGTTGCAGGCGTTGTTTGAAAAAAAATAACTGACCAACGAAAGTTTCATCTAAGAAAATTTGGCCAAAGCATCAAATTGGCAACAAAATCTTATCCAATTGATGCGTTGATGTTAGTTTGGGTTTTGATTGTTGCAAACGTTGCTTAGGATAATTTCACTAAACCACGAAATCTTCACCCAACAACCAGTGGCGAAGGCATCAGATTAAGAGCACAATGATTTTAATCTTTCATTGCGTCGATGTCCTGCCAGCCAAACATGTTGAAAACGTTGCGCTTTCCAAACTTTTCCACAATCCTTTCAAAAACAAATGGTGAGAGGAAATTCGGAATTTTGAAATCAACTCCCGAACAATACTTTACATCACCACTCCATTACATCACCACGCCATTACATCACCACTCCTGTACGTCACCACTGCATTACATCACCACTCCATTACATCACCACTCCACTACATCACCACTCCATTACATCACCCTCCATTACGTCACCTATCCGTTACATCACCACTCCATTACATCACTACTCCATGACAGCACCATTCGATGACATCACCACTCCATTACATCACTACTCCATGACAGCACCATTCGATGACATCACCAATCCATCGCATCACCAACCCATTTCATTGCATAGCCCATACGGTCTCGATTTGGTTCGGATTTGGTTCGGTTTGGTTCGGGCTTGTTTCGTATTGTTTTATAGGCACGCATCATCCCTAAATGGTCAAACATCCATCACACAGGGCAGGATCGAAGATAAGGGCACGCTTTTTCGAATGGCATTGACATGTCACAATTGAGTGACACCCACCCACCCCTACCGTTGCTTGAGCATGCTTTGCATTTCGTTGCGCCCAAATGTTCATGTGTGAGCGACAACCGAATTCGTGTCGTGAAGGTCGCACTGATAAGAACAGATAGCACTGACAAGAACTGATACTTTACTAGACGGTTGTTTTGACATCACTGCATCGATTAAAAAAAACACAGACAAGAGCAAACGCATATCTGTTGCTTAAACAACAAAAAGCAAATGAATTCATCACATGTTAAAATATTCTCTGATTGCCGTTTCAGCAAAGAAAGGACAAAAATTGCCCTACCCTTCGCACAGTTGTCCAGGACTGGTGGCCATGGAAAGAAAGTGAAGCATCGAACTTCAATGAACAAAACAAAAAATAGCGAAGTGCTCTCTTGGAACATAAATATTTCGGAACGTCTTCTGCAAAGGCTGTGTAGTGCTGGTTTATAACCAGCTATTCGAGAAATTTTACTGCTACTTTGTGAGCATGCAACATCTCTACATGGTGAAACATCCGTGTGATGGAAACCATCAAATTTCCACACATTTTTGGTTTCCGTGGCGCCGATTAGGCCCGAAACCCCGGTCGCTGAATTGACAAGGAAAGACTAGAATAGAATGATCTAATAGCCATGAGATTAAACCAGCCAACCAAGCACCAAGCCCCAAGCCAAGCAACCAGAAGACCAGCAAACAAGGAAACAAACCAAAACCAAAAACCAAACCAAACCAGAGAAACCAGCAAAAACCTACAAAATTATGGTAGATCAAGTGAAACATACCACTGGTGAAACTTCCGCACTCGCTCATCTCAAGTGTCAACGAACTAGACATTAGCATCGATCATCATCTGCGCACGGCATTTTCGAAAGCAAACGTTTGCGACACTTCCTCTCAAATTTGTCCGCGCACTCTAAGATTTGAACATGAAAGCGCAAACATGTGGCAACATCGTCACGCCTGTGGATGGCAGCTGCCAAACTGTGTATGTGTCACGGAATTTTTTGGCCTGTGATTGGAGCAATGGCATCGACACTGCAATTATTGTTTGGAAACAAAATGTTTTTGCACAGAAGTCAAAATAATCAAAATATTGCGTTTTTTTTCAAAAAGATCGTCCCGCAAGAACAAGCGCGCAGCTCCACTCTGCAATGGAAATAAACAAGTCGATTCTCATTCGATCGAACAGACCAAGACCTATTGGCTAAAATGTACCCAATGCCAAAGATGCTTAAAAAGAATGTGCTAGCAGCAATGAACACAATGCGGGGCCCAAGCGACACTTCTACAGAATCAAAAACATAATTTTCTTTATCGACCATGCAGCCTACATGGCACTGTGCTGAAAAATGTGTTTTTTGTAGTTGGCATTTGTCCATACGCCCAGAGCTCTGACGATCTAGGCAAGGTCTTTGCAGGACATATGTGCCGCAGCAGGACTGGACCAGGCTTTGGCAGCGACCTTGGAATGAACTAGCTGCAACCGATGCAGCAAGCTTTCATGCAGCCTTTGATGAATTGCTCCAGATTGCGGCATTCAAGCGATGTACGCAGCTGTCACCCTTCATCAGCAGCGCAACCAGCGATAGAGGCCCCTAAGCCAGCATCTGTCCGAAAGTTTTGCCCTAGCTGGACCAGCAGAGTGTTAATATTTTTTTTTACTGCTAGAACGTCTGTTCCTCAGGGACATGCTGGCAATTCATGCCTAATAACAAGGCACTTTCAGGAGTTCACAAACAAATCCTCTTGAGCTACTGGGTCTACTTTAGAAGACGTTGTGCGCGGCATCCGCTGTGTTGATATCATCCAACATGGCAAAGAGCTCGGCAATCACGGCAGGCATTTATAGACGACTAATTAGTCAAACAATAATAATGGTGAACCCGTCATCAGTTGGATGATCAACGAGTTGCGCACATAGTCATGGCGAATGCAACCACCAGTAGTACACGGGCAAGCCGGGGGCGGAAGTTTCCAAACTGATTTCACTACAAATTGAAAACAATCATGCCTATAATTTCCGAAGCCATCAGGGCCTATAACGTCGCAGCAAACACAACAACAACAGCAACAACAACAACAACAACACCAACAGCAGCAACAACAGCAGCAACAACAACAACAACAACAACGCTCGGCCGTGGGGTCCCGTCGCGCCCCGTCATGGGCAAAGAGGTGGGTTTGGACGATGATGATGATGATAATGATGAAGATGATCATGATGATGAGGATGTTGATGATAATGATGATGATGATGGTATGTGTTGACATTCTTCTGTAAACCAAAATTTGTTTTTATATGTGAAACAAAAGTATTGATTGATAAGACAATGTGCGCGTAAGGAAAAATTCCTGACCCACATACATAAACAGAAAATATATATATAAATATAAAGAAGCACGTGTGAAAATAAAATGAAATTAAAAAATTGTTCATACCAAAGCATGTCTAAGAATGACCAGTACACATTGTTTAAACCAAATTAGAAAAATCTACATTTGTATTTCTATACATATATGTGGATGAATACAAAATTTCAAATACATATATATGCTAAGCCCCCCCCCCAAAACCTACCTTTTGCCACCTTCTAGTCAGAGTAGAGTAGAGTAGAGAAGAGAAGAGGAGAAGAGAAGAGGAGAATAGAGTAGAGTCGAATATAGTAGAATAGAATATAGTATAGTATAGTATAGTATAGTATAGTATAGTATAGTATAATATAGTATAGTATAGTATAGTACAATAAAATAAAATAGAGTATAGTAGAATAAAGTAGAATAGAGTTTAGTAGAGTAGAGTAGAATAGAGAAGAGTCGAGTAGAGTAAAGTATAATTTAGTAGAATAGAGTAGAATGGAGTAAAGTAGAGCATATATAGTATGGAAGAGTAGAATAGAATATAATATAGTAGAGTAGAGTAGATTAGAGTAGAGTAGAATAAAGAAGAGTAGAGTAGAGGATAGCAGAGTAGAGTAGGGTAGAGTAAGAGAGTCGAACAGAGTGTTGTATATTAGAGTACAGTAGAGTAGAGTAGAGTAGAGTAGACTATACTTGAGTAGAGTAGGGCACAGTATAGTAGAGTAGAGTCAGAATAGAATAGAGTAGAATAAAGAAGAGTAGAATCGAGTAGAAGATAGTAGAGCATAATTTAGTAGAGCAGAATAGAGTAGAGTAGAGTAGTAGAGTATAATATAATAGAATAGAGTAGGGTATAGTAAACTAGAATAGAGTAGAGCAGAGTAGAGTACAGCAGACTAAAGTAGAATATAGTAGAGTAGAGTACAATAGAATAGAATTGAGTAGAGTAAAGCATAGTAGATTAGAGTAGAGTAGAGTAGAGTAGAATAGAGTGGAGTATAGTAAACTAGAATAGAGTAGAGTAGAGTAGAGCAGAGTAGAGTACAATAGACTAAAGTAGAATATAATAGAGTAGAGTAGAATAGAGCACAATAGAATTGAGTAGAATATAGTATACTAGATTAGAGTAGAGAAGAATAGAATAGAGTAGAGCCGAGTATAGTAGAATAGAAAAGAGTAGAGAAGAGTAGAGTAGAGTAGTGTAAAAAATAGGAGGGTATAGTATAATATAATTTAGTATCGTACAGTATAGTAGAGCAGAACAGAGCAGAGTAGAGTAGAGTAGAGTAGAGGAAAGTAGGGAAGAGTATAGTGCAGTAGAGTAGAGCAGAATAGAGTAGAGTAGAGTAGAATAGAATGAAGTAAAATAGAGTAGAGTAGAGTAAAGTAGAGTAAAGTATAAGAGAACAAAAAAGAATAGAGAGAGAAGAGAGGAGCATAGTAGACTAGACTAGAGTAGAGTAGAGTATAATATAGTATAGTGTAGTAAAGTGGAATAGCAGAGTGGAGCATATTACAGTACAGTATGGCAGAATATAGTGCAGCATAGTAGAATAGAGCCGATTAGAGAAGAGAAGAAAATAGTATACAGTAGTCTAGTAAAATGGAGAATGGCATAGTAGAGAAAAATATAGTGGAGTAAAATGATTGAATTGCAGACTAGCAAAGA
>VSDK01016959.1:187650-211211 GCA_009767595.1 Symbiodinium kawagutii
CAGTTTGACCGTCAACTATAACTCGGCCTCAAAAATTTTCTAAAGCTGAATGGGATCATCATGCCTCCTTTTGGGGATACCTGCCCTTGCCTCGCCATCTCGTCAGCTTGAGCAGCGCAGGTCAAGGTGAGCTGGAGCCTCTCGCAGCATGGCTCGCAACTCTTCCGGCAAACGCGAGATGAAGAAAAAGGAAGAAGAGGAGCAAACAGCCCTGTTCTTCTCCAGCTCTGCTGCACGGAGGCGCTGGGCTAACTTGCGCCTCAATTCCTGGTGAGTTCTTAGCTCCTCGATCTGGTTTGTCATCGAGGTGTTCAAAAGGGCGTGGGCCGAAGCCAGCTCCGCCCTCAGATCGGCCTGCAGCGCGCAAAGTTGCGCGGTGATGATGAAGGGAGCCCGGAGGAAGAGGAGCAAACGGCGCATCAAAACACTTTGCCCTGTCCTTCTCAGTTTCCGAGGCCGCCAGTCTCCCCGACAGCTCTCGTCGCGCTTCTCTGCGCGCCGTGAGTTCGTCGATCTGGTTTGCGAAAGTCGCATTGAGAAGCTGGTGAACAGCCTGCAGCGTGCTGTAGCAATGAAATGGTCCATAGCTGCTACATTAGGCTGGGATGAATGGGGCCAAACCCCGTGAGCAAAAACAAGAACTGACTTGGCCGTGGCAATAGGGTGAGAGAGAAAGAGAAAGAGAATGTCGGAGGAGACAGCGCCTGCTCCTGCTCTTGTTGTTTTCTCAACTCTGCCTGGCGACCAGCGCAGCCTGCTTGGCTTCCAGTCAGAACGCATTGCATTTGAGCTCCCACTTGGGGCCTACACGATTCGCCCTCCGGAGGCGCTGTCCCATCCACTACCGTCAAGCGAGGAAGGACAGGAAAACAGCCCAGGGACGAATGCAAGAAGAATGGGGGGAGATGGGAGCTGCGCTAAATGATGAAGATTAAAATGAATATTCAAAAGCTGGAATGGGCGTCAACAAATCCACAAAAAAACGACGGTCTAAGATGCATCTTCCAGCACAAAATGCGACTCTCGCTGCAGAAGTGTCATAATGTTTGCAAAAATCGCCATGGCAATCAGCCAAGCGGGCTGAATTGCGCACTTACATGTATATACCGATATTTTCACATCAACGGATCAACATATGTATTCACTAATATATGTGATGTTTTTTGAAAGTCAATAGATCCAGTCAAGAATATACCCAAACACATACATCGATAAGCTTATGCCGGCATCTTAACATCCATGTTGGAAATGTCTATTTTGAAAATAAATATGTACATCTAAAAATATATATATATATATGTATATATGTGTATATTGGAATATGTTGATGTCTATAGTGTATCTACATGTAAAAAAGGTGTGTATGTATATATATATATACACATGTTCTTACACAAATGAATATCTATAGATATCCATACGCATCTGGATTTTTCTTTAAATATGTTTGTATTTTTACGTATATATTTGTGAATACATTCCTATGTACCTAAGAATATCTACAACTTTCAAAAAATGTTGGTACACAAACAAAAATGTATGTACAAATGTATCTATATGCGCAACTACAAAAACATGGGTGCACTGATCTATTGTTGTGTTCTAATAAATGTACGTGCTTGAAAAAACAAACATTTATATACAAATATATATATATACACATGAAAACAAAAATATTTAGATAAGTATATATGTGTATGGAAATATGAAAATTGAAATGAATAAATACATATATATATATATAGATGTATATATATATATGCTTGAAACCACCGACCAGTATCAACCAGTAGTTGTTTAAACATTCTGGTTGATTATTACCCCCTATTAGCCACTATAATCGAAATAATTGCTATAAAAACCAGACAACGTTGCTACGGGCGAAAATCATGTCCATGTTTGAGGCACAGCCACCGAGACGGGTTGCGACCGCATGTCAACTAGGAGGTGCCCATCAATAGTGTAAACCCAAACCATCCCTAATGCATCATAATTTCAATTGGTGTAGCCACGAAGAAGCTTCAAAGAGCATCACTTTCAGCGGGGAAACCAACACAAGTTTTGTTGGGAAACCGCCAAAGATCATCATTATAGCCAGGAAAACCCATTCATTTCTTGCAGGCAACAGGGTACACCATGTATGGATCATCTCACTTGGCACCATCCGTGATCCATGAAGGACGGATCTCTGTGCTCGACTCCCTGGAGGGCTTCGCGGCACTGCGTGCAACCCGTTTCCCATAAACGCCCAGGGACGTTGACTCTCAACCCTTCGGTGGTGTGAGGGTCTTCCCTCGGGTGTGGGAACGGGTAGGGGCGGTCGTGTGTGGCCGACACGTCGCCGAGAGGTTCAGTGTGTTTGGTTGGGACGGTTCAGGTGCTGGCCCTTAGGTGTTCCCGCGCACGAGGAGTTGAGGACTTGTTGGTGTGACTTGGTGCCAGTCAAGCATAGGCTAGGTTCTGGTGCAGTGGGGTTGGCATGTCGATGGCATACAATGCGATGTCGGAGGAATGTTCGGGCAATCAGGGCCCAGGTCCTCGAACTTGAGCGTTGCGTCAGTGCTGGGTTGGGGTGAGGCGTGCTAGAAGTCGGGTTACTTGTTCCAGGCCAGCAAGTAGTTTATATCTGTACCCCTTTTGGGATGAAATATTGGTATGCAGCAGCGCATGGTCAGGTGCAGGTACGTAAGAAACCTACTATGGGTTTTGGCTCCTGCCCAGCTATACGCTGGTAACCGTTCCCTTGCGGGATGCCTGGCTATATGCCAGAAGAAGCTTTTGCTTAGACAGGGCCGGCTACACGCCGTCACCCTTGCCTGGTCTTAGAACCAGAGGATAATCAAACAGAGGACGCTAGAGGTTTGAAGGTAAACCAGGGTGGGAATTCGGAGGTTACCCGGATCTGTTGGATCTGACAAAATAGTTTTCACCTGCCCCATTTGCAGTACCTGAGGAATTTGAGTGTCAGTGCTGGGGGTTGTTCTATGTGTGCTGGAACCGGCGCGCCCATGGTTTGTTTTCCTTTTGCGGTTGGTCTTAGATTGGTTTTAATTCTGGGCTACCCTCGCCGCAACCTCAGCTCAGATGGTGAGAAGCTGGTGGTTGGATGTGGTTAGCTGGTTGTTGAATGGTTCATGATAATTAATCAATCATGTTGGTTAATGATGGTTATTAAATACCTGATTTAACATTGTTGCTAGCTGAACTCGTCTCAAAAGATTTGTTGACCACTGATGGTTGTTGAAACTGACACCAGGTGGTTATTGGAACTCTGGGTGGTTCAAAAATTCAAAAACTGAAATGTGATCTTTCCTTGCTCTTGACTCTCCAACAAAGGCAAGCTGTGTTCACATTCGAGCAGGCCTTTAACAAGCAGCCAAAACGTGACTGACTCAAAGTGTATATGATCATATTTGTGTAGGATTTGTGCACCTGTTAATGTCTCATTTTTGCATATTTTGGACTTCAGATCCCCGTAGTTGGCCCCCACATCATTGCTGCTTGAGCACCAAACAATTCGGATCTATCAACGTGCGATCACCATGTGGGATGCAGAACATCGCGCGATCGAAGCGTTGCTCAAGCGTTTCCAAAACTTTAAGTGAAACCACCAACGGGTTCATCTGGTTTAATCACCTCAACCAAATTTATCTATTAGTCATGACATTGCAGGATTTGTTAGTGACAGCCGCGATCTCTGTGGACAGTCCGATGCTGATTTCACACATGGGATAGGTAACCCCCAATAATTCCTTGACAGACTCAGCAAATTCCTCAGGATAGGTAACCCCCAGATTGACTGAGTCTGTCAAAAACAAATTACTGTACGCGACGGGCCGGTTGCAACACTACCATTTTCAGTGCCTCAATTTGTTGGGATTCTGCTTCTTTGGCTCAAATTCCAAACAAGATTCGACTTGAAGGGTCAAAAGCTGACGACAAATGAACTACATCATGTTTTGCATGGAAAAATTGATTGAAGCGAATGTTGCATCCACAAACGACCTTTCCTCTTGTCGAAGCTGTGAAGCGCTCCAAAAACTTGACAGGTGCATTCTCCGCTGCGCTGTCGACGAGAATGGCAGCTGACCAAAGAAAACATCCTTGGAACAAATAGCTAGGGCCTAGGGCAAGAACAAAGAAAACCCCTGAATAGAACGGTAAGAAATGGTATCACTTCCTCACTGTGTTGGTTACCATTTATTTCTTACCAAATTGTGTCCTGCTACCATCTCCATCTCGTCCAGGATTTGGAAAACTATGGCAAAAACTTTGGCCTTACGTTCCTCCAGTGAAACTGCACTGCATTGGCAGCACTGCAAGCATGTGGCTGGCTATTGCTGGAAGAGGGTGGCTTCAATACGACTCAAGAACTGAAACCTTCATGTACAAAGTCTACCGGTGACCAATATCAATTCGCCATACATCCGAAGACCCACCAAAACTATGTGTGACTGGAAGGAATCGTTCTTTCCTACGTTGTCTTGGTTAAACTGCTAGGTCCACAAGTATGTAATCTTGAGACTTGCAAAGATGCAAATACGTCTATCATTCAAGTACTGCACAGTGGCCAACCGCACTCAAACGCGCGGCCAATTCACTGTGTAAAGGATCCTCCTCAAAAACAAGAGGACTTGACTGTCATGACCCGAGCTTGGACATGAATGTTTGCCGATGTCCGCTGATCTAGCTGGAAGTTGAAGGTTTTAATCAACAAAAGAAGAGAAAAGCATGAAGAACATGAAGCAGTTGCTGAAGCATCCTTGCAGCGCCGTCCTCGCCATCCACTGAAGGTTTGCCCTCTCTTCATTCGCTTTCGAGAAGCCTCCGAATCTCCCACCGCCCTGGCGTTGCTGGCAGCCTGGGCGGAAATCGAAGATTTTTTCCACAAAACGCATTTGAAATCTTCAGTGAACCAGGGCTATGAAGATGACTCAAGGAATGAACATGCACTCCTACAAAGCATGATGATGATATTGTTTCATGCACCTCTTGCCTTTCAGGATCCATTCCAATGCATTGCAAGACACCAAAAATGGATGGTAGCTCCAATGAAGCAATGAAGGCCATCGCCCATCACGAGTAGAGGCCACGAAGCGACTCCTCTCCCTGGCATCGAATAGGAGCTTCAGGAGCTTCCCTTTCCCTTGAAATCCAAACGACATTTGAAGTCTGTACACCAAATGGACTGCTTCAGGATATTTTCTATTGCTTGCTGTTTCTATGGACTGCAAATGACCCAACCCAATGGACACCTGCTGCTTCTGGAGCTTCGAGAAGTGGAGCAAGCCTCGGTTGGGACCCACTGTCGTCTCCACGGGATCAAAACTTGACTTGTTCATTGCTTTCATCACATCACCTTTCATTCCTTTACTTCATTTCTTTACTTCGTTCCTCTATTTCAATCCTTTACTGCTTTCCTTTACTTCATGCCTGTATTTCATTCCTCTATTTCATTCCTCTATTTCATTCCTCTATTTCATTCTTTTACTTCATTCTTTTACTTCATTCCTTTACTTCATTTCTTTATTTCATTCCTCTATTTCATTCCTCCTTTTAATTCATTCCTTTACTTCATGTCTGTATCTCACTCCTCTATTGCATTTCTCTATTTCATTCTTTTACTTCATTCCTTTAGTTCATTTCCCTACTTCATTCCTTCATTTCATTCTTCTACTTCATTCTCTACTTCATTTCTTACTTCATTCCTCTATTTCATTCTTTTACTTTAATCCTTTATTTCACTCCTTTCTTTCATTCCTTTACTTCATTCCTTTACTTCATCCCTTTACTTCATTCCTTTACTTCATTCCTTTGCTTTATTTCTTTACTTCATTTCTTTCTTTCATTCCTTTATTTCTTTCCTTTACTGCATTCCTTCAATTCATTCCTTTACTTCATTCCTCCATTTCATTCTTTTACTTCATTCCTTTACTTCATTTCTTTACCGTACTTCATTCCTTTTTTTCATTCCTTTGCTTCTTTCCTTGATTTCATTCCTCTCCTTCATTCTATTCCATTCTTTATTCTGTTCCTGCACTTCATTCCACTATTTCGTTCCTAAATGCATTCTATTTACTTCGTTCCTTTACTTCAGTTCTTTACTTCCTTTGTCTATTTCATTCCTGTATTTCATTCCTTTACTTCATTCCCTAGTTCATTCCTTGATTTCATTCCTTCACTTCATTCCTTTACTTCATTCCCCATCCCTTTACTTCAATCCTTTACTTCATTCCCCATTCCTTTTCTTCATTCCTTTACTTCTTTTATCTCTTTCATTCCTCTATTTCTTTCCTTTACTGCATTCCTTCAATTCATTCCTTTACTTCATTCCTCTAGTTCATCCCTTTACTGCATTCCTGTATTTCATTCCTTTCTTTCATTCCTGTCTTTCATTCCTTTCCTTTAATCTTTTATTTCATTCCTTTACTTCATTTCTTTACTTCATTCCTCTACTTCATTCCTCATTCCTTCAATTCATTCCTTGACTTCGTTCCTTTACTTCATTCCTGTACTGCATTCCTTTACTTCATTCCTTTACTGCATTCCTTTCTTTCATTCCTTTACTTCATTCCTTTACTTCATTTCTTTCCTTCATTCCTTTACTTCATTTCTTTTCATTTCTTTACTGCGTTCCTTTAGTTCACTCCTCATTCCTTCACTTCATTCCTTTACTTCTTTCATTTCTTTTATTCCTTTATTTCTTTCCTTTACTGCATTCCTTCAATTCATTCCTTTACTTCATTCCTTTCTTTCATTCCTTTACTTCATTCCTTTACTTCATTCCTTTACTTCATTTCTTTCCTGCATTCCTTTACTTCATTTCTTTACTTCAATCCTTTACTTCATTCTTTTCCTTTAATCTTTGATTTCATTCCTTTACTTCATTTCTTTACTTCATTCCTTTACTTCATTTCTGTACTGCATTTCTTTACTTCATTCCTTTCCATCAATCCTTTACTGCATTCCTTCAATTCATTCCTTTACTTTATTGCTTTACTTCATTCCTGTGCTGCATTCCTTTACTTCATTCCTTTACTTCATTTCTTTCCTGCATTCCTTTCCTTCATTCCTTTACTTCATTTCTTTCCTGCATTCCTTTACTTCATTCCTTTACTTCACACCTTTGCTTTATTTCTTTACTTCATTTCTTTATTTCGTTCATCATTCCTTCACTTCATTCCTTGACTTCGTTCCTTTAGTTCATTCCTCATTCCTTTCTTTCATTCCTTTACTTCATTTCTTTACTGCATTTCTTTACTTCATTCCTTTCCATCAATCCTTTACTGCATTCCTTTACCTCATTCCTTTACTTCTTTCATTTCTTTCATTCCTTATTTCTTTCCTTTACTGCATTCCTTCAATTCATTCCTTTACTTCATTCATTTACTTCACTCCTTTACTTCGTTCCTTCATTTCATTCCCTTTTTTCATTGCTTTCGCCCTCAAGCACAAGGTCTGAAGCTGCCGTCTATCCCACAGAATTTTCACCATGGAGTTAGTTCTCACTTGCAATCATCGAGCTACCCTCCTCCTGCATTCATGTTTTTGAAAGTGATCTGAAGTGGAGGAAGGGTGGAAGAGAAGTGACATATGAGTGGTATATAAGTGGGAACTTTGAGTCTGATAGGCCTCGATTGTTTAATTTTGGCGCGACATGGGCGAACAACGCCTTAGTTTTAAGCAAGGCGGCGCTAATTCTGTTTGCCATTTACCTGTCTGTTCACCCCTGCTGATGGGGTCTGCATATACAAAATACTCAATACTCATGTGGATCGTAGGTTTGTCTATGTTACTTGTAGAATACTATGTATGGATCCTAACATCTATCTACTTACCTGCGAATCAAATTCCATAAAGATGACTGCAGGACCATGACCAAAATGGGACGGAAAAATGGAAATTTGCCCTGAGCATGGCGAGTTCTAACCCGGCATGCAGACTAAACCCCTGTGTTCAGGATTGCCTCCGGTAACTTCTCTTGACGGAAGGATCGCTTCAGGTGTGCTCATGGCTATAAATGAGCTGTGAGCATCTCCCAACGGAAGCTGTGACGGACACAAATCATCAGAAAATATGTCAACATCAAACACTACATAAACAATGAGTATCTTCGTCATCTACTATGATGATTCAATAAACACTATACTCCTTGGTATTGTTTGGCCCACCTCGACCTCCAAGGGGACAATTTTCAGCGCACACTTCCAAGGGGCACAAACAAACCTGGCTACATCCTGGGGCTACAAATTTTGTTTCCTCTGTTGTCCAACATTTCCATCCTTGTCAGCCATGCTTCCGATTGAATGCTGTGAGTGGAAGCCATCTCTTTGAAGCTCTCGTCTTCACGTAGCTGGTCCTTGGCACAGAATCCAATTTGAAAGGACCTGAGAGCTAAGAACGAGTCCACAATACTGTTGCGACAGCAACCCTAGGGGAAACACTTCGACCATATGGCAGAGCTTGAGTGCTAAAACGAGTGCTAAAACGAACGGACTCTTGAAAATCTTGAGAATAAACTTGAAAACAGTTCTCTTTGAACATGTCACAAAGCCGATAGAAAAACGATCTTTGTTCAAAGGATCATCTGCAAACAGCAGGGCTGCCCCGTCACGCTGGCACGCTTCTAGCACGAGCTCCTTGACATGAATGATGTCACTGCAAACCCAACATGGGGCCCGCAACGCAGTGATTCAATGGAAACCAAATAGAAACACCTGTGTAGCCAAGTTTTCTGCGTCCAGTTCAGAATCCACAAAATGACATGTGAAGAAAAAGTGTTGCTCATATCCCTTATGCTGCAATCTGCATTGCCATTTCCTTGTCACGTCGCATTCTGGGTGAAGCAAAATAAAGCGCAAGACCATTTTGTTGAACTGCAGCGGAGACAACGTCACGATCTGCTTGCAAGGCCTGTGCTGGAATGACCGAAACAAAGCGAGCAACAAAGAGGAGTCAACCACAGCAACGCTCAGAAGTAGCCTGCTACAACTCCCTTGGCTAGCAAAGAGCCCAGGACTAAATAAGATGAAACAAGTATGATACAAAATGGCATCTGGAGATAACACCCTTGGCTGTGTTCGCAATGACGGCTACAGGTGAGTGCAAAAGTATTCAAGAGACTCCGACACCCACAACATTCAAACGCATCCAAACAAGAAAAGAAAACAAATGGTATAAATGGTAAACATGTAATATTTCTGTGTACATTTGTTGCTCCGGGCCTTCCCCACGTATTTCAAAGCGTGGCCAGCACTAGCCACAGCCGCAAGCGCCACCTCTTTGTCGTTTTTGAATCGGTCCTTAGAAAAACCGCGGTGGATCGATGCAAATACTCTTTTAAACAAGGATTGCGGCCTGAGGCAACAATGTGCTCTTTCCATGAGGATGAAAACAAGATCAACCGCAGTGATTTGGACATGAGGAAAAACCATTGAAACATGGATCCCAAAAAGGTTTTCGCAAACCGTCTCGAATTTTGCAAAATCACTTTGACCTTTCAATCTGTTGCCAAAGTTTCGTCAAAATCTTTACCTTTGCTTGATGAGAAATGAAATCTAACCAAGGATCTGGTGCCCACTGCAAGGCAATGCCATTGGCAGTTACAGCAGCCAATGCCACCTGAGAAAACCGCAAAATCCAAAGCTGTAGTATGACCAGCACATGTCGTGTTTTTCGATATGATCTTGGTTGCATGGAACTTCTCCGTGGGGCAGGGAGACAAATAATTCAAGTTGAAAGCGCGACATCTCGAGTCCAACATACTTAAAATGCATATGTGCAACTCAACAGTACTTCCACCTTTCAAACAAAATACTTCATGGGCTTCATCTTTTTTCATCTATTGTCTCTCCTTTTTGTTGTTTTCCATCTCCAGGTTTCCTTTTTTTCTCCAATTTCTCGCCACTTTTCTCATCCAATTTTTCCACATCTCCTGTTCTTCCACATCTGTTTCTCTTCCAATTTCTCTAGAAATGATTACTTTTCAAGTAATGATTCTTCTCTCCCAATTTTTTCCGCTCGGTGCCTCCCTCTTTTTTCGGTCGAGGTCATCGAGCCCGGCCAAGGCGGAGCTACGAGCGGCCACGCGCGCCAGCAGCGCTGCTCGGCGCACCTGAGGCCCTTCCTGGGCAGCGCCAAGCCCAGTTTCTTACGTTCGCAGATGGCCTGATATAGATATCGAAACCAAACAAATGGATAGATGCACTCGGATTTACAGGTAGAAATTTATACGTGCAACAAAAAAGGAGAAAAATGGGTAGATACACAGAAAGAGAGAGAGATAGATAGATAGATAGATAGATAGATAGATAGATAGATAGATAGATAGATAGATAGATACATAGATAGATAGATAGATAAAGAGGTAGAAAGATAGATAGATAGATAGACAGAAAAAAAGAAAGAAAGATAGATAGAAAGAAAGATAAAAAGAAAGATAGATAGAAAGAAAAATAGAAAGAAAAATAGAAAGAAAAATAGAAAGAAAGAAAGAAAGAAAGAAAGAAAGAAAGAAAGAAAGAAAGAAAGAAAGAAAGAAAGAAAGAAAGAAAGAAAGAAAGAAAGAAAGAAAGAAAGAAAGAAAGAAAGAAAGAAAGAAAGAAAGAAAGAAAGAAAGAAAGAAAGAAAGAAAGAAAGAACGAAAGAAAGAAAGAAAGAAAGAAAGAAAGAAAGAAAAGAAAGAAAGATAGATAGAAAGAAAAGATAGATAGATAGGTTGATAGATATGCATTCATACAAATACAACTTACTTACAAAGGCATGCAACCATGTTTTAAACACAAAAATAGCAACACCCTCGTGTTGGTCACCCACAATAACAAATGTTTAAGCGGTTGGTACTGTCTCAAAGTCCAACTGACTGTTGCATGCTGTAACGAAAACATCGAATGAAGGGATAAAAAACTGGAGTCCTTGACAAGACTTGGCAAGGGTGGCAGCACACTTCGCATGGCTGGAGAATGCGGCATCAAAAGATGAAATCTTTTCTAAGAAAGTCTCTTTCATTCTGCGATGTGATTCACGACAGCCATACTCACTCTGCTTTAACAAAAGTGTTGTTCATACAATCTTTGAAATGATTGGTACAGCCGAAGGAGAGCAATCCTTGAGGCAAGCTTTCAGCTGGACAGAGTTCCACAAATCCATGCGCTCAATGTTGGCCGTTAGAGCACTCTAAAATTTCCAACCCAACATCCATCATGAACTTTTCTGTGTCGACTTTGCCGTAGCAGCAGGACGCGTTTTCGTCACAACTCACCAGGCGAAGTCAGCAACGCCAAGATCTGAGGGCAGTGTGCCACTGGTCAAACACTCGTTGTTCGGCGAAATGGTCAGTGGAAATTTGATTTCGCATATTTCACTTGCAAAGAAATGATTTATTGCAAGAGATTCAAGGGCAGCACCGCTCAACAGAGTGAGCACATCAGTGAGGATAGGAAGCTTAACACCGCGACCCCTGAGCTGGGAACCCGTATGGCGCATCGAGCCAAGATGTACACCAGAACAAAGATCAAAAGCCCTGGCAGGTCGTTGGAGTGAAATGATTGGACTCTACCGGACTGTGCCTACCAGGAAGTGTCTCTACAGCAAGAGGTCAGGTAGGCAGCAAGTTTTGAGATTCTGAAACCATCAAAAGCCCTGGCAGGTCGTTGGAGTGAAATGATTGGACTCTACCGGACCGTACCTACCAGGAAGTGTCTCTACAGCAAGAGGTCAGGTAGGCAGCAAGTTTTGAGATTCTGAAACCATCTAGAAATGTCTTGAGTTTATGTCTCTTTTCGAGTTGTCAGTGTTGCACGCCACAGTCCTCGCCAGGAAATCGCCCAGTTTTCCTCCTGTTGCAAAGTGAACCCAAGCAATTACAGCGCAGCATCGACAGGACTGGGTGATCATTGGACAAATTCGCATGACATCAACTCCATACACCACGTGGAAGTCGACTGTGCCTCACACAAATTGAGAAATGTCGAGGTTTCGATGGCCAAGAAACTCAGTGTACAAGCGCCTCCTAGAATCACTGCCGAATATCCGAAGCGACCCGGTACAATGGAGAATGGTGAGGTGTGACGGAGAATGATGCAAGACAATGTCTGATGCAGGTGGCAGGCCAAGTGGGAGAGAAGTGGATCTTCTAGATTGGAGACAAAATACTGGGATTCAAACGGAAGACAGCTCCAACACAAGTGGGAGGCAACGGGAAAACACATGACATATAGAATACAAAACATGATGCAATGGGACCCTTTTTTTCAAGAATTGAAATCCCAACCATCTGCTGGCTATTTCCAGAAAAACTACAACAACATTTTGTGGATTGGAAGTTCGGCACACATGCAAATGTCACTCGTTGCATGCTGCGCGCATCAGACTGCACAAACAATGAGTTTACTCCATCAAAACCAAAATGGCAAGAACTGACTCTGAGCAAAACATGTGCACATGTTGAAAACATCCTTAAGGCCTGTGTCTGTGGTGCCCTCAAGGGCAAAATGTTGCAAACTTGGGAATTTCTGAATATCAGAACTTCGAAGCAACCGCCGCAAACGGCAAAATCGCCAAAAATTCTAAATTTGGAAAAATGAAAAAATGCCATGAGTTGCAAATTGCACAGACAGGGTGCTTTGGAATTGTTTTTCAGTTTAAAAGAAGCGACCACTTGCGACCACTTGCGCGCACTCGCTTGAAGCGGTCACTTGCGGACACTTGCGGACACTCGCTCGAAGCGGCCACTTGCGGACACTTGCGGACACTCGCCCGAAACGGCCACTTGCGACCACTTGCGACCACTTGCGGACACCCGCCCTGAGCGACCACTTGCGACCACTTCTGAGCGGCCACTTGGGGCCACTTGCGCCTACTCGAGTGGCTGCAAGTGGTTGCTGGTGTAAACTTCGACTCCGGAAGCAGAATGATTGGGAAGGAGAAATTTCGTAAATCAGAGGGTCATAGTGTTGGAGTGCGAAATTGCAATGTATGAAAAATGTGAAAATACTGCTTTGGGGTCATGTTGAAAAAATTGAATAAATTAGGGTGTTGTGGTTGTTTCAAGTTGTTGCAAAGGGTGCTTGCCAGAACACAGAATCAATTGGTCAATCACAGCAACCGCGTACCAAGTATTCACAAACTATATATATAGAAAATGTTGGACGAACTCTTGAAATAACACTGACAAATCCAACCATATACTAGGTAGAAACTTTGCGAAACTAACATTGCGTCGTGCATATAATGTGTTCAAAAAGGTTTGGTAGTAAACTAGAAGACATTTATACCACAATTAAGGAAGAACATTGGGAGGAGATACCAACAGCATGATAGCTTCGTGGATGATTACCCGAGCATTGTGGGTAACATAACTAGGGACTATGTACCTGGAGATCACTGATCCCTCCGTGGAGCGATGGCACATTACTGCTTCGTAAGGATGAAAAATGCTTTTTACTAGTACAAGCTGGCTACCACCTCTGGTACCCTTCTTTGCCACAACTGGAAGCCGCTGAGCCACGGTTTCTTCGACTGCGGACACAGGCGTTGTACAGGGTTGGTGTTTGCAGGGTCACAGTTTTCGTAGGCGTGTTCTTTTGGGTTCGTAAACGATGCTTTGAGGGCGATGATGGCTTGAACAATAGCGACATGCCGAGCGCAACGCTAGGTGCATTGGTTGGAATTAAGCAGTGTGCGCTCATTGTTATTTCAAATCGGGTAACAATGTTCAATCATGGTTCATTGCTGATGAGTTACAGTTCAGAGATAATGAAAAATGATTCAATGATCAGGTAAAATGGTTCAGTGATTATTCACAATGGTCCACTGATGTTCATTGCTGTTTAATGGTTGATGGGTTACACCTGGGTTACACTCATCATCGCTCTTGCGGCATCACAGTTTCAGCAATTTGCAATTTCCACTCGGCTCGATGGCTCAAATTGAACCGCGGAGGTTGTGACTAGTATAACTACCACTTTCAGTAGACATAACTAGCTGTTTTCATCCCAGGTCTCAATTTTTAAGAAACCCCGAGGACAGATAAGAGATCTTACAGGCTCTTGAAAGTAAAACGAAACACATGGAAGGAAAATTTGAGAAGAGAAGCTATCTTAAGATGAAATCAGAATAAGAACAGTAAGATGCATCAAGAAAACATAATTGAAAAAACAACTGCTGTTTGACATGCAAATGAATCAAGAATTAAAGGAGACTGCAAGATGATAATGAATGATAGATATGGTCAAAACATTTTAACATTAGTTTGATGCGTTTAAAGCAGAAATAAAATTGAATGCCCCGCAAAGTAGGAAAGGGCGACAGAAAACACCAATCTACATAGAAGGCATCAAATGCTTCTGCGAGTGGACTTACAATGGAAAGGGGCGTGATGTATTTCCGACTGTGGTCTACCCAGCATCTCCTGGAAGTGAGTAAACGCCACGAAGCCAAAAGCTGCTTAATGACCTCACCTTGATGTTGCAAAGTCGCAGCGCGCAGTGGTATGGCTCCTGGTGACTTAATGTGGCAATATAGCTTACCACACAGCCAATTCATCGATTAGGAGAGCCTCGCTTTGTTTTGGGGTGTCTTATCTTGCCTATTCGTACCGGAAGACATCTTATCTTCCCTTCCCTTACCTGATATCTCGCTTTATCTTGTCATGTTTAAAGCTATTGTCTCTTACGGTAACATCCGAGGGCGCTCACTGAGGGCGCTTCAGCGCGGTATTTGGCTCTCGCAAACAAACTGCAACCAAGAAGAAAATTTTGTCTTAAGGCAACTTATTTTATCTCCAATTAAATATTTTATACATGAAGATGTCGTATCTAATCTGCAGATAAATTTTTGAAATATGCCTATCTAGCGATTTACGCTAACTTATCCGAGATCTGACACTATTTCTTTCTATCTTCAGATATTTTTCTTTAATTGGAAACCACTGTTGCCACTGTTAATATGTTTGGATTTGTTCTTGGGCAGTTGGTGTTTTACCGCGCGAAGTTTCAAAGCAAATCCAAGATCTTGCCAAACGCTTCACCTGGTTTGTTTGCTGGATGGCGTTTGGAGTTTGGCTTTCGCTACAAAGAAGTTCTTTTGATTTTGGACTATGGCTCGCTGAAGGAGGGCAAAATTGATGTCTTGAGGGTTCCTGACAGGGAAGTTCACGTCGGTGATGAGATTGTATTTCCTCTCTCCGATGTAGCTGAAGCAGCTTTGAAGGATTTTTTCTGATCCTAGTTTGTCGAATCTAGACAGTGTTGAGCCTTTGCCCATTCCGTTTGTGGATTCAACTGATGATGCAAGAGCTAAAACTCGAAGAGTCTTTATCATTTATCAGCGGATGTTTAAGATCGGTTCCGCTCCAGGATGCCGTGGTTGCATTGCAGATTCATCGAACCACTCAGCTGAATGTGTGGCTCGGTTCGAGGAGGCTTTTGGAAAATCAGGTCAGACTGATGTTGAGGAAGCAGCAGAGAAACCACGTGATCCGGCGCCTGAGCCTGAGGTCTCGCTTCCAAGAATCGAAGATGATTTAGCGCCGGATTGTCTTTCAGCGAACTCTTCTGAGTACGAGCCGTCAATCGCTCCAGAAGCGCCGGCAGAGGAAGCAGGACCTGACGTCATTACTGATGAATACTTTGATCCTTTGGATTGGACGACGTTAAGGAGTGTCCACCTGCAGAAGGGCTAGCTGCAGTTGCAAGAATCGCAAGTGAGCTGCTCTAACCTTGCCACAAGATGTCGCGCAGATGATGTTTCAGGATGCTTTTGATCAGGGGGGTCAGTTTGGCAGCGTAAGCGCCACAACCTCTTCTGTGACGAAGCAGCCCCGACCTCAGAAAGGAAGGTATTGTTCGGTTGGTAGGGACATCCTTTTTGAATTCGCCTGCAGTCAGGACTCCAATTTAGGCAAAGTAGGTGAAGAGCATGGAGTTAAAGTGGTACGTGTTTGTAAGGAGCATATCAATCTGGAAGACGCCAACAATATATCACAGCTTGAAGATCAGATCAAAGCTGTTCCTGGTTGTTTCATTCACGGTTCTATTGAACGCAAGCCGTGGTCTCAATGGCAACGTTTGAACAAGGTCAAGTATACACGTTTGTCTGACGCAATCGAAAGGAACAAGATGCGGGCGAACAACTGTTGGAACAATTCATTCGCATTGCAAACATTTGTTTTGACAATGGTGGCGAACGCAGTTTTGAGTGGCCAAGGTTTTGCAGTGGATGGGCTCTTCCATGTCTACAATACTGGATTGTTCAACGCAACCTGCGCTCTGCTACGTTCAACGGGCGCGCAGTTGGCGTCACTGCGAATGGATTGCCTGCTTGCAAGCCGCGGCGCTTTGTCACATCGTCCGGTCGTCATCCTTTGCTGCCCCGAGGTCTCTTATAATGCTTGGTTGTATCTCAAAATATTTCCTCCTTTCAATGAAAAAGGTGTGCTTTAATGCATCTTTTCTTATCTGCAAAAGTTGTTTACCTTAAGATGTCGTGTCTGATCCGAAGATATTTGATTCTGTTTGAACTATATTTCTTACTTTGCGGTAAATACAACATTGTTTCTGAGATCTTATCATAGTTCTTAAGGTAATTTCTTTTTATTTTCGGATATCTTTTTTCTTTAAGCGCAGCAAATCAATTTTAATATGTTTTGATTTATCTATCATTCTTTGCTGCCCCGAGGTCTCGACCTGATCGTAGTTCAAAAAAAATTCTTGTTTCAAATATGTTTGTGCTTTAATGCATCTTCTCTTATCTTCATTGAATTGGAATCCAGCACCCCCAAAAAACCACTAACAACAAGAGAAGAAGTCGATACAGCCGCGGCTGCAACCTGAGGGGCAGCAGCTGCGGCCTTCTTTTCCAAATTAGATTTAAGCACGGAGATGGCGCGCCTACGGTGATTTAGGCACGGAGATTGCGTGTGCCTCAGGAACCCTTGACCGTGCTGGAGCGACGCTATACAGCGAACTAAATGGGTATGTTTTACACCATTTATTTCAAGTCCCCCCTCTTCACGAACTGTACAGGTCAAAGTAACGACATGCGACGGTTGATCAGGCCTACGGAGTCGAATGCGTAATTGGCTGATTCCAAGCAAAAAACGCAAAGATGCCATTGGAGGATCTCTCACGCCTAGCGATTTCAAACTTAATTAATTACACTACCATCCAAACACTGGGCGGCGCTGGTGCAGCCAAGCCCGGCAGACAAATGGTAGACCCTGGATTATCAACACACACTGGGCGGCGGTTCCGCAGCCAATCCCGGCGTGAAGATTCACAGATGTTCAGTCGAAAGTCAGCACGAGGGGCGGCGCCTAAGCAGCCAAGCCCGGCATGGGGACTAACGAAAAGAGACACAGAAAGCCCAAAAGACGAATACATATGTTGACCACATCCGTGCACAACTGTGCGGTGAGCGACAGTCGATTAAACGACAATCGAAGTTCCATGGTTTGACACGGAAGAATGCAAAGACGAACCGAATGACAATGAATGAATTCAAAGCGCAATGAAATGAAATGCAGCGATCTTAACACTGTCAGAATTCCAAAAGTCACCTTAGGTAGCTTCTTGTTGGTTCTGCATCTCCACACTGACGTCATGAATGTGAAGCAAGGACAGGGCATTCTCCCAGGATCCTTCCGGCAGAGCTTTGGTCATGACATGGGCACGCTGCTTAGAGGATTCGATGTACTCGGCATCTACATCTGGCTCCTTGAAAGCCTGGCAAGCTGATGGCACATTCACCCTGCGGAATTTACTCAATGTCAAATGCTTCAGCTTAGCTGAATAACCTGGAGCGATGATGGCCAAGACAGCTTGATTGTCTTCAAAGCAACGCAACACGATGCTAGGGGAAATCATCAACTGACACATTTCCAACAAGGGAATGGCTTCACTGAAAAAGGAAGTCGATAACGAAACGAACGCCGCTTCAGTCTGCTTCAGTAGTTGAGCGACTGACGGCTCGTTGCCTTTTGGCACCCCAAGTCAAAAGGGCGAAAGACGAAGGCCCTTCAAGAGCCAGATGCAAAATCAGCATCAGCGTACAAAGACAGCCGCAAGTCCAATGGCTTGTCTTGAATGGCCATGATGTGAGAATCCGCCGACCCCAGCGGGGGAGCGCGCTAGAGGAGAACTAAAGCAGAAGCCGACGTTTGACAGCGCAGGTCAAACAGCACCGAGTCTCGTGGCCAGCAAGGCAGGAAAAGCGACAAGCAAAGCCATCTTGAATCCTTTTTATGACGGTTTCAGAAAGCAACGTTAGGCACTTGTGGCCGGGCCTCCGACGCAAAAAACCGGGATTTTCAAGCGTGAATCTTGATGGTGTTTTGGTGCTGCGAAGGCTTGTTTTTTTCGACCCGGGACACAGTACCCAGTAAGGACGAAGGCGGGCACTAGGCAGCAAGCAAGCCAGCAAGCTAGCAAGCACCAGCCAGCCAGCAAGGCAGGAAAAGCCAGCAAACAAAGCCATGTTCAACCTTTTTTTTGACGGTTCTAAACAAAGCCATCTTCAACCTTTTCTTTGACGGTTTCAGAAAGCAACGTTAGTTAGGCCACAAACAAAGCCATCTTCAACCCTTCTTTTGACGGTTTCAGAAAGCGCCGTTAGGCAGTTGTGGCCGGGCCTCCGACGCAAAAAACCGGGATTTTCAGGCGTGAATCTTGATGGTGTTTTGGTGCTGCGAAGGGTTGTTTTTTTCGACCCGGGACACAGTACCCAGTAAGGACGAAGGCGGGCACCAGGCAGCAAGCAAGCCAGCAAGCTAGCAAGCACTAGCCAGCCAGCAGGGCAGGAAAAGCCAGCAAACAAAGCCATCTTCAACACTTTTGTTGATGGTTTCAGAAAGCGACGTTAGGCAGTTGTGGCCGGGCCTCCGACGCAAAAAACCGGGATTTTCAGGCGTGAATCTTGCTGGTGTTTTGGTGTTGCGAAGGGTTGTTTTTTTCGACCCGGGACACAGTACCCAGTAAGGACGAAGGCGGGCACTAGGCAGCAAGCAGGCCAGCAAGCTAGCAAGCACCAGCCAGCCAGCAACCACCAGCCAGCCAGCAAGGCAGGAAAAGCCAGCAAACAAAGCCATCTCCAAGACTTTTTTTGATGGTTTCACAAACCGACGTTAGGCAGTTGTGGCCGGGCCTCCGACGCAAAAAACCGGGATTTTCAGGCGTGACTCTTGCTGGTGTTTTGGTGTTGCGAAGGGTTGTTTTTTTCGACCCGGGACACAGTACCCAGTAAGGACGAAGGCAGCAAGCAGGCAAGCTCTTGCTGGTGTTTTGGTGTTGCGAAGGGTTGTTTTTTTCGACCCGGGACACAGTACCCAGTAAGGACGAAGGCGGGCACCAGGCAGCAAGCAAGCCAGCAAGCTAGCAAGCACCAGCCAGCCAGCAAGGCAGAAAAGCCAGCAAACAAAGCCATCTTCAACCCCTTTTTTGACGGTTCTAAACGAAGCCATCTTCAACCCTTTTTTTGACGGTGCTAGACAGCAACGTTAGGCCACAAACAAAGCCATCTTCAACACTTTTGTTGATGGTTTCAGAAAGCGACGTTAGGCAGTTGTGGCCGGGCCTCCGACGCAAACAACCGGGATTTTCAGGCGTGAATCTTGCTGGTGTTTTGGTGCTGCGAAGGGTTGGTTTTTTCGACCCGGGACACATGACCCAGTAAGGACGAAGGCGGGCACCAGGCAGCAAGCAAGCCAGCAAGCTAGCAAGCACCAGTTAGCCAGCAAGGCAGGAAAAGCCAGCAAACAAAGCCATCAACAAGCAAAGCCATCTTCAACCCTTTTTTTGATGGTTTCAGAAAGCGACGTTAGGCAGTTGTGGCCGGGCCTCCGACGCAAAAAACCGGGATTTTCAGGCGTGAATCTTGCTGGTGTTTGGGTGTTGCGACGGGTTGTTTTTTTCGACCCGGGACACAGTACCCAGTAAGGACGAAGGCGGGCACCAGGCAGCAAGCAAGCCAGCAAGCTAGCAAGCCCCAGCCAGCCAGCAAGCACCAGCCAGCCAGCAAGCACCAGCCAGCCAGCAAGGCAGGAAAAGCCAGCAAACAACAAGCAAAGCCATCTTCAACCCTTTTTTTGCCGGTTCTAGAAAGCAACGTTAGGCCACAAACAAAGCCATCTTCAACCTTTTCTTTGACGTTAGGCCACAAACAAAGCCATCTTCAACCTTGTCTTTGACGGTTTCAGAAAGCGACGTTAGGCAGTTGTGGCCGGGCCTCCGACGCAAACAACCGGGATTTTCAGGCGTGAATCTTGATGGTGATATGGTGCTGCGACGGGTTGTTTTTTTCGACCCGGGACACAGTACCCAGTAAGGACGAAGGCGGGCACCAGGCAGCAAGCAAGCCAGCAAGCTAGCAAGCACCAGCCAGCCAGTAAGGCAAGAAAAGCTAGCAAATAGCAAACAAATCCATGCGCAACCTTTTTTTGACGGTTTCAGAAACGACGTTAGGCCACAAACAAAGCCATCGTCAATTTTTTTCTGGTGGTTTTATAAATAGAAAGCAACGTTAGGCACTTGTGGCCGGGCCTCCGACGCAAAAAACTAGGACTTTCACGCGTGAATCTTGATGGTGTTTTGGAGCGAAGACATACTATCTCGGCCAGAAACAGCGGTAAAGTGGCGTCAGACGTTCCACCGTGCGCACCGGCATGGCTTTCCTGCTGGGGTGCGATGCTGGGCTTGAATACGCCCCGAAGCTCGCGTTGACCAAACTGCGGCGCCACATCTGGGGCAAACGTGGCGATGCACGCGTCCCTGGACCTGGCCATCCGTAACCCGAAAAAATTTGTTGCAGCGGGTTCGGTGGTCAATTTGGCCCGTCCGAATCGTACTGCGGACCATACCAAAACAAAACGGACACGTATAGGAATAACTTGTTGGGCGTGTGCTGGCCGCAGCGTCAAAAGTAGCGTGGCCCCGCAACGGAGGTAATGGTGAAGCGCGCTCCGCACGCAAGCTCCCGGACTGGCTTTCCGCTGACGCGGCTGTCACCGAACCTTCGTGGACGGGTGTTTCGTTCGTCGCCTGCGCGCGACGGCGCCGGATTTCCGTGCGGACTTCTTCCAGCGCCGCCTCTCGTCGTCGAACTGCCATCCGCCTGCGCAAAGGGGTCAAGAGCGCACGCGCACGCCGCGCGGATTCGAGAAGCACCCCGCGGAGACGGCACTTGTTGCACGTCTGCGTCCCATCTTGTTTCTACGAACGCTTGCGTTGCCATGCGTTGAACTCTGCTTGCGGGAGTCGTTTGAGACATCGGCAACAAACCCAGCTACCGCGCTCCTTCACAGCGCAGACGCGGCAGATGCGGCGATCCATGTGCCGCGCTTTCCACGCAGCCAGACCGAAATCGGTTTCTGGCTTAGCGGTTTTACACTTGAAACAAATTTTCTGGAGTTCACACGTCAGGCAAACCCGGTAAAAACTACATTGTCGTTGCCGATGTTTTTCGGGAAAGTGCGCTTGTACGTGCCACTGCTTGCAGACGTTGCATTGCCACGGCGTGCCAGCCTCCGCCTGTCGGTTCGTACACTCGCGACAAACGCGGTCAGTGTCACGACGGTTCCATTGGCCACGCGTAAACGCGCACGCTTGCTTTCGTTCGCCACACTGCGAACACAATCGTTCTTCGCAATATTTCGCCAGCAAAGCTTTCCAATCGATACGGTCTCCTCGGAGCTGTCGCAGCAACAACTCACGGCCTAACCCAACTCCTTTTTGGAAAGGCGCAGCGTCAAACGGCCGAAAAATTGGTAATTTGTTTCGGCCTTGCACGCGTGTGAAAGCAACGTACGCCGTAAATGGATTGCCCCCCGGCCCGACACAAAGGTCAGTCATTACACCATCCACTATGGTTTGCCCTTGCGCGACATGCGCCGTGATTGCAAATGCCGGTGCCAATGGAAATCCAAGAACCACATTCGTTTACAGGTTGCGACGGGGTACGTATTCGCGTCGGGTAACCCCGGAACGGACCACGGGCTTGCGGTTTCGAATCTTACGTACACTACGTCCGGCAATTGGTTCCAAATCTCCACGGTGCGGTCTGAACTAGCAACGGGCCCAGCCCATCCAACAATCGTGCCTTTACACCCTTTCAATATGCCACGCTTTCTGTCTAAATGATCCGTAGCACGCACCGGCAAGCCCACGGACAGCGGCAGCAAACCGTACAAGCCACCGCATTCTTTGTCGTGCCTCTGCAGCCATTGCACCTTCGCTTCTGCCAAGTCTGGCTTCTCCTGCCGGACCGCCGTTGAAGCTGTGTCACGCGCTACTGCCATGCACACTTGCTGGCTGCGTGCTTGGGCCCATTGCAACGCCCGGCTTTTGTTGACGTGGTATTTGATGTCGTTCGTACTGAAAATCGCAACAGCATTTGCAAATTCTTGGTGGAATCGTGGGTCCGTGTCGCCTGTGGCAACTAATTTTCGCGTCGACCGCTCCCGCGCGCATGCCTCGCATTCCTTTTGTTTGATGGTTTCTGGGGGCATGGACTCGCTCGCGAGCGCTGCGCACGCAGCGGAACCGCACGCCGCGCAACCGCGCGTCCAACTGCCAGGTACACTTGTCGGGCGACCGTGCAGAAACGCGTGGTTGTTGGACGACAAATGTCCTTCCCGCAATTCTTGCTGGACTTCCGTTAGCCATGCGTCTGCCGTCCTCTCACATTGCGTCAACTCTGTTAACCCTTGCATCCCCGCGTCGGGCCCCCCCCATAACAATGTTTGCCCGTGGTGCGCGGTAGCTTGCTTCGTTGCTTTGCGGCCTGCGATCAAATCCCAAGGAATGTCCCCCAAAAACGTACCTTTGGGCGGCGGGAGTTGGTAAAGGTCCCCGGCCAAAATGACGTTCAGACCGCCGAAGGGACGCACGCGCCCATCTTGGCGAGTATATTTGCCAAAGCTTAGATCGCGCATGAGCTCGCGGCACGCAAGTTCCAACTGAACTAGAAGCTCCGCGCTGACCATACTGAACTCATCTAAAATCAACCATCTCCATTGCAACACCCGCTGCGCTCGCTCGACGCTTCGCAAGGGATTTTCTGACTTACTTCCCGCCCAATCTAAACCCAACGCATGGTGGATTGTATCACCATCCAACAGCTCCGCCATGACCGCTTGGAAGCTGACGATTTGAAATTGCACGCCATGTTGCCACCCGAGCGCATTTTCGAACAATCCTTGCCGAAGTTTTCGCAAAACGTACGGTTTTCCTGTCCCAGGCCCACCGTGCAAAACCCAGCGCAAAGGTTCTGTATCCGCAGGGGATGAGCTTGGGGCTCTGGTTTCCCGAAATTCGTCCACGACCCTCGCCGCGACTTGGTTGCAGAAGTTTTGTTGCGCAGCATTGCACACCCCAGTTCTTGCCAAGTCCTCGACCCAGTCCCGCACGGCACCTTCATCGGCAACGCCGCGCGGTGAAGAGACCGTTGCCGAGTTTTCGGGCCCGACCCCAGGTACCCGCAGCTCCGGTTTTTGTCGAGCGGCTTGTTTCGCTGCTTCGCTATCCAGTTGCGTGTACGCAGACGGCTCCGCAGCCCTCCCGCGATAGATC
>VSDK01016959.1:211545-253652 GCA_009767595.1 Symbiodinium kawagutii
CTCCCCGCGATAGCTCGCGTCTGTTGGCCACAAAGCATCTGCTTGCGCCATGGCGGCTTCCGCGCGCAGAGCCCGATCATCGGTCGCGGCTTTGCTGCTGTTCTTCTGCTGCGCAGGCGCTTGTGTTCGCAACGCCCTGCTAAGGCTGTTTTCATCTAACTCCAACGGTTCATCAATGTCATCGTCGTCGCTATTTGCGTCTGTTTCACCTGCGGGGCGAACCCGGTACACAGACAAAAAATTTCCAACGTAGCGTTTTGTTTCCGCTGACGGAAGGCGAGTGAGCGACTCCCGCAACGCATCTTCCCACGTACTGTGTCTGCCAAGCAAGCGGCCAACATACGGCACGGAAAAAGTTCCTTCATTCAAATCCAGAGTCCAAGCACGAAAATACAAACACGTTAACCGCGCGTTGCGCTCAGCATTTTGCGCGAAGCCTTGGGGAATCCATGACCACCGTCCTGCTGCCAAAATGAACCGACACCCTTTCCCGTTTCTGATGAGCTTGCACTTAAGCACCTTAGCCCTGCGTTCCGTTCATCCCTCGTCGCCAATTCTGCTTACCAACACATGCCCACTTAGAGTTGTCCTTCATCCCACTAATTCGGTGAAGCAACCACTGTAGATCTTACGCATTTAACCGTACACTCGGCTGCCGCCGCCCCCCCCCCCAACCCCGGGACTCTTTTTTCCCGGGGTCGGCGGCAGGGGGCGGCAGCCCTTACAATAATTCAAAGAGACGGATATGTAACCTGCGATGCGAGCAATGCGCTCGCCATCGTTGATTGACCACTTGGTTATGCGAGAGGCGCACGTGTTGATCGCCACCAGCAAGTCTGGGCGGCTGATCCTTCCCGACCACATGTACTTCATTACCAGCTTGGCTGCAGAAGAAGACAAGCACCCTCGCGTTTCGTCATCAGCTGATACCAAGTTCAAGGCACCCTCATCCACGCGTGGTGTCCTAACAGGCTTGACCTTACGATTGGAAATTTCTTTATAAAGAGTTACGCAAGTTTTGGCAAAATCCGTGGATACTAAAGCAAGTCCATCACGGACATAGACATGATTGCGACCAAGAACTTTAGCTAGAGGAGCGGGATCTTCGAGTTCAACTAATTTCCTCAAGATCTGCGAGAACTTCTTGTGATTCTGTTCTGGTCCGCTGACGGTGAGGTCGTCGACATACACACTCATAGCTAAGCCAAGCGACTCAAACCAATAACAGCTCGTTTGCTGCTCAAGCTCACGGCCACCAAGATTTTCAGTCAACAATTTCAGCAAATGATTCTGCCAACTTGCAGATGCCAACGGATGACCGCAATGTGATTTGATCAAAGACGCAACTGGTTGATGAACATGTATGAGAGCTTTTGGCACAAGCTCTGGAGGGGGAGCAGTACATATGTAGGACAAGAAATATCCAACAAACTCTGTACACAAGCCGTGACACAATCCGATGCGCTGCAAGCATGTCCGCCCAAAAGTCCAAAGGCAACAACGAAGTTCAACCCTGCTCGACTGTACGGCGCAGAGGCATTGATCTCATCAAAGATCGCTGCTTGATTTTCTTCGTCCTTCACTGCATCTCCTCGAAACACTATCCTGTCTTTCACTTTCCAGTCCTCTGGTGGCTCCTCATAGTCTTTGATTGAAACTATGATCATTAATGATCCAACATGAATCCGATGGCCAAGTCTACGAGCCTCACTGATGACTTCAACCTTTGGCCAAATCTTAGTCTCATCCCAAGTTCCATTCGCTAGCAAGCCATTCTTTTCTGAATCGATGGCTGCTTGAACCTCGGGTCGGCCTTTCCATTGGGCTCTGTCCAGCAACTTGCGAACAGATGCCGGAGTAACAGTTTCATGGCAACCCGTCTCCATCATGAGGACGCCCAAAGGAACTGATGGAAATCCCTTGACAATCTTTTGTCGATGATGATGCTGTTTGAGCGCTACGCATGGCATTGTGTGGACATGTTGATTCACCACATGAGGAAAAATGGATTGCAGCATGATCTGACATAACGGCCGAGGATAAAACGCTGACAATCTTGCCCATTTTCCTTGGAGTGGAGCATGCTTCTCATGGTGACATTTCAAGGAAAGAAAAACCAAAGGCTTTTTCCCATTCAGAAATACCCATTGCAATGGCAGCGTATCTGCACGACACCGTCCATAGGTCAGGATTGATTGAAAAGCCAGCTTGCAGGTGAACACAGCAAACGCACTCTTGAAAGGAACGAATCTGCCCTACAAAACCAACGGCCGTGTGGAATCAGCCATCTGCATGCTCAAGAAGTCGACGCGTTCGGCGATTGCAGTTGGGGTTTGCGAAATGGAGGACTGGCCCATGCTTGCTCGTCATCTTGGAGAAGCGTTGCCCAGGCGTCAGCTTGGGGCACTGGGATGGCCGGTGAAGCCACTGTTGCGGTTCGATTGTAAGGCCTTCGCCCTAAAAAAGTCTTGGATTGACAAGTGCACAGGCTGGCGATTGGCCCGAGAGGAAGTGGTGGTTTTGGGTCCTGCCATGGGTAGCTCGTTGACCACAACCAGCTGCTTCGTTAGAGCTTGCGATTCCAAACGCACTTTCTACAGGGATGATGCGGTGCTTCGAGATGGTCCTGCCCAAGAAGAAATTGATGAATCTGCTTCAGGCCCTCATGTTCATCTTCCGGAAGAGCAGTTCCTCTCCAACCACCATGGGGCGATGCACCACCGCATCGCCGTCTTAGGGAAAAGACTGCTCCAGTTGCGTCAATGGTAACCATTGAGGGGGAGAATATGATCAAGGGGTGAGGCGCAATTGCTTCGAAAATTCCGTTGGCTTTGGCAACCATGCACTGAAGCTTAACATGTACCATGTGGACAAGGGGGCAACATCCACACCGGAATCTCCTATGAGCTCAGGAAGCCAGACTAGTGACCAGTTGGGCCTTGGAAACAAAGTCCTCAGCGCGAACGAGCCCTGATAGGTTTTCGGGGGAGGAAACGTTTGGAGGTGGGGATTGGGAGGGCCGCAGGCCCGCGGCCTCATTTGAAAAGGGCTCACGTGCTGGGGTACTGAGGATGGTCCATGGTCAAGTGGCCCATTTCGCGCCTTCAAAAATCCGGAACCGGACCACGAGCCCTCGGAAGAGACAAGTTGCAGAACCGATGGCGGCACAGGCGCAGCAACAGGCGTAGCAACAACTTCTTCCCCAGAAGACGCCTCTACCACCACTTCTTGTTGCTCCACTTGATCCACCTCCTGATCTTCCTTAGCCGCTTCAAATGGCGCTGGGCTCCAAAGACGCGAAGTTCCAAGCGAACGTGCCTGGCCTCCAGCGTGAATCACAGGAACCTCAGATGGATCTGCCCCAAGCTCGGCTGCTTGATGTTTGATATAAGCAGCCCTCTTCCTCTTTGCAGCACCTCCTCCCCTGATGCCGCGACGAGTACCGGGATTTCCGCGCTCCCTCTCGTACTCAGCTGCAGCTTGATTGTCCTCAGGAGGATTTGGAGTTGGCCTGGATGAGGAAGATGCTCCGGCCGAGGATGGCATAGGGCGGTTATACGGGACCACCAAACGGAGATATGAAAAGAATGGTTGAGGGTAAAAACAACAATCAGTCAATGATAACAAGAGGCATTACGGCTGATAACCAATTGAGTTGGAATCCAACACCCCCAAACAAGCACTAACAACAAGAAAAAATTAATACAGCCGTGGCTGCAACCAGAGGGGCAGCAGCTGCGGCCTTCTTTTGCTTGAGCCAAATTAGATTTAGGCACGGAGATGGCGTGCTTAAGGTGATTTAGGCACGGAGATTGCGTGTGCCTCAGTAACCCTTGGCCGTACTGGAGCGAAGCTATACAGTGAACTAGATGGGTATGTTTTACACCATTTATTTCAAGCATATATCTTAAAACATTTTTACCTTAAGATGTCCTATTTGCTCCGAAGATATCTTAACTTTGTTTGAAATATTTCCTACCATGCGGGGTATTCAACTTTATTCCTGTTTTAGACGCATCAAACTACTGTTGAAGTGTTTTGATCTCATCTATCATCCATTATCATCTCGCAGTCTTCTTTAATTTTTGATTGATTTGCATTTCGAACAGCAATTGTTTTTTCAATTATGTTCTTATTCTGATCTCATCTTAAAATAGCTTCTCTTCTCAATTTTTCCCTTCATGAGTTTTGCTTTGCCTTTAAGAGCCCGTAAGATCTCTTATCTGTCCTCGGGGTTTCTTAAGAATTGAAACTTGGGACGAAAAGTGAAATCGTCAAGGTTGATGTTACAAAGAGACGGTGCTTCTGGATGACCTTGGGGAAACAAAAGGAGCCATTTTGAAAAAAAACAGATTTTGTGCAGTTTGCGGTTTTTCAAGTGACTCAGTTCTCGCTTGGGTTGGGGCTTCTGCGGACGCTCAAAGCGGCCACTTGCGGCCGCTCGAGTGGCTGCAAGTGGCTGCAATTGGCTGCACATGGTTGCAGGGTGGCTGCAAGGTGGTTGCTGGCTACTCACAATCGTTTGCGTCCACGCGCGACCACTTGCGACCACTTGCGGACACTCGCTCGAAGCGGCCACTTGCGACCACTTGCCGCTCTTCTTGCACCCTCAATGCAAACTGCCGAGTTTGCTGAACTGGGCAAAACTTGCAAGACCCGCCAAAAAAATGCAAATGGCTGAGAATCATAGCTTCTGCAACAATACCTAACTAACTCTTGACTTCACCCGAAGTTGCAAATCCCAAAACATTGAAAGTTTACGTGAAATGTTCCAAATTGCTAAATCTCAAATTTTGAATTCGACAAACTTGAGAGGAGGGGTGAGGGATGGAACGGTGAGTGAGAAGGCGTGGAGGAGGGGAAGAGGAGGACCTTTTGGGGGAGCGGGGCGCATGAGTCTAGATTAAGGGCTTACGGATAACAACTGCCAATTGAAGAAGGCACGTTCAGGCCGTCTACGATTAATGGCACAAGCAACACGTGCAAACCGAGGGCACAAACATAACAATTACAAAAGGAGCGCACAAACATGCAAAGCAGAAATGATAAGTAAACACGCATTCCGGCCTGTTTATATATTGCAAAGTGATTTGATCCCAAGGATGAAGCACAGCAAGGGCAGGTCGAGGTCACAAGCAGGAACAGTGACACAAAGCATAACAAGCGCAGAACAAGCATGCTAGCAACAAGTATAGATTAGGGGCACGGACTGAACAACTACACAGCAAGGCAAGCAATGGCACTGATAACAAAGGACACAAATTTGACAAGTACAAACCAAGCACAGCAGGAAGATCAGGAAGTACAGATCAACGGTAGAAGGCTAGTAAACACAGATCTTTGTCAGTGCAGAAGCACAGCAGCTACAAGATCGAGGCGCAAAAATACAGGTGCAGATCTAGGGCACGCGCACAACAAGTAGAGAACCAAGCAGCAACACAACAACTGCAAATTGAAGGCACAAGGATAACAAGCTCAATGCCGCAAGCACAGCAAGCGCAATCGGTCCGTTCGACATGGGAACCGGTTCAGCTTGCAAGAGGTTAGTGCACCGTTCACTCTTGAGATGGACTCTGATCTGCTCCTGAACAGCAACTGGCTCCTGCTCTCGCTGCTGATCTCGCTGCTGATCTCGCTGCTGATCTCGCTGCTGATCTCGCCGATGGTCTCGCCGATGGTCTTGCCGTGGTCGTCGACGGTTTATCTGGACCTGGCGGCCAGCACCGCGCAGCATGCAGAGCTTTCACAGCACAGCTACACATCGAAGGCAGAGCGTTTGGAACTGCACCAACTCTACCAGCGACCCCAAACAAAAAATACAACGCTGAAGGCACGGTTTCAAGTCTGCATGAGCCAAGAAAAGTACCAGGAGAACGTGAAGAATTGCCACCCCTGACATCCCCACAGCATACTGGGAAGCTAGCAGAAAACAAGTGAAAGAATAAGCGGAAGACAATAGTCATGCGACCCAACGCAGCAGTTTGCAACATATCAAAAGAAGACAATAACACCTGCATTATTGCGACTGAAGCAGTCACAGTCACTGAGAGACACTTAGACGACAAATGCCATGCAATAGCAAAGCCATGTTGTCAAAAACACCTACAGCACACTAGGAGACCAGGTGGAGGTGAATGGGAGAAAAGCATAGAGACGCCAGGAAGGGGTAGAAAAGTGGGCCAGCACAATCCGAGTGAAGGCCATTGGGACGTGAGACTCACCATGCTGGGAGACAAGTGTAGACCACTGCCAAAAACCAAGGCAAAGGTGGAGCCAGCCACAGGTCACGGTTTGTGCTTGGGAAAGGCAAACCTGCTTCGAGAGAATTGCAGGAGAAACAAGAATTGATAGAATGACCTAGTATCAGTTGGAATTGGAGCTAACTAAGCAAGATTTTGACGGTGCTCAATGGAGGAGACAACGGGAGACACAGGCGACCAGCGACCGGGGGGCAAGCAATGAAACTGAGAAACAAATGGAAGAATGTACAAATAACTAGGGCATGATTGGAAAAAGGCCATACTTGTGGAAAAAATGTCAAACATTTTCCCCAAAAAGGATAACATCGCAGAATTATTAGAAGTCAGAAACACAAACTTTCACATCACGATGAACGGTCCTTCATTTTTCAAGTGCTGGGCCTTGCTCTCGGGTACTGGGCTTGGCTCTTGAAGACCAACCGTCTCCCGCCAGGACCAACCTGCCACAGCACATGGGATCCTCTGTGGAAGCACTGGAGGCACCGAAGGACAAGCACTGGAAGCAGGCCGGGCGAACGTCCAAGCATAGGTCCACCAACCCTGCAGAGCAACGAACGTGCAAAGACCCGGCTCTGGAACCGAGAGCTGTCACAGCTCCACCAAGTGAAACCCTTGCAGAATGTGCTGTCTCAATGTGCCAAAGAAAACAAGGCGCTGTCTCCAGTGCTCGACTCTGAGTTCTCAAACCCCTTGTGACAAAACGACTCTTGTGTCTCTCAAATCGCTCCTGTTGCCCACCAGAATGGTGCAGCCGCGATCCAGAGTACCTTTTTCAGTCAAAGCGATTACTGTGACACAGTATCGCACGGCCATTACACTGGCACACTGTGGCACATTCAACAGCGATGATGTACTGAACAACACACTGAACAACATGTGATTGTTGGTACGACCCCTATCGCAGTGGCATATCTTTGGCTGTAGTGCAATGATTTTCAACACGGCCACAAGGCCAAATTGCTACATCTCTCCGGGAAAACCGTTGGGTGCTATGATGTTCGTTGCTCATCTCTTCCACCATTGGCTTCAAACTTGATTGAAAGTATTCAAGACACAAAAAAGGGACATCAATATCCAGAAGAGCACATCCTAGCTGAATCATGCAAGAGACACTGAGAAAGAACATATTCTCTTGTCCAAAAGAGTGCGATTCCACCCACAGGGGGCGAACGAAATTTCTTCAGCTGCCGCATTTTAGTCACAGTGCTTGACCTGAGGTCAGGAACAAATCAGCGACAAACCATCCATGAAAGGATCAACCTATCAGTGACTTCACCGTCATTCCGAAATTGAACATTTCAGAAAGATACATAAGAAAATTATCCGTATTGCTATGTGAACATCATGAAGTCAGTCAGAAAGGATACGATAATTCCATCCGTCTCACGTTAGGAATTGTCGTCATGTCTCGAACTTGTGAGCAGCCATGACATGGCCATTGAGGCCCCTGCGGCAAGCGGCACACTTCCGCCACTGCGCGATCAGGCCATAGAGAGACAGCAGCCTAAGGATGAGGAGTCTCTGAACAGCTACCCTTGAACTACCATCCCTGCCTTCTGCAAGCAATACAAGCGTCGATTGTCCAGGGTGAACCATCTGTCCTGCCCAGATTTCAGGTGGCCAAGTTGAACTTGGGTCGAGTTCCATGATGATGACTATGTCTATCACTTTTTTAAAGAGTTGTGAGCTACAACCAGGTGCTGCTTCCAAAGGGAAGAAGGGAAGGTGTCTGACGAAGTCATGGGGCTGACTGCATGTGCCTGTGGGGTTCTGAACTTTTGAGACTGCGCTGCATTGGATTCTCGCATCTGTGATGTACCGCTGTGATTGTCTAGGTCTTCTTGATGTGCTGGTCCGAGAATGCGGCTGTGCTCTTTATGCGTTGAACTCTTGATGTGCTGCAATCGAAATTTGTGGATTTCTTGATTGACCAACTTCCAAATGTTGCGGCGAACCTTGACTTACTGAACATCCTCCAAAATGAGAAGTGGAAAAAAAACATGCTTTATGAGACATCCTCGAAAATTGAACATGGACAACTTGAGAACAAGCGTTTCTTGCGAGACATGCTCCCAAACTGAGGTCTGAACAATTGAAAACAAACATTTCATACACTTGTTCACATTTCGTCGCGAGTTGCTGGATGTTGTTTTGTGCTACTGCGAGTTGTGAGATAGTGATTGGGGTGCTGCGCATTGTGAGACAGTGGTTTGTTGTGGCTTTGTTTGCTTCAAGTTCAGCGGTTTGTAGTGAAACTGTAAATCTTAAATAAAGGGATTGCTGTGATGTTATGTCTTGTGGGATAGCTGAAATGGTGATCTTTGTTAGTGGGTGCTGTGGTGTTGTGAATTCTGAAACGGTTGTGATAATGTGAAACAAGAAATGACCACTTTGACGTTGTGAGCTGTGAGATGATGCGTTGTAGCTTTGGTTTGCGTGAGATAAGGGCTTGTTGCGAACTCGTTAGTGGTTTTGTGAATCGAGCAAGTTTTGTCACAGTGGGTTTGTGAACTAGTGGATGTTTGTGATACTGTGAATCTCCATCTCTCCGAAACTTCCAGAGGGATCTATCAGAAAAGGTTTTGCGCAATGGTGGGGTGCTCCTCGACATCCAGGAGCTCTCCTCCGGTCTTTGGATCCACCAAAGGTCGACCTGACCGGAAACAACTAACACAGCGAGAGAGGATGAAAAATGGAGAACAAACATAGAAGGATAGAAGAAAAGAGAACAGACTAGAGGATACAAGAGAGGATAGAAGAGCGGGCAGAGAATACAGAATAATAGAGGATAGAACAGAAGAGAGAGGGAGAGGGACAAAGAGACGGTGAGCTGGAGAGATGGCACCCCTTTGGACAGAGAACAACTGCGACGAAAATCTGGTTGCTACTTCCACCTGCCTGTTGTTTCATCTCTTAATTTGCACCGCCACTTCATGACCTCAGATCAGCTTCTGCGAGATTCGCATTGCGGAGTAGCCACATGTAGTAGACAGTGACTGATTTGGTGACTAGGTGACTTAAGAAGGTGACTTAAGAAAACACTGACTTGCAATTCCCCCGCATGGCACCTCGATAGGTGGAAATGGAGCTTTGAGTAGCCACACCTCAACTCAATTGACACAGCGTGACCCCACAATGGTTCGAAACTGGAACCAAAGCAATCCATTCCCAGCGTCTGCTTGAAAAGGTTCATCGTTCCACTGTTTCAAAACAAATACCACTACTGTTGAACAAAAAAATTCAAAGAACCACCCTATAAGAGGTGATCACTGTCACAAGCTGCTTGGCGGTTCACGCATTACTCCATGAAACGTGCAGCATGACCATTCCAATTCGTCAGAAAAGCACACCGATTTTCTTGAGCCGAGCCAGTGCACAATTTTAGCCCAAAGGAACCTCTTCGGGACGCTAGCCAAACAATGCGCTGAATACTGAGAGGACAGACGGGCTTCTCTGAGTCCTGAGGAACTGCACGAGAAATTTTACACTTCATATGGACATCATCTGATCATCACCATCTTTGTCAATGTAATGAACATATCTTTGCCAACAAAAATGGGACGCACACTGGTCTCGTCTTGCCTTGGGAGATCCGCTCCATGGCACTTTGTAGATTTCTTCGATTGCCTTGCGAGACAGCCAGGAATGCGAAGATCAACAGATCTCAACCAATCTCACCACATTGAAAGGAATCATTCAACCATTTTAATTGATCACATTTCAACAGCATCTTGTCCAGACCTTCTCCAGAGATCGTCCATCCCGAAAGTTGGGATTCGCCCTCATCTGGGAGAAATGCACCTGGACGCAACAGCTGCTCTTTGTTTGTGACCGCAATCCCATCATCGGTGCAACGACTAGAGTGCTTAGGAGCACCTCCAGTGGCGACATCTCAGCATCAGCCACAACTCTCCGCCTCTCACAGATTGCATTGCAACTGTTCCCGTGCCCCACGTGCTTCAAACTCTGACGAAATCGGAGGTCGACAAACAGAGAACATGACAAACCACCTCTGAATGTGAAAAACCTACTTTATTACACCATACCAGCACGCAGTCTGACGCTGCGACAATTTGAGATAGGTCACCGTACATATTCCATAATACGCCATCATGTTGCACTTATCAGACTCTTTGACCTTCCATGACATCTTTGTATGTGGTGCCATAGTATTTTTTAATCAGAAATAATCAGAATCAAAGTACATGTAGCCAGTACTGTCGGATGCAAAGGCCCATGCGTAGGGATAGAACTGCTGTAATAGCTACCTATAGAACCCAGTAATGTTGGATTTTGACCAGCAATAGTGACAATGTAACAAAGAGTAGTTACAACGTCACCAAGAGAAAAACAGATATGACCAGCAGAAACAGGTTTTGCAGAAACACTAGAAAAATCTAACCAGTAGACGCAGGAAAATGACAGAGGCAAAAGCAGCAACAACCTGCAGAGCGGCTACTTCTAACAAAGCAATCTCGGAAATCAATTACTGGCCACACTCACATTCCACTGAAGAATCAGACCTAGCGCCACGGACTTCCGAACTTGAATTGTCCCAATGGTCAAATAACTCAAACAACTCTAAATTGAAAACCCTTGAACTTTGAAAAAACATAAAGATTAAAAAATCTTGAACCTCCCCTCAACGAAACAATCTTTAACAAGATCGAAAGACGCAAAATTCAAGGTACTTCAGCCATAACTAGTAAAACCCACATTAAAAGGACCATCTGCCATCAAAAAATGGAAACTTGGCCTGTTGATTCTGAAATTGACGCCAAAAACAAGAGTTGGAGATTCAAGCATCCATCGATGTTGAAGATCGGAGATCTTGGCACCAAACACATGAACATTTCCATACTATTTTGGTGTTCAGAACAGCAAACATTGTTTTTAAGGACCTTGAAACTCGGAAAATCCGATCTACAAAGAACTTTGGATGGAAAAAATGTTTAGAAATAACATATGTTTATTACTGTTATGGAGCACACAATTGCCATTGCCTACAATTCTCTCTTAAAAAGTCTTCAGGGGGCCATCTGATGCAAAACAGAATAAAACAACTTTCTTCGACCGATTCGGGGAACCAAAGTCAAAGAAAACATGCTTTTTTTCTGTTGGATTCGGCTTTTGTTTGTATTCAATGCCCTTGCTTTACAGATTTTGATCCAAAAAATGGGAGGGCCCTATCCCTAAAATCCTTTTCGATGATCGGAACTGCAAAATCCGCAAACACCTTTCTGGATTGAAAAATTATTTGCACTTCAACAGCTGTGAAACCCATCTGGTTTCATTTGACCGTAAACCAAGCTATTTGAAGGGCTTTCAATTTTCCAGGACTCGCATTGTTTCATGATCAAAGGATTCTGTGACTTTGAAACAGATCCAAATCCACATCCGCTTTTTTTCTTGTCAATTGGCATTGCAGTCTATAAATCCTCTTTGGAGAACTCCATGGCAATCCAACATGAAAAAGTCTTTGAAACGTAGATATCCTAGCAGTAGGTTCGTCAACATGTGCCGAACATGCGCTTGGATGGCTCCAACAAATTGGCCCAAATGGGCCTAACATCAGCCAAAGATGGGTGAAAATCGCTCCAAAAGCCCCGAAATGTTTCAAACATGCGGCGAGATCGGCCCGAATGAGTCCTCCAAAAATGCTATGGCTCTACAGTTGTATTTGGACTATACTTTGGCCCAAGTAAATTGCTATATTCAAAAATGATGTGCCTAGATACACCTATACTTAAGCTAGGTTTAGGCACAACGAAATTGCTACATTACATGCCTGTGTTTGACGTATGCGTAGGCACCAAAAACTTCTCTGCTGAAACATGATGTGCCCAGATACCCCTGTACTTAACCCAGGTTTAGGCACAATAAAATTACTATATGCCGGCACTTGACATATGTGCAGGAACAAAAAGATGCTATGCTTAAACATGATGTGCCTAGACAGGCCTGCACTTAACCTACATTGAGGCCCGATGAAATTGCTATTGGCTATATGACTGTATTTAACCACAAAGTATATTGCTAAATTTAAACATTATGTGCCTGGACTTAACCTAGGTTTAGGCACAATGAAAATTGCTATATGCCTGTACTTGACCTATGTTGAGGCAAAAGGAACTTGTTATACCACCTACATAGGCCTGCACTTGGACATAGGTTTAGGCACAATGAAATTGCTATATGCCTGCCTTTGACATATGTGAGGTACAAAGTAAATTGCTATGCCTAAACATGATGTACCTAGATAGGCCTGCACTTGGACAAAGGTTTAGGTAAAATGAAATTGCTATATGCCTATGTTTGGCGTATGCATAGGCACAAAGTCAATTGCTATGCCTAAACATGATGTATCTTGATATGCCTGTACTTAATCCATGTTGAGGCACGAAGGATTTGCTATGTGCTTGTACTTGCGGCATCCCTAGGCATAAAATAGATTGCTATGCCCAAAAATGATGTACCTAGATACGCCTGTACCTAACCTACGTTTAGGCAAAATGAACTTGCTATATGCCTGCCTTTGACATATGTGAGGCACAAAGTAAATTGCTATGCCTAAACATGATGTACCTGGGTAGGCCTGCACTTGGACATAGGTTTAGGCAAAATGAAATTGCTATATGCCTATGTTTGACGTATGTGTAGGCACAAGGTAAATTGCTTTGCCTAAACATGATGTATCTTGATATGTACTAAATCCATGTTTAGGCACAAAGAATTTGCCAGGTGCTTGTACTTGCGGCATCCCTAGGCACATAATACACTGCTAAGCCTGAATATGATGTACCTAGATACGCCTGTACTTAATCTAGGTTTGGGCACAAGGACATTGCTATACTTAGGTAAAAGTAAATTGCCATGCGTAAAAATGAGGTATTCAGAAAACTATTTTTAGCGCTCATGAAAATTGCTATACGGTTCTACCTGGCCATTCTTTTGCACAAGTAAATGAATATGCCAAAACAAATCAAACCAACATGTACAGAGATACGCGTGTACTTTATTTAATTTTTGGCACAATGAAATTGCTGTATTGTCGCATTAAACGTATACTTAGGCATCAGCCAATTGGTATGCCAAAGCATGATGTACTTAGATACGTGTTTACTGAACCCAGCTTGAGGCACAATAAACTGTATATGTTCTTCTACTCAACGTATAGTCAAACGCAAGTAAACTGTCATGCTAAAACGTCATGTACCTAGATGCGCCAGTACTCAGCTGAGGTTTGACACAATGAAATTGCTGTACGGTTGTACTTAGAATGTACTTTGGCACACATAAACTGCTATTCCAAGACAAAATGTACCTACTTGCGCATGTATTGAACCTAGGTTTTGGTACAATGAAATTGCTATACAGTTGTACTTGATTGCTTTACCTAAACATGATGTACCAAGCTATGCTTTACTTAACCTAGGTTTAGGGACTGTGAAATGGCTATGCTTTTAATTAGCCTATACTTTTGCGAAAGAAAATGCTAATCGTTAAACATGATGTGCCCAGATATGCCTCTACTTAACCTAGGTTAAGGCACAACGAAATTGTTGCACGGTTGTGCTTTGCCTACAGCAGGCATAGGAAAATTACCATGACTAAACATGATGTGCCTAGATAGCCTTGATATGCTTGTACTCAACCTAGGTCTAGGCACAATGAATTTACCAAATGCCTTTGTCTCTGTGTGTGTGTGTGCTTAACCTAGGTTTAGGCTCAATGAGCTTCTTTAGTGCTTGTACTTGACTTGTACTGAGGCACAAGTCCATTGGATGCCGCAATATGATGTACCTACCTAGCTACGCCTGTACTTGACCTAGGTTTAGGCACAATGATTATTGTTTACGCTTGTGCATGGCCTTGGATATGCCTGTACATGCCCAGGCACAATTAAATGAATGTGCCTAAACATGGTATACCTAGATATGCCTGTAGGCACAATGAAATTGCTATACGCTTGTAGCTAGCCTTTACCGAAGCACAAAGAAATTGCCATGCCTAAACATGATGTATGGATATGCCTCCATTTAACCTAGGTTTTAGCATAATGAAATTGCGATATGGTTGTACTTGGCCTAGAGGAAATCACAAGCAACTTGATGTGACTCAGCATGATGTACCTAGATACGCCTGTACTTAACCCAGGTTTAGGCTCAATGAAATTGCTGTATGTTAGTACTTGGCCTCTACTCAGGCATGAGTAAATTGCTATGCCAAAAACATGATCACGGCTGACTGTTTGTTCTCCCTATTGGTGGGGCCCCTTGGCTGGTGCTCGAGCGTAAGCCCTGCAATAAACTGGCAAGTTCTATCAGTAAAACTTCAAGGATGGTTCAACCTTGGATGAAAAAGACGGCTTTTTTTGGATTTTATGGCACCCGCGATTGCCATGGCCTAAAATCGTGTGTAAAAAAAACGTCTTCAAGGGGGCAAATTGATGGCAAACTCAATAAATCAACTTTCTTCAACCGATTCGGGGACATAAAGTCAAACAACAAGATGTTTGCTGTTTTTGTAGGACTTGGCTTTTGCTTACATTCATTACAGATTTTTGATCAAAAAAAATGAGAGGCCAAATCCCCAAAATCCTTTTCCATCATCGGAGATCCAAAATCTGCAAACACCTGTCTGGATTTAAAGATGCTCTGCACTCCAAAAGCTTCAGAACCCATTTTGTTTACAACCTATGCCATTTCAAGGAATGTTGATCCTCCAAAACCCGGATCATTCTGTGACCAAAAGATTTTCTGGGTTTGAAATGGATTCAGATCCACAGTATTTTTTCTTGTGAAATTTTGTGATTCTTGTGATGCCAACTAGCGCTGCAGTTTATAAAACCTTCAAGTGCTTTCCATGTTCGAGAAATAAACTGACAAGTTGCATCGGGAAAAACAAATAAGGGATGGTTCAACCCCATTGTTATCCCCATCAACTGGTTTTGGTCCACCTCTTGAAGTGCCTTTTCAAATGAAAGAACTAGTTCTAAAGACACTATAAATGCAAGCCTGTTTGACCATCAGCCAGCTCTCTTCTATCGATCAACCAGTGTAAATCTATCTTGCGCAAGTGTGTATTGCTATAAATGTGCAAGTGGGCATGCAAAAAGATAGATATTTTACATGTATCATCACCTGAAGCAATGCTGACTGCGGAACGATGGGTATCCTAAAGCCCCAAACCACTCGTGATGCCCGTGACTTTGCTGAGCCTTGCGGAACTCAAAGGTTTGGAGTCGCGACTGTCAGCATCAGAGTCCTGGGCAGGAGGCCGTACTTCATATGTCATGCCATCTGCTACTGCAGAAGGAAACTGAAAGGCTGACACTGAAGTTCGCAAACTCGAAGACAAACACAATTTCGGATTTTCACGAAACCAGGTGACTGTTGACCACCAAAGACTTTGGCCACTGCTCACTCAAAATTTAGTGTGTGGCAACATGGTCTGAAGAACCGGTGAAGGCACTGTCTGCATGCTTGCTGTTTGCAGCTTCATTGAAGGAAACACTCCTGGAATATTCCAACTCCACTTGGCATTTTCCAATTTGCTTATTTTCTGAAGGTCCGGATCATTTAATTCCAGCACACTCAAGAGTGTAAAGAATAACAAAAAGGAAGCATTATTGCTTATTTTCCCCGTCCTCTTCCGCACCATCCTGCCACAGTGAATTCGCGGGCTGCTCTCCACATCTCAACTTGCTCAGAACGTGAAGCTTGGACAGCTAAACGCAAACATGCAAACATGGAAAAGCTCCCATTGCCTGGCTGGATTCATCCTTTTCCATCAAATCCACATGGCAGGATCCAAATTGAACAATTCGAACACACGCAATGAATCAACGTTCTCATATCTTCAAATGGGTATCGCGGCATCTCAAATCCATCCACACGATTTGAAAGTACCTAAATGATCGCTCGTCCAAATGATTTGCACAGAAAAACCTATCACTTTCAGCTTTTTGTTTCCTGCCTGATCTTGAACAAAGTACCGCCATTTTTGCAAAACACAAAATCTCCCTTGTGTCTTTTGCGTAAGAAGCTGGAAGTGAAAGTGTCTCTCAGACTACGTTTGATCCGAAATTCTGACATGAGCGGCACTCGCCTTTCCAATGGGAAAAGTTGCAAAGAAACACAAACATTGACAAAAATCGGATTCTTTGCCTTTCCGAATCGGTTTATGGCTGAATCCAATGTTTGACCGTGTCCACACGGCTCTACATCTGCACATTTGCAAACCTGCACCTTTCCCGGTTGTAGCAATTACCTATGAACACATACGCTAGCATATCATATCCATTGATGGGTAGCCCCCGAGTCTTAAGAAAGTCCATGAGCCAAGTCTCAATGCTCAGCACGGAGGGAGACAATTGCCTCACGGCCAGCACTTCTTCTTCCCAAGAGGACACAACTTGGGGATCAATGGTCCGTCATTGGGTGACATGACTGGTAGCTGGGTGGCTCTTCCACTCGGTCACACCCGGCGTCTGGAACTAAATCTGACCAGGGTTTGCAAAAAGCTGCTGCCATGCCTAGACACATGGCGAAGTGACGGAACGGAAACTTTCACAGGTGCCCTCACCTGATTCACTCACATTCACTCATCCAGTCCTCATGAGATCGCATCATCCCCCATCATGCCTTTAAAGTCATCCGTAATTTGAATCCTTCTCGGTAAACCTGGTCTTGCCTTATTGCTGCTGATTGCAAATTAGTCATTGCATCGTTATGCGAGCTGTGAGGGCACGAGTGGAAATTCCGTATTTGGGGCGTGGTGTAGCCACAAGTGACCAGTGCCTCCTATGAGAACATCGTGGAAAGCCCCTGGGTGATCAAGTGTCCGGCTTTCAGGCAGCGAAGGTCGTGTCTGACCATACCTTCATGACCCACACGCGTCAAAGTAAATGCACACCGCTGAGTTTGGCAGGCGCCCCTCGAAGAGCGATAACTCTGCATCTGGGAAAACAGGTGGTTGTCATTTGGGTATGCGCCAAGCCATAGGGTACCAATACCCCGCCAAAAAATGATAACTTTACTAGAAAACCATTGGTTTTGGGGGTCCCACTCTTTTGGCACATACCTATTTTCAACCACAACCGGCAATCATAAAACGGAAAATATAGATGGCAACGTTAACCCATCATTTGTAAACTAATGATTTATCACTAGGGTGATGCCTGTTCCTAAAGAAATGGATTCCTACAAAAATGGTACCCTAGCAGCCCACAATAATTGAGCAGCAAATTATCATGGGAATCACCAAACATGCCATACGCCATCAAGCACCCAGTCCCCTACTGAGTGGAGTGGCTTACTGCAACTGGTTGTTGCAACACTGGCTGTTGAGTAGCAATGCACTCCAGGAAACCAAGTAACATAGAGCTGCCCAGCTACAGGTTGAATGACCGGTTTCCCTTTGGGATAGCCCTCTGGTAAGGTTCATGATGGTTCATGCTAGCTTCCAGGAGAGGACTTCCACCATAAATGGCAGAAACCCTACATTGTACCACGAACACTGCCACGGCGGTCACTGATGGTCACGGACAAATGGTTCACAGCTCGGTTTGGAAAAGCCTAATCCCAATCGCAACTGCTGTTGCTGCTACTTCCCGTCACGGAGCAGTGCTGAACAATGGTTCAACATGACAATGGAAAAGCAATGTTTTCCCACAATCTTTGGACCACTTGCAGAATCTTGCATATCCCTAATGCACATTTCCAGTCGGCCAAACTGTTCTACCAAAGGGTGATTGCAGTCTTGCGGTCTAACCGATGGCGAACAACTTGGAGTCCCATGATGCACCATGATGCACTGCCATTGCCGCAACCTTTGAGTCGGAGAGGGTAATAGAAAATTTCGGCATGACAGCAATGACGAATGGCATGTTGCTTGTAACCAGCAACTGTTCGCAAAGATCGAGGGCAAAAGCAAAACAAAACACTTGACACCTACACCACTAAATTGAAATGGTATTTTTGTTGGAGGGTCGCAACCCTCACAACAGTCACAGGCTTCTTAATCACAAAGAATATGTTCCATGAAACTGTGACTAAGAAAAAAAACGCACGTGCGCAGGCCTCCAAAGTTTGGAGCAAATAAAGTGACTCAACTCTCTGTGCTGCCATCTTTGCCATCGTCATGCCCACCCCATCGCCATGGTCAAAAAAGAGGACAAATGAAATGTACTGGCATCCGATCATCCATAGATACTCCCCAAAACTGAGCGCTCGAACCTGAAAAGAAACACACTCATGCAATCTCCCTTTACACATGAAGCATTTTCGGGCTCCATCTTAATGGATTGCAGAAGCAGTTCAAGGTCACGAACAAAGGTAATTGGTAAAAAACGATCAGTTGAAAACACGTTCTGCCTTGACTGACCCATTCCGAAACGCCATTTTAGGAAACTGATTTTCCACCCCGCCGGCCTAGCCATTTCAGGTCACAAGTGATCCCATCTCAGCAGCGACTGTACTTCTTCATATTGTCATAGGCTGCAAATCAAAGGCTACAAAGAGGTATCATGCAGCAAAATAAACATGAATTATGACTTGTGATTGGAAACCAGTTGGATTCCCATATTTGCCTTGCAAACCCTTGCATAATGGATAAACAATTGGGATACTGCTAATACTACACTACCGTGTTGCCATAAACCTCGCCAAGGAAAATCATCAATACTGAAAATCATCTGAACATGGCAGACTTTCTATTGCCAGGCCACTCTACCAAGGCCAGATTGACGATAAATATGCATACAAAAATATATATACATATATATATATATAAATATTTATTAAAACATATAAAATCATGTAAATAAGAAATCAACATAAACATGAATAAAAAGAAAATATATCAATAAATAGATCTGACCACAACAAATTCAATGAGAGACATATATAATAATAACAATAATAGCAATAATACTAACAACAACAATAATAATAATGATAATAATAACAATAATAATACCTTAATATTTGATGGCAAATCACACGCTGATAGTAAAAGAAGGGGTGGGCCTTTGACAGCGGGATCTGCAATGAATCCCCATTCACCAATGGTATTGACTCAAGACCTATTGGGTCCAATGCTTGGTGGCTGTTAGATCCCTTGCTAAGACTTCAACTTTTAGTGCCTATAAGCCAAATAAATCATATCCCGAAAAGACTCGAATCCTAAGTCAGCGGCCTGTAAGCCGTAACTTTCTGACCATGGTTCCTGTACTCCTGCCCTTTCACACTGAAAGTGGCCGGACCCTGGAAAAGCGCTTTGAAACCGATGGCTCTTGCCGCTCGGCATCGCAACTGCAACGCGGAGATCGTTTGGTTTCTGCGCTGATCTATGGCGATTGGACGACCTGGTCCTCCCAAGTTGATCTTTTTGTATCTCTTCCTGACCTGGTACCCCCAACTATCCTCACAAGGTCATTTTTTGTGGCGTCTCGATCAGTTTTTGAGGTACCATTGGTGAAAACCTCATAGCCACCATGTGCATCCATGTGCGGCAACTTCCCATGAAGTCAGGTCCCTAGCCGTGATGTTTGATCACATTCAATCAAACCTGCGTGCCATGAAACCGGAGGTGGTCTGATGTGGTGTGTCAAGAGCTGGATTTCCCATTACTGACCATCAATTAACAAACACTTTACCATCTAGAAGCCATCAACTAACCCATCATTAACTATTACTAAATAGCCGATTGCTAACCATTGCAAACCGTCACTAACAGCTGAATCTCTTCATTAAGATGAAGCAGTCAGAGCTTCCTTCAAATAGATCGCACCGGGTGCCCGATGCAATAAACCATGGGAGGACAGCGGCCGTCATGGCGCACCGTGTGGTGCGTTGAGATTTGGGTAAAGCGCAGCGGGACACTGTTGAAGGATACAGGAACTTCATTGCTTCATTGCCCTTTTGTTGCCAGGGCTTCTCATGGATTTGCCCTATACCGAACGTCCTGCTGGATAGGGATAAATTCCGCATCTGCTTTCGAATCTTTTGACAACATCTCATTGCATTCTCAATCTTTGGTGCCCCGCACGCGCTGAGGCAGATTGGTGTGGAGTTGACAATGGTCAAGAATCGTGCTCACGGTCAGCACCTCTTTGCTGGTTCGCTGGTTGGTTGGCTGGTTGGTTGGTTGGTCGTTGCACTGCAGCGTCCCGTGTAGTTGCGCATAATCTGTGCATATTCCACTAATCTCATTACTTGATATTATTCGTATCTACACACGTGGGTCATCAGAATTCCAAGTCGCATGATTACGGAGCAAAAATGGCAAAGCAAAGTTACCATACAAAGGCTTTGTCAGGCGGATGCCAAATATTCTGAGATATTTGGAAGAACATGCATGGATGCATTTAAGACATTTTCTTTACATACATCCATGGGTATATCTCTACTCATTTGTCTATATGTGTAAAGTGTGCCCACTCATTATGTTCATACTTGTATTGCTTCTGTCCAGCCATCCAGCAGTCCCAATTCTCTAAACTACCATTCTCATGATTCAACGATGTCAGCCTCAAAAAACTTGTCAAATGTAGTAAGCATCAATGAACCACTATCCACCCAATATTTTCCACTACCCCCTTGAACAACCACCAGTAATCATTATCAACCCCTTCAATTTCATTGAACGACGAACAAGTCATGGAGTGGTTACAACTTGGCCAGAAAACATCGCCAAGCCCCCCGCGCTTCGAGAACCCATCATTGACCATCAAGGAAACCATTCCCTGAAAGCAGTGGTCAGTCATCATTGGCCACGGTTGACCATCATCAACAGCCATCATCTAAATTGCAAATCACTGAAACTACAACTAAAACAATGCCCCAATGCTGATTCTTGACCATGCCATGGTCGTCATGCGTCCTTTCGCAAGAAAGGTCTCACTCACTGGAAGCCGAAGAGATCATAGAGCTAGCGTCGCTTGAGCCTCGCCGAAGCAAAGGAAACTCAGGTAGCTACTATTAGCCGTTGCAAAAAGTATCAATCAGGCAATACATCACATCTAGGCATGCACATGTATGTAGATCTACACATGAATACTTATGTACTACATACATACATTGCATTACATGACATTGGATTACAGAACGTTACGCTACGTTACACTACGTTACACTACGTTACACTACGTTACACTACGTTACACTACGTTACACTACACATCTCTGGCTGACATCCACCTCAAAGAAGGTTGCAGGAGTTAGGACAATTCCTTGATATTTGGTACCGGTGACTGGCACCGGGGGGTAGCCTGTTGTATTTATTAACAGCACAAGCTCCAAAACCTGATAGCAGCTTCACCTCTGAGCTGCACAATGCTGCCATCTCCAAATTCATTGCTTTTGCTTGTTGGTCACTGTGACGCAGGGTCAGCTAACATGAACAAAAGAACACGGACCCAGGATATCTGTCTACAAGGGGCGAATTGCCCATGAAGTTCTGAGCTGCTGACTGGATGATGTTGCGTGCGATGATGAACCTGTAGGCTGGGCGAACTGCTAAAGCCATTAACCCATAGCCAGGCATTGATCTATGATGGTGGTCCACATTGGCTGGCTCATGGTGATTCAAAAGCATGGGTCAGCAATGGGAATTAAATTCGGTTGTCCATCATCAATTTACTGTACAGATTGACAACGGATCGCTATCGTAGGCAACCAACATTGTTTGCGTATCAGTCAGTGCATGCTTAAATCTACAAAGTGGTGCGGCGGTATGATCACAGATTGGTGTGTTTCTGTGTCTATCCTTGGCGCGCTTTATGTCTAGACATTGGCCCTGAGTCATGTTCCCTCAACAATTTGCGAATCCATAGAATCTATATCCATGCGTTAGTGTGGTGTGATGTTCGTAGGTGTGTTGGGTGCTGCTTCCACTGAGTGGTGGGTTTTTTTGCGTCCATGATAGATCATTGCTTTGTGGTGTTTTTGGTTCCTTGTCTGTATTGTGTCGTGTCCATGGCCAGTGTGGTATTACCTCCATAGAGTAGCCCCGACTTACTTTCATAGAGTGGCTCCTAGATCTGAGGATCCCTGACCTCTCCCTTCCATCAGTGCCACGTTTAGTTCACAGGCTAGTGTCTAGTGTAGTGTTGTGTCTATAGACTAGTGCAGTGTTATGTCCGCAGATTGTTGCGCTGGCTTGTTGACCTGCGATGGAGGTGTGCGCGCGCAGAATGATGGGGCGTATCACCAGCCGCCTGCAAACAATCAGCCTGTGACCAACTCCCTGGAAGTGACCCAACGAGAAAAGCCATCCATTCACTAATAAATGATCCAGATAACCATCAATCCACCATGAAAGATCAAGCATCAACAGGCCATCAATCAAAATCATTGAATCAATTAATCATCAACTAAAATAAATGAATCATCATTTCACCGTCCATCACCATTATCATCCATCAACCATCACCCATCACTGCACCCATCCCCATGTCCCATCTCAGCCCCCCAACGATCAATGTGGGCTTCCTGAACAGGAACCTGGACTTGATGCTCATGAATAACAGGTGGTTAAAGTTGCTGGTCAGAGATACCATCATTAACACTGCTGGTCTGCCGGTACCACAGTGGCTCACGCTGGTGATTGTGCTGGTGAATGAGGGATCACAGCATGGACAATAATGAGGCCATAGTTGTTGACAATCATGGTTGACGATGGTTGTTGATGTTTAGTGATGGCTGTACGTGGTTGCAATATCATGTGTGATAATGATCAGGAAAAATGAATACTACAAAAACAAACCATACACGACAAACCATGACTCAAAACCTGAAACCAGTAACAATTTGATTGATTAATAGCCATCCCCAGTTCATGTGTAGCTGAAAACCCAATAAATTAGACAACTATGAAGGGCAACTTTTTCCCTCCAAGTTCTTTGCATGGCATCACTTGATTGCAAGACTGCCATATTGGCTGATTAACCTCCCAGCAACTAATCTCCGTTCAATTGGGGGGTTCTTACAATGAAGACCCCAAGAATGGTTGGCTTATTGCAATAGACGGTTTAGAATGGATGATTTTGGGGGTTCCCTATTTTGAGAAAGACCCATTTGTCTCCCTTTCTGCCACCGTGCTAGTCCCGCAGCGCTGTTGTCTACCCCCTTGTCCTGAATAAACCTGGCTGCCAAGCGTGAAAACCAAAACGGAAAATCACCCCTGCAACTTCTTTATCAGGTGATGTGTGGTTGGTTAAGACCCCACTTCATCGCAATCAACGATGACCCACAACTAACCTCCGGATCCCCTCTGTCAAACGATGCTATAATTCATCAACAACAGCAATAGCAACAGCACCCGCAACAACAAGTACAAGCAGCTGGTATCGCGACCTCAGCTGTGGCATGACCGCATGACCATCCCATCGCCCGTCGCCTGAAATTGTCCGACGTCTCGAACAAACAGGGGGGCCTGGGCAAATTGTGCGGCTGCCCGAAAGCTAGGAACACCGACCGCTGCAGCCCTGGAAACTAACAGGGCAAGACGCTCCCTGATAGGGAATGGGAAATCAGGCTCCGCACTTGTGATACATTGGGATACTGCTGATACTCTTATGGTAGCTTCCAGGAGAGTAGGACCTTCAGTGCCGCAGGTATGTAATGGTCACTAACCAGTAGGATTCAGAACTACCAGGATCAACAAGGGCGAATTGAATAAATAGACTAACAGCCACGTAGCTCAGGGTGGTGAACTAGTCGGAAAAAAACGTACGAGCTGGTCAATAATTGCGCGGTGGCGCAATAGTTGATAAGCCGGATGATGAAGGATTGATCATTCACTGACACTAAGCAGCAACAGCTGATAGTTGAGGGTGAGTTGAAGAATAGCCCTTCTGCCAAGAATGGTTGTTGCAAATGATTGGCGGTTCAGGTTGTTGCTAGCCTACCTGCCTAGTCGCTTGTCCATTAACTTGTATTTTTTGCTGTAGATGTATTTAGTTCTGTATCTAAACTAGGTACTGTGCCCCTAGTGAACATCCATGAACATTTGAAAAGTTGGATGTTTCCAACTACCCAATTGTGGTCGTTTCTGGCATCGACCCGTATCCTGCCAGCCCATTCCCGCATCCATGCTCCTCTTGATGATTACTATTCTAGACATTGACCATAAAGATCCAGGTGCTGAAGATCAGCCACTAAGAACCAGCAAGTGGCTGGTTGGTGTGAACGGAGCCAATAAGAACTAAGTAGCTATATGAAGCATGAACTATCTATGCTACCAAGCATCGCGCGACAAAACATCACGAGCTGGTTTTTGTTGTCTTTCAAGGACTGCAACTTGAAGAACACTTGCATGTACTATTTCCCTTGGTCTGCCAAGTTCCCTTCTTAAACAATCCCAGGCCTCGTGTTTCAAGGGGCGATGTTATGTACGGTTTGATCATGGCCGGTTGCCACCGCCCCCACCAAGCATCCCCACACGTAATTGTGATTAAACATCATCAATAATTATTGACCCAATGGTGATTAATATGCATGAACAGTAGTGACTAACCATCACTTAAACCATTCACCGTGGTTTTCGTTCATCGCAAAATTGGTGATTGACTTGGTTGCGCCACCAAACAGTGTAAGGTATGACGATTCAATGCTGCCTGTGGATGATTGACAGTGGTTTGTGGTTCACCATCAATATTCGCCCACCATAAGTGCCCTTATTTCATGGAGGTGACCAACCGTTTTAGGTAATGAAGTTGGTTTGAACTAGAGTTACGCACCCAGTCTTGTCGATCTATTGTAAATGTGACATGACTAAAGAGCATCAAATAGTAGGAATAAAACCTACAATGGAAACACAAATTATAGTCTTAGTCTTAACCAACAATCTCCGGGACGCAACCAAGTCCATATTCAAAAAGCAGCCATACAAACTGGCACCAATTGCGCATTCATCATCATTGACCGTTCGCTGCTAACCATCAACCCAAATACGAAGTAATTACTGCAGGAGCATAACTGGCAAACTGAACTTTACATGCTCACAAGACATTTGCTGGTCCGTAGACGTTCCCGCTATGCGGTCACGCGCGGGGATCATGCAGAATTCTTCCAAATGCCCGTCAGCACTGATCATTTCCTTCCATTTCCCGATTTTACTCATTCTGAGCTATCAATATACCATCATGTGACCATTGTCAACCATGTTTTTCATTCATTTACCAGCCATTACCCAATATTACTCATCAACAAGCATTAAATCACCATGAATTAAACATCACCTGGTTGGTGGTTTCAACCATTCCGAACAAATAAGTCAATTACTCAGCATCATGGTCATCAACAAACAAGTTAGGGACTGCCAGAGGGTATATGGCAGTGGGTCACAACCCTTAGTCCCCCTGGTTCCCCTATCATGAAGCATTGTTTTCCCTATGATTGTTGGCGGTTATTCCCCATTAGTTGGTTGGTTAATATTGACCCATAGACATATTCTTGGTATATCCACCACTCTTGTTGCTTATTCTCCCCTATTACTAAGCATTATTAACCAGCTAGTTAACCATTGATCGGTTAACTGCTTGACCCACAGCCATATCCAATTCTTACCCACGGCCGGCGACCTGTCGTGGCACAACCAGCTGCCGGCCGAAAGCTGTGGGAGGAGCGCCGCCGACCTGGGAGGGTCAACGGGGTCAAGTGAAGCCGTTTAGCCGTCAGGGTTCGAGCTTAGCTAATGGCTGATTACTGATGGCTGATTACTCATAGGGGTAACTAACGGTTAAGAAGTGGGTAGACCTGGCGAATGAAAGGTTAAATGCTAACGGTTGATTACTAATGGTTCGACTAAACTAATGGTTGATTCCTAACAGAATTAAACTAATGGTTAGAGCAAACTAATGGTTGATTCCTAAGAGGGTTCGCTAATGGCTAGAGCAAACTAATGGTTGATCACTAAGAGAGTTCACTAACGGTTAGAGCAAACTAATGGTTGATTACTAACAGAGTTCACTAATGGTTAGAGCAAACTAATGGTTGATTACTAACAGAATTAAACTAATGGTTCGACCAAACTAATGGTTGATTACTAACAGAATTAAACTAATGGTTAGAGCAAACTAATGGTTGATTACTAACAGAGTTGAACTAATGGTTAGAGCAAACTAGTGGTTGATTACTAACACAGTTCACTAATGGATAGAGCAAACTAATGGTTGATTACTAGCAGAGTTGACTAATCGGCCATTCGCACCATGGCAGGGTCGATAACGCAGCATCTGCAGCGTTTTTTGAAACCACAATGCTTGGACGGGGTCAACGTTGGTAAAAATCAGGGAGAAGGACAGGTGGTTCATGATCAATACCTATAATAGTGGCTGATGGTTGAATCTTGCTTAGTAGCGGGCAATTCATGCTTGGCGGCGAGTTGACGGTGGATGGCGGTTACTCAATGGTTGATGGTGAGTACCATTTATCGAGTTGTGTGACTACTACCTGCTTGAAACAAATGATATCGCATGTGATATCGCGAATAATACCATTGACTAGCTATCATCACTCCTACGAGTGGTTGATACCAGTGGATTTGATGCTCATGAATAACAGCTGTAGAAGTGATGATAGCTAGTGGTTAAAGCTGCTGGTCAGAGATACCATCATTAACACTGCTGGTCTGCCGGTACCACAGTGGCTCACGCTGGTGATTGTGCTGGCGAATGAGGGATCAGAACATGGACAATAATGAGGCCATAGTTGTTAACAACCATGGTTGGCGATGGTTGTTGATGTTTAGTGATGGTTGTACCTGGTTACAATATCATGTGTGATAATGATCAAGAAACATGAATACTACAAAAACAAACCATACACGACAAACCATGACTCAAAACCTGAAACCAGTAACAATTTGATTGATTAATAGCCATCCCCAGTTCATGTGTAGCTGAAAACCCAATAAATTATATAGACAACTATGAAAGGCAACTTTTTCCCTCCAAGTTCTTTGCATGGCATCACTTGATTGCAAGACTGCCATATTGGCTGATTAACCTCCCAGCAACTAATCTCCGTTCAATTGGGGGGTTCTTACAATGAAGACCCCAAGAATGGTTGGCTTATTGCAATAAGCGGTTTACAAGCAGCTGGTATCGCGACCTCAGCTGTGGCATGACCGCATGACCATCCCATCGCCCGTCGCCTGAAATTGTCCGACGTCTCGAACAAACAGGGGGGCCTGGGCAAATTGTGCGGCTGCCCGAAAGCTAGGAACACCGACCGCTGCAGCCCTGGAAACTAACAGGGCAAGACGCTCCCTGATAGGGAATGGGAAATCAGGCTCCGCACTTGTGATACATTGGGATACTGCTGATACTCTTATGGTAGCTTCCAGGAGAGTAGGACCTTCAGTGCCGCAGGTATGTAATGGTCACTAACCAGTAGGATTCAGAACTACCAGGATCAACAAGGGCGAATTGAATAAATAGACTAACAGCCACGTAGCTCAGGGTGGTGAACTAGTCGGAAAAAAACGTACGAGCTGGTCAATAATTGCGCGGTGGCGCAATAGTTGATAAGCCGGATGATGAAGGATTGATCATTCACTGACACTAAGCAGCAACAGCTGATAGTTGAGGGTGAGTTGAAAAATAGCCCTTCTGCCAAGAATGGTTGTTGCAAATGATTGGCGGTTCAGGTTGTTGCTAGCCTACCTGCCTAATCGCTTGTCCATTAACTTGTATTTATACTGTAGATGTATTTAGTTCTGTATCAAAACTAAGTATTGTGCCCCTAATGAACATCCACAAAATGCACATTTGAAAAATTGGATGCTTCCAACTACCCAATTGTGTTCGTTGCTGGCATCGACCCACATCCTGCCAGCCCATTGCCGAATCCATGCTCCTCCTGATGATTGCAATTATAAACATTGACCATAGCTGCTATACCTCATCGGTCGCTTTGACATTCAAAGCAACTGCAAACAGGCAGTTGGAACCACCTCCGGCACTGCAATTATTGCTGCGTTCATCAATCAATCAATCAACGCATCTAAAAAACACATTTGTTGTTGGTATTGGTCTTGTTCAATTAATCCTTTTTCCTGACGCATACGAATGAACCATGATTATCCTGATGATTACAACCTGTGGACGTATCCACAAAAAGCGGGGGGTAACCTGCAAATTATCCCAAAGAACGAACTTCATGGCTACACCATGCATGAACAAAGCCTTACCTTTCACAGGAGGACCACTATTTATTTACCACCATCAACCATCATCAGTCACTATTGACCACCATTCATCACCAGTGACAACCATTGACAGCGAATCACAATAATTCACCACGTTGACCACTACTGACAACCATTTACCACTATTGACCAGCATTAGCAAACATGAACAACTGTTGACCACAACTAACTATTATCAATCAACATGAAGCATGAAACAACACTACAGCATAGTAACCAATAATTTTTAACCAATGGGTAACCACTATTCACCATCAACAACAAATAATCATCGCCAATTGTTACCAAAATCAAAAATCATCCCTAAACCAGCATTCAACCATCATCTAACCATGACGCAGCATCATAAACCAGCTTGTTAACATTGTCCAACCATTGATTAATACCATTACTTCACCACTATGAACCATCATTAACCATTGTTTAACCATGGATTCACCACAAACCAACGGTTAATTAACCACCGTCATCTGATTCCTCGTCACCCCAGCAAAAGCGCAGCCCGCCTGTTGAAGGTCCGCCCGCAATCCGTTATCCAGGCACGCGACCTGGTTCAACTGTATGGTTCAACGGTACGGAGCTGGTGAATTCATGGTGACAATAGTCAATTGGTGGTTAAGCTAGCTGGATGCCAGTCAAGTGATGGTTAATTTATAGTTAAGCAATGGTAAATGGTGGTTAACAAGGTGGTTAAGAAAGCGGTTCATCAGGTGGTCAGCAAAATGGTTACTAAAGCGCTTACGAGAGTTGATAAGATTAGTGGTTAGCCGTTTGCTAATTTCATAGTGACTTCATGGTTAAATCAAAGCACATGATGATTAATTCAAATCCGTTGGGGCCCATAAAATGCCTCGTGAAGGCATCAACCTGAATATCAATTTCAACCAACCTGTGCAAAAGCTCAACCAGGTAGACCCGTAGCGGTATACCCAACTGAGATTGGTTGGTTGGTTGGTTGGTTGGTTGGTTGGTTGACCTGGCAGTTGTGAGGGCGAACAAACGCGAAATCCAACAACCAATCTTCAGAGATAACCAAAAAGTTCCGGCGAAATCCCGGCCGTTTGCGATTTACTGGTTCATTAAACTGCCGAAAAGGGGTCCCAACGCAGTACCTTGACCCACTGGGGGGTTGGTGAGGTTGACCAGCGCTGTACCACCACGAGTGGACAAAGAGAGACATTTAGAAAACCCAGGAGGGTTGAGATGGGACCACTCAGACCAGTGTAAGCCATCACACGTCATAATATGTAACTATTGCTTAATCATCATTCAAAATCTTTTATCCGGAATAGACAGCGCTACCAACCATCATTTCTGCTTGAGAATTACTGGCCCTCATTGTCAACCATCCCCGCGAGTCAATGAATTTATCAACCACAGCTGGTAACCATAGCTACGACGATAAAAACTAATCAGTCAACAGTCAGTATTGACCATCTAAGCACCTCATGGTTGTCACCCGTATGGTTTATTATGGCTATGAATTTAAAACTCGTCATAACAACCATCTATTATCAACAATCAGTTGTCACCCCATCATGATCCCTTCATCTGCCACCGTGGCTGCGCCTGCGAACTCACCGGAGCATCCTCAGGGCCAAGACGACTGGACATGTCATCACTGGCTCAAGCCATTCCCCATGGTGTTGCCCCGTAATTCGTCCGGATTGCCTGCGCGTTGTTGGATCGCTTTGCCAATTAATCGAAGGGGAGTGGGGCGCCCAGCCTCACTCAGGAGGCGTCGCAGGCGCTCGTTCTCCTCCACCTTAGGTGTCATCGCCCCGCGCATGCTTGGAGATGGCATCTGGCCACATTGTGCTTCACACAGCATCGCAGGAGGCGCGCTCCACCCAGAGTCTAGCCCCATTCAAGGTTCCATACCCGCACACAAATCGCTGAGATAGCTTAGCCAGCAGTCTTGGTTTGACAATTCGTTTTCCCTGGCTAGATCGAAATCCAAGGTGCAGTTTTAGGCGGGAATCCTTTCTTGCGGGCATTTCCAAGGCACCATCACTCCACCGGTCTTAGGCGCTGGCATTCAATCAGCCAAGCGCCCTACCGCAATGAGTACGCTGAGGCTCCCAACATTGCGAATCAAATCGCGCTCCATCCTCCGCGCGAAGCTAGGCTGTGACCGTGAGCATGGGTCCGCCAACAACAACCATGAGCGAAACCTCATTGACCAAGGGCTAGAAATTGCCACCCAAGAGTTTGCTAACTCACCGATATTAATTTGCAACTATCGTTCGCCATCCTCAACCTAGACTATCCACCACCAGCCTCAACAGTTCAAACATGTAGCTGGATCTGCCAAACTGAGCTACTCATCAAATCAACTAACTATTCGGAACCATCAACGCTAAAAACTGCCCATGCCCTCACCTCCTCTCGCGCACAGCGGCTTCCCATTGGCGCCAGTGCGCCCTGCAAAAGGTTGCGGCGGCTGCTTTTGGGGATCTCACCATTGCTTCATTTGCCATATCTAAGTATGCTATATTTCACGCATACCTACTTAAAGGGCTCGTATCAAAATGTTTGTTCCTGAAAACGGTCGTAATACCGTAGTTCCATGGGGCTCCGCCTTGTGGCACAATTGTCGGGACACCGCATCTAAACGATAGCAATGAACCACAATTTCTTCAGATTTCGACAACTGTATCTAGCGCGGACCTGTTTTATTCTGAGCTGCTAGAGCTAATGTCTGTCTGCTGTGGCAGAAAAGGAAAACAAAGGTCTGGTGAGGCAGGGTCTTGGTCTGCGGGTTTTTTCTAGCGCGGATCTAACGCGGATCTAGCGCCAGAGGAACGTTTTCACTGGTCTGCAACTTTGGGGAAATTGTGGAGATCATGGATTGCGAAAGTCACCCAACGCATCGAGATAACGACAAGTATGTGGTATAGACATGTTGTCTTTACCAATGAGCTTGAGACTAAAAAGGAAAAAGGCTATGGAGAAGAATCGCAATTGAAAAGGATGCGAACAAATACATGATTCAAAAAAACTAGCGCCAAACAAGCGCGAAACTAGCGCTACCATGGGGGAAAGCAAAATCACTGCATATATACATGACTCCGCCTTGTGGCGAAATTGACAAAACAACATCCACAGTTCTAATATGGTCATCGGAGACTAAAAACCTATCAAGCATTTTTGAACGGATGCCATGTGTACTAGAAAAAATGGAAACCAATGTTCAGACTGGGTCCTGCCCTTGCCTCGTGAGCTCTCGGCGGAGGCGTCTCAACTCGAGGGCCTGAGGGTCCAGAGCCACTGGCAAATGCTTTTTCTTGATCGATTGAAGATTTTGGAGGTGGGCCAAAAATATGCAGAAACAAAGGACATGACGGATCTCAGTAAGTTACAACGGATGATTTCCCAGGGTTTCTTTTTGAGACATGGTGATTTTCCGTTGCGAACTGTTAGAGTACCAGAGTGTAGTCATTGTAGCCGGGATTCTTCATGAGGTCACAGCTATTAACTCCCGAACGGTCCTTGATTCCCACGTTCAACGAGGTGGTTTGATGCTGAACCTGTGACCAACCTTCATGGTTCAAAAGGCAACAGCAATCACCGTGCGGTGGTTTCTCAAAATAGGGGTTCCCCTCAATCATCCTTTATTGACAACTTATAGTAATAAACCAACCATAATTTGGGTCCCATGTTTTGACAAACCACCATTCATGAACATTGTAATCTCCAAATGGCACTCAAGAACCAGGTCAAATGCGACCAGTGCTGATGGGCGGGCAACATCCCGTTAAACATGGAGTTCCCGGTCTGACCAATCACGGCCAATAAGGTGTCACATAATAATTTGAAATTTGCCTGTTTGTTTTTTAAACAAATAACTAACAAAGGGTACGCGCCAATCCATAGGGTAACCAACAACCCACCAAACCTAATGATCGTTTTACAAATGAAACAGCTGGTTGAATGCGGGCACCACTATTTTGCACCATACCCAAATCAATCACAATTTGTTCAGCCATTCATCTGGCAAGGGACAAACCCTGGCCTAGCAATGGCCAGAGATACTCCGTGTTTTGTTATGTGTAGACCCCACCAATGGACACCACAATCAGTTCCTTGCGGATTTGCCACAGAAGAAAACAATGTCACTTGAATTGGGATCGCAAACGCTGCTTCGGATCAACCATTAAGATAGCCTTTTGGCGAGTTTTCCATGCTTTCATTTCTTCGCAGATGTGTTTGACCGGCAACCTAACTTTGAAATCCGACTCTGACAACGAAGTGGTAACTCCAGCTTTAAATTGGTTGATGAACCTGTGAGTGATGTCAACAACCAACTTGAACATTGCTGAGGCACATGAGCAACCATTAGGATAGTATTGGAAATAAGGAAACACTTAATAATTGCTATACGTCCAAAATCAGTTCCATGCATTTTCACGTCTTCTGAGCAGTTCCTCACTCTTGCCAACCACAACTAGCCACTACTCATCCTTTGAAAACGCGTTGTTCATTGTTGGCCCTAGCAACCATCATGCACCAACATGAATCATTGCCAATTTGCGGACCAATATTGACCCTGGCAGAATATTACTTACGCATGTGGTGGTTTCTCAATATAGGGGGCCCAACAAATGGTTGGTTTATGACTGTAGATGCTTAATCAATCGTATGAATTTGGGGGTATCCTATTTTCAGAAGCACCCAACTGGCTAAGGGCCAACCCCCTATGACTTTGGCGAAGAAAGTTTGGAAATTCAAACGTCCGACATATTGAAAATTGCTGCAGTCAATCAGTCAGATCAGAGATAGATACACATGTGCGAAATCAACGGGTAGAAAAGGCGCGAAATGCTGTGTTTTACTGGGTTTCGTGACCTGGGATGGGTCAGAAGGTCAGCTCTGTGAAACAGCGGGCGCGGAGGTCACTCGGAACGTGGACCGGCAAAAATTGCGGCGAAACACGCATTTGAAGTGAAAATCGCAAAAACTGACACGGCCACGCGCATTGCGATGTCAAAAAATTACACCTCGCCTGGGCGGAACGCGCATTTGCTGAAAATCGTAAAAAACTGACATTGGCAGGCACATTTTGGAAGACGAGATGTTGAAAATTCCACCTCGCCTAGGCGAAACGCGCCATTCAAAAGTGAAAATCGTAAAAAACTATCAGGTTTAGAGCAGTTTTGCACGGTGAGCTGTTGAAAAAGTGCACGGCGCTGCATTTTTGAAAAGTTGCACGTCGCTGCGGAAGAAACCCTCACGACCGCATTTTTTTTCAAGATCAAATGTTGGAAGTTTCAAAACCTTTTATTTTTACAGCATTAGGGGTGAAAACCTTGAAAAACTCGTGTTTTCGCTACGGCTTGAAAGATCAGATGTTCAAAAGTGTCAAAAATTCCGAATTTTAGACAATTTGGGGATGAAAACTTTGAAAAATTCGTGCTTTCGCTTTGTTTTGGAAGATCAGATGTTGAAAGCATCGAAATGTCAAGGTTTTGCAACATCTTCGACGAAGATGTTCAACATCACCATCGTCGTCGTCGTCGTAGTCCTCGTCATCATCGTCATCATCATCATCACCATCATCATCAACATCATCATCATCATCATCGTCATCATCATCGTCATCATCGTCATCATCATCATCATCATCATTCTCATGAGCAGCATCATCACAATCACCAATCACATCACATCACAGCACCACTCAATTACATAGCCAATCATGAATATCACCCATCAATTACATCACCAATCCAAAAATCACCAAACAATTACAAAACCAATCATTCTCATCACCAGCCAACCGCATCACCAATCAATTACACTACCAATCATTAATTGTTATTCCGACGGTGACTACGAAGTAGTACCTAGGATATATGATCACAACCGTCAAGTGGTTCACAACTGTTCTCTCACGGCAAGGCGACAGCAAGGACCATTTTCTGCGCACAGTGCAACGAGTGTATCTTGAGCCAAAAGGCGGTTGGCATATGTGTGGCTCTCACCGCAGTCCTATTCACACCCCCCATTAATGGCGCATGGGATCAGGTGGCATTAACAATTTGGAAATCGAATTAGGACTCGGCTGTATCGTTGCACTTTGAATTAACGTCTCGATTGATGCCGTACATCTTGACGAATCGACCACCACAGGAGTAAACGTTCCGAAGGAACGAATACTGCGAAAAGTGATATTGACCGTTGGTTCATGATTTATAACTCCGAAGGAGCAAGTCAGTCCCCAATGATCCTTGAAAGTCAAAATGAAACATCAAATCTCAACACAAAAGTATCGTCGATCATTACGATCGGAACATGCAAGCTAGGACAACAGCGACGTGCGTTCATACTGAGAAACAACAAGCCCAAAACAGCCAAGCAGAAACCAAGGGGAAGACACACCAGGAATTCCCACGCACAATCCATGGATCATCTAGAATTTGATAACAGCAATCTATGATGCTGTCTGTGACGATTGGGACTTCTTTCGTCTTTTGGCCCGATCATCGGTCATTCCCTGGGCATACTCAGCGGCTCGAGAAGCTTGGGCGCCAGCAGCAGCCATGACATTCGCATCCATGATCATGGCGTTCATAGCCTGAGCCATAGGGCGAGACGTCACGTCAACTTTAAGCTGGTTTGCCAGTTCCCTCTGCACCTTCGCCGGATCGCGCATGAACTTGGCAACCTCCTATTGTAGTTGATCAGCGAGCTTGATACCCTAACTCTTCAACAACACCTTGTAGGGAAGGTTGTTGCCTTTGAAGGAGTATGCCAGGACGCCAACGGGGTTGATCTCCACTTCAGCGGGGTGGAAGTACGCATAGTAGTCTGCTCCGAAGGTGCCACGAATCACCCGACGAATCCATCGACTCATGTCCAGGATACGAGCCCTCTTCTTTACATCAAAGTCGGCGTCTTTGACCTTCATGACGGTGTCTTTGGCTGAAGTCAAATCCTTGACGTAGTCACCAGTCCATCCGCACTCAAAGACATGTTTCATCATTTGGATGAAGAAGTAGGCAAATCCTGCTCCAACCTTGTAGGTCTCAAGAGTCCTCTTTTCACTTCTGCGAGCATGATAGAAGTTGCCCAACTCACATTGAACTGCCTCGCGGAAGTTTTGATGGTGATCGAGGGTGAAAGGCAACGGATACATTGAATCCGCCCTTGCAGTGAGGGATGTGGGATCCTTGTTCTCCTTTCCTCTTTGAAGCTTCCAAATGTTTCGGTCATCATATTTCTTATTCTTCTTGAAAAAAATTGGATACTCGGTGTGGAAGATGTCAGCGATGACAGCATCGAATTGCGCTGCGTAGTCATCCACAGCATCAATGTTGATGCAGGGTTCATCTTCCATCTTTGCAATGCCGAACTGGAGCTTCGTAGCCCAAGGAGGAATACTTGCATCATGGACTTCGCCTGCTCTGCCTTCTTTGGAAAACGATGCTTCTGCATCCTCTTCATCGCCGGCAGCATCATCATCCTCTTTTGCGACGTCCTTGCTTTCATCCTCAAGGTCCACATCCATCTCCTGGTCAAGCTCTTCACTCACCTTTGCCCTGGCCTCCTGAGCCATATTGCTGACGATGTTGTCCGCATCGATGCCACGTTCTTCTTGTGGATCCGTCCCCTTGACTTCTGTGGGGATATCAATGTTCTTGTATTCTGCACGAGCGATCATAGATCCTCTGCAGTTGATACAAAGGGACAACCTTACATCGACTTCCCGATGACATGCAGGGCAGCATCTTGTACCTTCGCGTGGAGGGTAGTGTCGTGCAATGAATCGCGAGAGGTTCTTCCTCAGGATAGAATTCTTGTCGAGGGACTCGTTCATGTTGTTCCTACAAGTCTCCACCCATTCCTTGGCGTATTTGACCTCTTGTTCGTGATCACCGATCTCTGAAAGGTAGTTGATCACCGTCTGAGCTCTCTCGCACAAGGTTTCCCTCCTCGCCATCTTGCAGGCCCCGGTCACGGATTCCACGAAGTGGGTCCGGCCTTGGGGTACCAGCAACCTCTTCCACTTTGAATTTTGGTACCGATACCACATCCATTGGATCTGTGAAAATGGAATCACCCGATCCACCATAATGTGACCGTCCATGTCGACATAGCTGCCGAATTTGCATCAAAGCATCGATGTAGATGACAACGACCAGCTCATCATGGAACGTCTTGGTTGGTATGATGCCCTGGGATCGAGTATCGCATGGGGCGTATGGGGTGAAGAAGCTCATCAACCTTCCATGACCGTCGCCACCAGGAAGAATGCCCTTGTCAATGATTGACTGAAGGTTCTTCCAAGGCGTCATGTGGAAGCACGTAACAAGGCTCATGGCGAGCCCTTCCGTCATGGGGATCGCCATTTTCATGGGATTGAGCGCCACCGTTCCAGGTCGGCTCGAATGACCTGCTGTCGCCCTAATGGCGATGGGCTTCACGAATTCCCAACTCTGGTCATCCGGAAGTGAAGCCCATTCAATGCCATAGTACTTGGCGTACTGGTCATCCCATACCTCTTCGCCGCAGTCGTCCTTGGACACAGTATGGCAGAGAATCTGCCACCTGGCGCGGTTCTTCTTCGAGCCATTGATCCACGTGAGCTTCATCAGCAATTCCATCCTCTTCTTTCCGATGGGGTGAGTGCATGCCTTCCTTCTTTGGTAGAACTCATTCATGGCCTCCGTTGACCCCTTCTCAGTCCAGATGTACTGACTTTCCAGGATGTCATCAATATCGATCCAACCTGCATCGTCGCACTTGAAGCCGTCAAACTCACCACCTCCTTGATGACGGGGAATTCTTCCACCAATCTGACGGCGGAGGCAGAGGTTGAATTTCTTGGACACCTTGAACTCTTCTTCCGTCTCATCGGGAATGTCACTCCTCCTGGTCGATCCATAGGTGGCCCCAGCGAACAAAGCATGGGGAGAAAAGGACCCTCCCGTATTCGGCATGATGCGAAGCGATCCCATCTTGGTCTCCACCTTGATCCTGCGGAAGAACGGATGCTTGTTTGTCTCCTCTTCGTCAGTGTATAGGTCGGCACATTTAATGCTTAAGGCCTACCATCAACGACGCCGGCAGCTTGTTGGATCACTTCGTCGCGCAACCTTTTCGAACGAGGAGCACGACCTTGAAGTCGATAACCTTCCACGGGGAGAACACCATCAAAGGCGTCGCCAATCTTTGCAAGGTCTTCAGGTTCGAGGAAGTACCAGATGTTGTCATAGGCCGGGGTGGCAAAGATGTCTTCAACATCGAGGTCGATGACTTCGCCCTTGCTTGCCTTGTCATCTTTGGTATCGACCTCCATATCGTCACCATCATTGACCTTCTCTTGTCTGGTCTCCCCTTTTGGTTGCTCCGAGGAACTTGCGCGACGACCATCGGCATTGTCCACATCAGGATCTTTGTCTTCAATGATGAGGGCTTGAAGTCTGGAAACTAAACCATACATTTCACGAGCCCGAGACGTTCTTGCCTGACATTGATCCATTGTGTGAGACGTCAAACCACAGTATAGGCAATATCCTTCAATGTTGTTGACAAACTCCCGAAATTTCAACAAAGTCTCACATTGCTTTTCGGCGGACATGGGCTCCAACGAAGTTGGTTCCGTTCCTCCTGCCTCTGTGGACGATGTGAAGAAGTCGGTCGTAGACTGTTGTCCAGTTTGGGAATTGCTGGAAGAGCGTTCCTGTCCGGATGCAGCCAGGTTTGCCTCAATCACCGCTCGTTCGTTTGCATAGGTCGTTTCCTGCTCGGTGATCAAATTGAAGGTTTTGCCCTCTTTCCTTGCGTCGCCAAGATAATGATTGACGGCGTGACGCTCTTCCTCCGTCATCCAACTGTCCGGAGTTTTGTTCCTCTTGTTGTTCTGAGTCGTCATTTTCCTGGAGACAGACGTATAGACCAGCAGCGCTTGTTCCAAACCGTAATACATGTTGCCTGCTGCAAAAGTTGGTCTGGTGAGTCCTGAATCACCTGATTGATCACAGAGATCCAGGAAGCCTAGCCACATCTCCACAATGTCGCCAACGCATTCTGCAGACGATCCTTCAAGTTGCTGGACAAACATCCTGCATGGGTTACTGCCCACCACCTTCCAAAAGAAGTCCTTGTACAAGACGTTGCCCATGTCTTTTCCCAACCTAAAGTAGTAACGCTCACAACGATCCGAAGGATCGAAGGCGCACTCGATGAGCACATTGAACTGTTTGAGCCGCGAAAGCTCACAGATCCTTGGCGCGAGGCTGGGATCGACTCTGACTTCACCAATGTGGGATTATTATGCCTTGAGGATCCTCTCCCCATCTTGATGCATCATGTTGCCCAACATCGACTCCTTCATAGTGAGCAGGATCTCCTCGAGGTCGGTGTCCTTGAGCTGTCTGCTCCTTCGTGCAGAGTAGAGTTCAAGGGAATCCATGAATAGCCTGACCCTTGTGGCCAATTCTTGCTGCTCAGCCCGTCTTCTGTTGATGTTGCACGTCGAAGCGTACACCTGCTTTGACTGATAATTTGCGCAACACAAGATGCACCAGGCAGGATTGTTGTCGTTCTTGAATCGGGCTTTCGGGTTGGCGCGGCAAGATTGGCAGAGGATGCCATTCTTGGGATCGTTGAAGTCGATTCTTCCCCATGATCCTTTTGTATTCACTGCTGGGTCCAAGGCAACCTTGTTCAATTCGGGCGCAATATACGCTGACTTCTTGTCCTCCTTCAGCCTCTCGGAGGCCTCTTGCGCCGACTTCTTCATCTGTTGCAGTTCTTCATCGGCATCGGCAATCTCAGCGACTTCCTCCCCAGGGATCTCTTGGATCTCCTTCATGCACTCGGGCAGGGCCGTCAACTCATTCAGCCTTTCGGCGCAGATGAACCGATGAAGATCGTGGCGAACCACCAACTTGTTGGCCTCACTGACTGAACCTGGGTCCATTGCACAAAGCAAAGCAACCTTCTGTCGGAAGAGGAACTTCTCGATCAGCGCGAACACGAGGCCGGGTCGACCCATACCTCTGCGCTTCGAAGTGATCTCCTCCACACGCCCAAAGAGCCCTCCATGTGCTAGCTCCAATCGCGCAGACAATGCCAGTCCGCGAGAGAACGTCACGCAAAGTCTTTGCCATGTTCTCGGTGTGGGAGTTGAAAAGACCATTGTATCTTGGATGCGGGTTCAGCATCACGAATACCGGAAGTGACGAAATATAGTCCACTTCCACGATTTTGCACCAAATCGTCTTCTCCACATTGGATGCCTTGATTCCCGTGCTGATGCATGCAGCATCCGATCGAGCTCCACCATTATCATTGACCAGTCCTCCAAATGACAGCCAAATGTGAACCGTAAGTCCTGCATCATCGGCAGCCGATTTGATGGCGGCAATGGCATCGTCAAACATCAAGACGTACCTTTGGACCGGGTCCACGGCCTTGCGATCATAATGACTCAGCTGGAAGATCTGGAGCCGGGGGTAATGGAATGACGAAGTCATGCCAGCCGCCAAATACACCGAATTCCTAGAGGTCCGCGATGACGATGGCCTTGCTTCTGACGTTGCCCGCCAAGACATCATCTCCGTGATCTTCGGGGTTCTCGGGGATATGCATTCCAACAGCATTCGTCATTTTGGTTCTGCATACCTTGGCGGCCTGCTTCATCTCTGGATCCTCGAACTCGTCGGGACCCTTGATCACCAAGTCCATGGCCACTGCATTCATGTAGTGGCTGGTGTTGGAGAGGCCTGCCTTTTTCAAGATGAAGTGGTACAACCTAATCCATTTTTCGTTGCTCCAAGTGTGAGATGATCCTCGCTCGAGTATATTAGCCATACCATCCATTAGGGTTAAGCCCAGGTAAGTAGTCAACCTCCTCACGAACTGTTCCCACGGCAAAGCCAACGAGTTACCCGCAACAGGTCCTACAATGATGGTCGGGATGGTAGTGGCGCCGTTCACATCATCCTTGGGAACCAAGATGGTGCAATACGACGTGATACCATTGAAGTAATCATCCTCCTTGATGGTGAATGTCACAGTCCCTTCAGGAGGTCCGGGAAGGATCCACTTCCGAAGTGGTCGTGGCCTTTGCCCCCCAGCACCCGCGCCTTGCGTACCATCTCCAGCGTCTCGGCTCGAAGAGCCAGACCCCTTCGCAGATCCACTCAGCCCTGATGTAGAAGACGATGATCCACCTCCTGCTTGAAGGTGTTGTTGGGATTCCTGTTGTGGTTCTGGATCATTCCATGGGTCGTAGGTCCATCTGGAATCTGGTCTTGCTTTGGGAGCTGCCTTCGTGACGTTCGGGAAACGATCGATAGACCATGGAGGCATCACGTTCCGGCCGATGTGTGGCAGCCTTCCGTCACATTATAGACGAGTGGCTTCTGCCAGTCCGTGATGGTGTGAACAATGACTCCTCCTCCGGAAGTGTCGTTACTGGTGAGGATGAGTGTGAGGGCGCTGATAGCCTTCTTCTTATCCTTTATCGATTCAGGGTCGCCCTCCTCGGCTCGCACCACATTGTACCCGGCCGTTCTTGAAGACATCCTCGATGAGGTCCCATTCCTTGATAACGTTGACCACCTAAGGGTTGACTAAGGTCCGGACACGCTGCATAATTGGGTCGAGGTTTGCGAAGGAGAACAAGCCCGCTTCACGATGAAACTCTGCAATGTACCAGGTGCATCCCAAGAGTGCCGCAACGCAGTTGACGGCCGCCGCTTTCCAAAGAGGAAGGTTGTGATTGCCCTCAACGTGAAGCTTGATGATGTCCTGGAAGATCAATTGTTCCTCCTTGAACTTCATATTGCGCTCACGAAGAGCGTAGCCAAGCCACTTCGAAAAGATCTGACCGTACTGCATGACCTGTTCCACGTAGAAGACGGTGTTGCGGTCCCAGATGCCATTCTTGTCCCTCAGGGTCTCACATCGCTTGCCCAGAAGTTCCCTCATCAATCGACGAAATCGATCACATCGGGTTTTGGACAACGTCGATTCCTGATCAGGACCAGAGAAGTTGATCTTGCGACCTTTGGCCCATGCAGCCTCGACATTCGCAATGATGGTGCCGAGGTTTTCTTTCTCACTAAATGGAGTCGGTGTGAACTGAGACTTGAGCGTTTCGGCAAAGTCCGGCATCCCGAGGGTGACATCATAAGACGCCAACAATCCAGCTGGACCCCTGTTGAGCTCGTTTGAAGCCCGGCTTGCCCACACCTTGGAAAACTGAGACACCTTAGCGATAAAATCACTTCCCTTCATTTTCCGATCCTTCACAGTTGCATGGCGGAACAGGAACGGCAACGCGTTGAGCACTGGAGACGAATTATTCTGGTCGGTTCGAAGACTCGAAAACATAGCGCAAGCCACCAAGATGGGGTTGATGTGCGCCACGTTGACCCAACCATCTGCGTCATTGAATCCAGCTCTCCTCGCATATTGGTTCTTTTCATGTTCGCCGCAATGTGGTGGAGGGAGTGCCTCGATTAGGCCCAATCTAATTGCTTGCTTTAGAACGTTCATGCTCTTCGTCACTTCCATCATGACGTTCACATCATAGTTCCCTTCGATCGGTTCCGTCGTAGTAACCATGGCGACGGATGCTCGATCCGGTCCAACACGAAGTGTTGTATACTTTCA
>VSDK01016959.1:263610-281433 GCA_009767595.1 Symbiodinium kawagutii
GCCGACAGCACCTGCCGACAGCACCTGGCAGCAGCACCTGCCAACAGCACCTGCCGACAGCACCTGCCGACAGCACCTGCCGACAGCACCTGGCACCAGCACCTGCCGACAGCACCTGCCGACAGCACCTGGCACACAGCACCTTCAGCCAGAAAGTTCGCCGACAGTGACCTGTTATTTGGGAAGTAAGAACCCCAATAGCTTCCAGCTATCTGGGGAAAAAACTAAATTTACTAAAAAAGCAGACTCAGGGCAACAAATCCAAACGAGCGATCCTCGCGGCATACAACAGCTTCACGAGGACGCTAGCAGCATGCGGTGCCAAAGCACCACGAACCTCTGCAGAGACATCAGCATCCTGTTCAGCACGATTAAGATGTGTCTGCTTTGGATCAAAAGAATGAGAACACATGCACATGTGACCTTACGAGACTTGTCGCCTTCAGCGGGAGCTCTGGACTTATGCCATTTGGTATCCTCAGGTAAACTTGGTGTTGCAACATGTTTTAATTTCGTGTCCTTTCCTACGATTTCCAAATATTTGTCAACGGAAGATCTCAAAAGACCATCCATGTCATAGGTCATCGTGGACACAACAGAACCGTCATAGAGCTTGGCGTTACCTTTGGTCAACACACACCCTAGGTACAGTCCTGGATCAGTTTCCGGTTCGATGTTGAGACGCGAACGTAACAACCTCCAACCCTCAACAATGTTTTCTTTGGGGCCCGACATCTTAAGATCATCCACGTAAATAGCTAACAATAGCTTCAGTTTAGGATGAAAATACATTGAAGGCCGTTCCTCTCCTACAGGAACGAAACCCAACACTTTGACATTTGAATCGCAGTGTTGTTCCCACATGGTACCCGCGTCCGGATGACCATATAGAGCCTTCACTACCTGAAAACAGGTCTTCGAAATTGTTTGATGGGTACATCACTGGGCCGAGCATCATCAGGAAGTTCAACCCAACATTCGGGGCCAGTCAGAACAGCCTGGATGTATGCCTGTATCTCGTCGGCGACCTTGATATCATTTTAGGCAGACAACCATAGAAATCAACCCAACGCGATGCCTCAAACGAAGCTGGCGAGTTACCCAAATCCTGGAAAAACGCAGCTTCCCAATTTTGGTTCTTGACCTGGTTGCCCAATAAGACTCCTCTTCCTTTGAATTTTCTTCTTGGGTCACCCTTTGGCAATTGATAGTTCTTCTCAACGCATATTCCATGAACCCTTGCCATGTGGACTTCAATACCTTTCTTCTTGGCTTCGCGTACAACATCATCATATTCACGAACCTTGGTGAAATCATATACCCCCGCATCATGTTGACCTTTCCATTCCTTTTGCATTAAAGCGAAAGCTTCTGGGTCACCCAACATCTCCTTCCTTCCCACAGGCCGAGAAACAGCAGCATTGAACTGCAGCGGTGTGGAGTTGATCGACTTTTCTCGATGTTCGATGTGGTGTGACACACATGGCATCATAGGAAAAGCACGCAATTCCTCGTTCTTCTGTTTGATACACATGAGATTATAGTTTTCACCATCACTCTCACATGCAACAGCCACAGTGGTACCATTGATGATGTCATACATTTCACCATCAGACCATTCTTGGGACCATAGCCATTCTCGATTTCCGACCACTCATCCCATTCAATTAGAAACTCGTCGTCATCGGGACATTGAGTGGATACGACCGAAATCGTAGACTTGGGTGATAGGATGTCGTTGCCCCCCACGAAGTGGGTGTGGCCGCCCAACTCCCCGTCGTCGTCCGAACCTTTCGTCATATCCAACACATTGGAGTCCTCGTCCGTGGGGTAAGATGAGTCCGACTCGCGCATGACCTGTTAACGACGAAGTCGTAACGGATGCCAATCTTTCTTATCTCCTCCATCTTCGGGATCATCTTCATCGGGTCCTAAACCCATCTCCTTGGCGAGTGCGTCGCCGACGAGTCCTATTGCCTCAATCTCCTCTTTTGAACCAGGCTTTCCTTTCACCCTCTTGACCATACTGTCTTTCTTCTCCTTCTTAGATGACTTCTTGACCTTCTTCTTGTCAGAGGATGAGCCAGGTTCAACCTTCTTGGCCTCCTTGAGTATCTCCTTCCTTTTGCGATCTTCCTCCTTCTTGGTCTTCCTGATGATTTCAGCACGATCCTTGGATGGAAGGGATTTCCATTCATCAACGGAGTACTTGTCTCTCGGTCTCTTGGAAGTGTAGAACCATTTCCTACCATCTTCGCCGACATCATATATATGGTTTGCCACTTTTGTCCAATTTGACCCATTGGCATTTGTCTCCGAAGTAAACCACACCGTCTGCAGGCTTTGCACCAGCCTCAGCATCTCTGTAATGGTAGTATGGTTTCTTGACACCAAATTCGTTGACATCATCATCCTTCGGAGCTTTGTCATCCTTCTTTGACGAGTCATCCCTGATCATCCTATCTCGTCCTCCGTCATCGTCATGACCATCATCATCGGAGGGATCCTCATCACCATCTCCGTCCTCATCCTCAAGGGGTTCAGGTGGATGATAATCAGGTGATTTGGATAACCGATCTTTGTCTTCAAGACCTTCAATGGCCGCGTTCACTTCCTCATATTTCTTCTTCATTGGGAACTCAAGGGGAACGGCCATCACGATCTTTTCTGTGAGATGAGGTCTTCGAAGTTTCTCGCATGGTCGAAGGGCATCATATCCCATGTTCTGATGCACGAAGTCACTCATTGCCCAGACTCTATATTGTGGTCGTCGATGACCACCTGTATTGAAGCCCGGTCGGAGTTCATATCCTGCAAATACACCAGGGATTGCCTTGGGATCGAACTTATGCGATTGCTCGATTTCTCGAGCACCGCTCGGCATGAAGAACACTTTCGCACCAAATGGAATGAGATCACCTTTGAACTCCTGTTTGCGCAGAATGCACCAGGCACTGAGCTCATCACCTCTCGGTTCCACATTCAGCAAGCGGCAAACGCACTCTATGGCCTGACGCCAAAAGCACGGAGGTAATCCGGCATGAAGCAGGCACGTTGATGCGGTCGCCAAAACAAATTGGTTGGTCCTTTCCGCGAGGGAATTCGTCTGCGCCCTACCTGGTAAGGATTTGTCGAGCAGCATCTTCAATTCTTTCATTGCCATCTCGAATTGCGGGGCCTGATCTGAGTAAGCCTCCCGTGCCCTACGCTTTCCCAGGAAGTGCCTAATGGCGAGGACAACATCCTCGGTGTTCTTTGTCGTAGAGGGGTAGGCACCCAGAAGTCCTGTATAGCGGTCACGGACGACCAACACTTCCTTCTCAATCATGTACCCCTGATCCTTCACCGCATCTGAATCCATGTAATCGAAGGTGATGAGGTCTCCGAACTTCTTGAGCTTGCGACGAAACGCTCCTCGGAAAGTGTGGTGATGCTTCATCTTTGCTCTCACGCAAGAGTCACAATAGGGGTTCTTATAACGGTGCGTGAGCACATGATCAATACACTTTGCCTCAGTTTCAGCGTTCCCCTTCGTCGAAGCTCCGGAGATCCGTTCTCCTCATCGACGTCTACATCGTCATCATCATTCTCTTCATCTCCATCACCTTCATCATCTATAGAAATCTCCTCATCATCATCGTCGACTTCTTCTTCTTCTTCACCTTCATCTCCGATGTCCCTTTCATCAGCATCAATCGGACTATCGAAGATCACAGCTTCACCTGGGTCGACGTCCTCACCAACTTCTTCACCTACCATAACGATGGCATCATGACTCTTCGTTTTCTTCTTCTTCTTCTTGCCACGATCTTTCTTGATCTTTTCGCCATCCTTCACGACTTCCATCTCATCACCACTCTCACCATCCAACACCAGTTGATGCGAAGCATCACATGATTCTGAATGGATCCAGTTGTCAATCAACTTCTTCGTCGTGTTACACTGTTTGGGATGACAGTAATCACTTCCGAATTCGAGATATGGCAGGTAGTCATGTACCATCAGTTCAATTCTTCTTCCATTGCTGTCTAGCATAAATGGGGTTTGGTTCGGCAACCATACGAATGAATACCCTTCATCCATACATCGTTTTCCCACCGATAACACCGAAGGTGTAGACGGCAAGATATTGACGTGAATCGGCTGATCAAGAGTACCCATATCGATAATGGCTTCGGAATCCGTCATAGTTGGACCTCCTGCTGTGTGAAAGGTAATGGGTTGACATTCTCTCTCTTCCTAACCGTTCAGCTTTCCTCTGTGAGACTAGATCATGTCCACTCCCGGTATCCATAATGAACATCTTGTCTTTGTCTTCCGGCATCACTGGAACAGTAATGCACATGGTAGCACCACGGATACCGTACCGACCTTTCACATGGGGCACTGGACATTCATGAAACATCTTCTCACCATCGTTCTCATCTTCCATGAACTTGGGGTTAAACTTGATCTCCAAGTCACACTTGGGACCGATGACGAGAAGCACGACGTCGATGTCCTTGTACTCATTCATGTCAAGCAGGATTCCAATGGCCTTTGCTCTTGTTGCATCCAAGCTACGTTGAGCCCTGTTCTGTTCATCATGAACCCAATGCTTGGCATCAACACTTCGGACTGGTCCTCTTCGACGACTTTGATATGAGCAGTCACCGGCCTTCATATCAGGGCCATGTAAGTCATAGACCTCTACTTCCTTGGCGAATGTGATCCTGCTCTTCCGCCTCCCGTTCCGTCGATGTTTCGGTCGCACTTCAATCATTTCGTCGTCTGACCATGGCTCGGCGGTGACGGGAGCTGCCGTCTTCCTCCTTTCATCTTTCTTCGTACCTTTCGACGCAGGGTTATGCTTGAAGTCGCAGCTACTTCCTTTCTTGCAATCTCCCTTGAGCCATGCCCAGCAATCCCTCTCCCCTCTCGGTCGATTCGATGGTGATCTGGCACGATCTCCACTACCTCGGGCACGACCGGATCCACGGGATCCCTGGGAACCTCCTCGAGAAGTTGATCTGGATGTTCTCGTGGATTTATTGCTCTTCTTCCACTCATCATACACCTTTTGGGAATGGCTGAATTGACATCCTGATCCATGCTTGCAATTTCCTTGTTGGAAATGGAAACGACATGGTCGATCTTTCTTGTTGGGACCTGGAGTGTTGCCACGAGGATCTTTCTTTGCGTCATTCTTCCCTTTCTTTCTCCTTTGGCACCACCTTTGGAATGTTCCTTCTGTGGTCCACCAGGCATCACAGGAGCGGCAGCGGCATCTTTCTTTGGTCCCGGAGGATCATTCTTCGGATTCGTTTTCTTCGGAGGATTCTTCGGAGGCGGATCATTGTCCTTCCCCTGCAGGGGCTCCAGTCTTGTGTTCGGCCGCAGGTGCGGCAGTCCTGGTGCCTCTGTGGGTAAGATCACTCACCCATTTCTGCTTTGCCTTGTGATTCGCCTCTCTTTGCATCCTATCCAACGTTGTCTTCATCAGGTTGACAAGGAAGTCGTAGGACCTTTCCTTGGAATCATATGGCATCATGTCGAACATGCGAATACCAAGGTCCATCTCTGAGGATTTCCTGATCTTCTCATACAATCACGTAGTGTGGAGTCTGATTGTTTGTCCTCAGGGCGGATGTTCGCAATGATCTCTCGCCACATAGACCAAAATCCCGCCAAATCCTTGTCACCAGGATATGCCAGATCATGCAGGTTCTTGACCGTATACAAGGTCTCATCATGTCCTGACGAAGCAAAATGTTTCAGGATCATCACCATGAGCTCTCTACCTCGAACGATGTCATGGTCGGCAATTCTCTCCTGAGTCAACTCTCGGTATTGATATCGTAGACTCTGTGCGGAGGCACCCGGTGAGTCGATACATACTCCGAGGGCATAACCCAGCTTGAGGTCGATGGAACTGAATTGGCAATCTCACCTTGACATCTTTCATGGTTGCTTTAGCCTTCAGGGATACTCCTAGCCATGTTCTCCAGGCATCGATGTCTCGTCCTCCAGCCGCTGAGATCACTGACTGTAAGACATTGGCCTTCCATGTCTGCAATTCAGGCAAGGTGGGCCATGGTGGAACAGGGATCTTATCTGCCTCTTTGATGTCCTTGACACGAGTGGTAAGTACGGGATTGTTGCCTTCGGAAGTTCTCCTCTCCGATTCCCGACCATATCCATCTGACCGGTTACGAGGGGTTCCATCAGGTCTTCCATCCCACGGATACGTTGGAGCTGGAGGGTTCGATGAGTCCATCTCATTATTCTTCTCTCGATGTTCTGCGCGAAGCAGTTCCTCCATGTACCATTCAGCATCCTCATACATCACGTCTGACTGCCGGAGGTACTCAGCTTCCGTCTTGAACTCACCCTTTGCTTCATCAAGTTCCATCTCTAGTTCTGCGATCTCTGCCCTGGAACGTGATGAAGAAAGCTTCAGTTTCAATTGAAACACGTCTTCTTCCAACTGCTTCGCAGCTTTAGACTCTTGTTTCAATTCAGAACGCAACAGCTCAATCTCAGATTCGGAGAGCGCAGACGAAGTCCCGAGCTCCGATCTTCTTTGATTATCGATGAGTTGCTGTTTGAGTACATGACATTCATTCTCTTCATATGAGAGGGTATTGTTCAATCGGGTTACGATGGCCCTGAGATGCGATGCTTCATCTGTGTTACCATTCAAACGATTGGCTTCCCTCCTTCTTAGTTCTGCAATCTGTGCACCCATCTCGGTCTTAGCGCTAATGTATTCTTCAGCCCTTCAATCAATGTTTTGAGACGTCTTTCTTCACCTGAACTACCACCTTGACGCCTGGCTTCTTCCCTAAGTTGACTCCTGAGCTCGGTGATTTGTTCACTCATCTCCTGCATGGCGCCGTTCTTGGATGCAATGATGCCCTCGTAATGTTTCACATCGTCGACGTTCCCGATGGGACGAAGACTTGAACTCTTACGTAGCACCGCAAGCTCATCTTCTCGACGTTGTTCACCATCTTCGAGCAGCTTGTTCCTGAATTCGAGAGACCTGTTCTTCATAGCACACCGTTCTTCTCCGTTTCGGACTTCGGCTAAGACTCTTTCTTCCCGCATTAGGCGAAGCCTAAGCGTATCTACTTCTTCATGCCCTTGAGCTAGGACCGATTGCATCTCGGCCGAATACTCATGGTCACGAACCAGGACGGGCTGACCGGCGTCATAAGCGACACCGGCGTCATAAGACTGACCCTGCTATGTTAGAAAAAACCAGAAAACGTATTCAAAATATAAGCCTGGCACCGGCGACATACTGATGCTGGTGCCTGGCCAGCCGGCACCGGCAACATACTGATGCTGGTGCCATGTGTTTTCCTTTGCCCACCCTCCCGCCCAAACGTGCCCACGGGCACCGGCGTCATACTGATGCTGGTGCCATGTTGCCTCTTCAACACCCATCCCTCTGCCCACCGGGTTGTGGCTCGAGCCTTCGGATTTTGTTTTTTTATGACAGTGCAGTGCTTTACAAGAACAAGTGATTATGAAGGCTCGAGATTTTTGCCTTACCAAGTTGATGAATTACGACGCATGTGTTTTACCTTGATTGTCTTTGTGGGTATTGCAAGCCCTGCTACCACAAAGTCTGCGCCCATGGAAAAAATCCTTGCCTGTCTAACCCGGCAAAAAAAACTATATATGTATGTGTGTGTGTGGGCTTTTGTTGGTTGTGCGGTGGTTGTTTGTGGGTCCTGTCGTATAGCCAAACCAGCAAAGGTGGAACAAAGAAGGCGGAATCGCCAACCAAGTATAAACCATGCATATACATATACATATACATATACATATACATATACATATACATATACATATACATATGAACATGTACATATACATATACATATGAACATGTACATATACATATACATATACATGTACATACACATAAACGTATAGTTTCGAACGTTTGAACACAGATCACCCAAGGCACAACGGTTTTTTCCCGGTGATTTCCTTTGGAAGATTGGGTTCACGGTGATTGCAACAATCCATTTTCCACGTTGAAATGCATGGCCAGAAGCTGTTCGCCACCATTTATCATAGGAACAACTGATCTATCTATTGTTTGCCGCTGACGGCTGGATCAAGGGGGTTAATTAGCATGGAGGGGGCTATTGATGCGCATGCTCTTCCGGCCAAAGCACATTTCATCGCGGAATGCCTCTACAAGTCATGCGTGCTGCCAGACAGCGGCAAGCGTGTGAGGGAGACTGGGGCTATCAGCCCTGCATCTTCCTTGAAACACACTGGTGCTAGGAAGGCATTTTTGTGGGCGTCCAAAGTTGCTTATAACAAGAGGTTCTTCACCCTAGCAGCTTGTAGACTGGGAGTTCAGAAACTTCTTGATGACTACAAGGTAGAGGTACCAGTGTTGAAGCAATCACCACGGACTCTTTGGGTGGAACAACAAGCCAAGACCATAATGCATCTGTGCTCGCGATCGCGAAGAAACTGTGGCTCTGCTCAATTTCGATCCCGTTCCTATCGCCAGCTTGGCGTCATGGATTGGGAACAAACCCTCGCTTTGGAGGCTGGGCTCCCCGCATGACATCTTTTCAGCGCACAAACAAATCTTGATTCCTTGTTACAGAAAAAAAAATCATGTGGACAACCTGTGAGACTGCAGCGTGTAATCACTCGCTTTCCACACCAGGACGATGCACCGTGTGCTGCTGAGACCAGGCGTGGTTTAACTCCGGCTTTGGATGTGCGGACTTGTAGCCTGCTGCTCTTCATGGAATCCCAAACATTGGCTTAGGAACAAAAACAACCTTGTATATGATTAGAACACACACCAACGTTCTGTCTCAATTTTCACAACATCCACAACTAGAACCAACCTGCGTGTCGTGACTAGGTGTGCATGATCTGCAAACTTGTTTGCTTGTCCCACATCACATCCAACATCCTATCCAACATCATCGCATCAGGCATCCAGCAGAACCTGCGGCAGATTCGTCGAAGGATGAGTTTCTTGGAGTCAATGCAAATCATGTTGGTTTCTGTTACTGAAAAATGTTCCTTGATATTTGCAGGGTCAACGGCTACCAGCATGATAGAATGATAGGACACGTCCATGCTATGGAACTGGGCTATGAACCTGGATCACTGGACTCAGTGCTCAAATCATTGGATCTTTGTCCGCTCTGAGGCTTTCCCACGTAGAACATGTCTTGCGGAGACTCGAGACCTATCCATATGGGGCACACTGCCATGTGCCTTGTCAAAATTAACCATGGCCTTTGCTGGTGAAAGGATCACAAAACGCTTGGAATGGTGATGCCGGTGATTTGTTAAATAAAGTATTTTGGGGCTGGCTATTTGATATATATAGATGCATCATGGTGTTCCAAAACCAGGATTCACTTTCCACTATCAAGCTTTGATCATTGTTGCAACATGGGGGGGTTTGACAAATGCAAGTATCGAAAATTTTGACCGTCCCATATGTTGAAACATATCGGAACCCATTTTGTGCATATGGCGTGGCCATGTTTTCAAATGATGTCCACAACAAGTTTTGTAGATTCAGATTAGATATTGGCCAGTCAGGCCTATGGTATTCCGGACCCAGAGCATCCCGAGATTGATTCGGACTGCAAATCTGTAGCTCCAACAATGCTATGTTCCAGCAGTGGTGAAAATCTGGATACTCCGAATACTCCTGCCAAAGATGGTGGCCCCTCGGAATCGCTACCTGATGGTCCCTTGTCCATTGATCCCACTTCAGCTGATGCCTCCAGTGCAGCTGTTGAAGCTTTGCCTGCCGTGGCTGATCAGCCCGATGGTGATGGATCTTGGAATGATGCTTGGGACGCGGAGTGGGGTGAGGATTGGGGTGAGGATTGGGGTGAGGATTGGGGTGAGGATTGGGGTGATCATCCTACTTGCGATGCTGGCGGTGAGTGTGAATCTTGGGAAGCCTTCTTGGATTTCGATTGGTCCCAATGGGGTTGGGGCAATGAGTCTGCGGCTTCGGGCAAAGAGCCTTCTGATGAGCCTTGGGGTGATGACGCTTGGGCTTATGGAAATGAGCCTGGGGATTGGAGCGATGAGCACTGGGATTGGGATGGCCATACTTGGAGTGATGGTGCCGGTGACCCTTGCCAGGATCCTTCCTCTGAGGATTTTCATGGGGCTGATTCAGGTCCATGGGAAGTGGTGTCGCCGCCAGATGCTGAAGCAGGAAACGGGGAGACCCCTGCCAAAGCAAATGGGGGTGCTGCCGAAGCAGATGGGGGGGGACTGGCTGGCAAACCAGCGCTGGATTACCGTCACTACCCAAATCCCGAGGTTGTTGAACGTTTTGACAAGAAATTTACATCGCGTACCCTTCCTGACATGAGAAGACTCTTACTCAAGCTTCGAAAGGATGACTTTCGAGAACAAGTTTACGATGCTCAAATGCACCCTCTCTTTCCTTCATGGATTGAACACATGGGCATTGTTTGGAAGGATAGCAACCCTGATGAGATCTACACATTTGGGTGTAGTGGTGAGCTCGATGTGGAGCTGGCAGGCTTTAACTGCTGGTGTGAAGCCGTGAACGAAGTAGAGGCTTTGGAAGGAACCGAGGGTCAGAAAGCCAACGTCAAACCATGTCCCGCATCAGTCAAGGTCGATGAGGCTGAGCTTGAGAGACTCAACCGTGAACCCACTTTGACACTAGGCGATTGGAACCAGGAGAACCAGGATTCTTCTGAACCTCGTGAAGGGCAGCCCGAACAAGCCGAAGCTGCGAAGCCGCAGGACCCATTACTCACACTTGGTGTGTTCATGTCATGGTAACAGCCTAGCGACTGATGGCGGTTTTCAACTCCCACCATTAGATTGGACGCTAGCCTGTGGTATATCTTTGTTTACTTTGTATTGGATGGCCCACCTAAACAAGCTAAAGAAGTGACCAGCTTGATGACATCAAGCATTCAAAACATATGTTGATGCAGTTTGATATTACCCAAAGAGATCCAAACTGCCATGGATACCCTCATGTCACAGTTTCGCGCAACATGTTGCGGAGGATGCCTCCATCAATGCCACCGGTCAGTCGACTGGAGACCCAACGTTCGGGGCCCTATATATGCTTGCTGCTTTTGAAAGCTGCAATACTTGCGCTAATATGTCAATCCGAAAGCAATTTGACTTCAAATTTTCATGGCGTAATTCTTGGAAATGGATTAGTTGGTGTAAGCCCCTGCTAGCCCCATGAGCAACCTGTAGAGCCAACTTCTAGGAAACCAAAGAAGGCTGACAACCAGAGGAAGAAAAGGGAGAAGGACCGCATTGAAGGATCCATTTTGCAATTTCATGTTGTCCCTTGTCGATCAGCCCTCACCCGGTCGCCTCAAATGAAGCGTGCAGGATGATTCGAAAGAGCGCTCCATCGAGGATCCTGCGCCACGCATGAATTCGTCAATCATATGGAAATCAAACTTGGCTATTTTGTGAGTAAACCTGCAAACATGATTCACTCTTCAACCAATTATTTTTGTTCATCCTAGGAACCATTCTCCTTGGAGTTGCCAGCTGGGGAATCCAATGTGCCATCCGATGTACTTCGCCATTGTTCCGGAACCCAAAAGCCTTTTGCGCCCCACAAGCAAAGACTATTGGTCGCTGCAACAAAGGCAGCAAAAGCGCCTGGGAAAGACAAAGCCAAAGATACCACAGGAAAGAAGAACAGGCCAGCGGCCAAAACGAAAGCCAAAGCCAAAGCAAAAGCCAAAAGCAAAGCGGAAGAGAAGAAGCCCCGAAAGCGCCAAGAACCGACTGCCTATGGAATCGCTAGGAAGGAATTCATGGCCAAGACGCTCATCTGATTAGCTAGATTTGGGGGGTACACCGAGAATTCATTTGGGAAGTCGTCCATATATTTTGGGCCAGTCGAAATCTAACTCTGGCCTTTTGACCTGAGGATCAAGGGCGAAGTGAAGCTTCTATCAGACCGCGAAGAAAGGCGACTGTTTTTTTTGGGAGGGCATACGACAGCGATAACAGCAACAACTGACAGCACAACCAACAAAAGAAGTGATGACAACAGCCACAAAGACAACAACAACAACAACAACAACAACAACAACAACAACCAACAACCAACAACAACCAACAACAACCAACAACAACCAACAACAACAACCAACAACAACAACAACCCACAACCCACAACCAACAACCACAACCAACAACCCACAACCCGCAACCCACAACCCACAACCCACAACCAAGAACACCAACATCAACAACAGCCGCAACGCAAAGCCAACAAGAAATTTGAGTTTGGATGAGTAGTCTAGCCTAAGTATAGCCTTTTGAAACGTCCACTCAACTCAGGGTTTGCGTTGTCAGCCGAGCGCCCACCCATGGTTAATCCGACATCATCACTACATCACTGATCGCTGGTCAAGGTTAAATCAATGTGGTTCACAAAATAAACAATTTAGAAGCATACCACTTTTGGGAGATTGATGGTTTGCTCATTAAGTGCCAGCTTGTTGGCGCAGGTGGCAAGCGAGCCAAGAAAGGAAAGACGTTTTGCGTGGGGTGTCCGCTTCTGAAATCAAGCGGCGCCGGTATTGAGTAGCCAGGTACAGCTGTGATTCAATGTACACCTCTCCATGCATCATGCCCATATGTGGCATTTTGGGGGGTTCTGATCTTGGGCCAGTGATTTTGTGCGCTTAGCTCACTGCGCACACAATCTTTCGGGGGTTTGGGGTTCTTCACCATTGGTCCTTTAGAACAGACTTCGAGAGCGCATGGCTTCAAGGTTTGGAAAAGAATTGGCCTTTAGTTTCCATTCTTCTTTCCAATTCAATCGAACGAATCACCCAGCTACCTTGGGTATGAATTCTCAATTGATTCTTGGATTCTGCTTGTTGACTCTGTCCTTCGTGCCATTGAAGCAGGCTGTCTCATCAATGTCGTTGATGATGATCTGATGATGTTTTCCTGAGCCATCGAGATCATCAGCTCTTAGTTAGATCGCCAGTCGCCAGCGATTTTTGCGTGAGCAATGAAATATAGTCAGCTGGGCCTTTTGCTCACCGTCCTTGTGAAAAGAGACTCGGCTAATTTTGTTCGCAGGCAATGATCAATTTGTTCGATCTGCCAACCATGGGTATATACTCGTACTAGTCATGATCAAGCAGATATGTTTAGTTTAGTGTTCATCTTGCCCTCCATATGATAGTTCTGGCTCGTCCGCATGTGAGGCCTCGGGGAGGTGGATCCGCTCCAGCAATCGCATTTTCTGGAAATCTTCTCAGGCTGGGGCCCATGTCTACACATTGATCTGACTGGGGTGTAGCCCAAGCATGATGGCTTTAGCTGTTACTTCAAGTATTTAACCTGCTAGCTCAGACCTAAATTCAGTCAGTGTGGGGCCCCTGTTGGCTTCATCCTGCGCTATGTTTTTCTGCCCCAAGTAGGCCCCTGACCAAACAAAAGCGGGTTACATTTAATCCCTTCTTTAAATTTGAAAAAGTTTAGCAAACATTTTCATGTTTGGTACATTCATCCTGGATGATTCATCTTGCGGACACATGGGTTGTTAGCTTGGAGCAATATATAAAAACCAAATGAGTTCACAGCTTGGCCCACCTGCCAAAAGGAGACCATATGCTCCACAGTGCCATGGAGCTCAACGGGCTGAAGAGCCGAGCGTTCGACGCTGCTCGGTGTAAACCAAAAAAGAATACGTGTCGCAGATGTGGCGTGTACAGAATCATTTTTCTTTGCTGCATATATGTCGCATACACATGGATCTCTTCCCATCGAGTGATGGAGCAGCATGTGTGGTTCCAGGTTTCCTATACTCGCAAAATGGACATCCTCTCCGCCTTTGGATTCTTGTTGGCCATGAACTTCGTTTCTTGGCAGCCCATGTGGTCCAACCAAATACTTCATCAATTCCCATTGATTTTGATGAGACGATTGACTGGGTAACCCATTCGTGTAAAAAGGTGTTCTCATAAGAAAGGGAGTGCGTACGCATGTTTCTGAAGCAGTCTTCTTTCGCCCCATTCCACCCGCATTTGCAGGTGAGACACGTGGTGGAGCACGGCGTGGCATGGCTAGCATTGCCATGTAGCAGTTGGATTTTCATGATCCTCAGCTGAACGCGCCCAGGACCGGTGACTATCAAAAATGAGTATCATGTGCAGGTGGGCACTAGTCGAGAGCTAATACAATTTCAGTAGATCCACTGCAATGATTTATACAGATGGTTTTATCAATGAGTCCAAGGGATCAAACCGTAGCTGTGGATACTGGTTACTCGTGAGCCACAAGCCCATACATGATGCAGCCTGGGCACACAAAAGTTTGGATCTGGGTGTTGAATGAAATATGTTTTCGTGGCTGTATTGTCAAAACTATTTCAACGTGATTAGGAACCTGATTAGGTGAATTACTGCTCATCGCTTTAAGTTACTTGCCACATGTTTTTGTTGCTATGAATTAGCTTTCGACATTGCAGTGCTACACGGAAGATTCTCCATGTTCCAAATTCCAAAATGGTGGTTTCTCAAAATGCGGGTATCCCAAACATGGTTGGTTTATTACTATAAATGACTATTAATGGATGTTTGGGGGGTACCCCTATTTTGAGAAACACCCAAATGGATACCTCAAATCAGAAGCGACGAAACGCTCCCAAAATGGATGCCCTAAATGGTATAAGGGACAAAGTGGTCTGAACATGGATGCCCTAAATGGTATGCGATCAAATGGTTCCCAAATGGATGCCCCAAATCAGAAGCTCGACGAAGCGCTCCCAAAATGGATGCCCTAAATGGTGAGGGATAAAGTGGTCTTAAAATGGATGCCCTAAGTGGTATGCGATCAAATGGTTCCCAAATGGATGCGATGAAGTGCTCCCAAAATGGATGCCCTAAATGGTATAAGGGACAAAGTGGTCTTAACATGGATGCCCAAAAGCTATCCATGAATCATGCGCACTTGAGACCCCAATCACCACGCAGTTTTGCCGTTTGGCAAATTATGAACAATCGATTATCAAACGGTGATGGTCAAACCCAAAGCAAATACCAGAGGTGGGGAACATGGCCCGACTGCAGAGACAACGTGGCCCATGCCGGGACCCGGTGTGATAATGCCAACGCCGTACGGAACTCAAAACGTTTGATTGGCACGCGTTTCCGCTATGACATGTATGATGGAAAATGGTGTTATGACCCACAGCCCCAAGCGTTCTTGTTGCGCCCCCCCCCTTTGTTGCGCCTCACGCGTTTGTTGCGCCGCGCGGGTTTGTTTTGCTTGGCTTCGCTTGCTTTGTTGCCCTTTGCATGTTTGCCGCGCAGTGCGCGTTTGTTTGGCCTCATGTCTTTGTTGTGGCTCGCAGCGGCTGTGGCTTTGATAATTAGTCCACCCCATCTATTTCACCAGGAACAACATGTGTGACCCAACACATGGACAAAACATTGTTTGGTTGGTGATGCCAATTTTTCTCACACATTCGGTTTTTCATACAACCATTACTAGTGTTATTTGTTGTTGTTTTGATCATGTTCATCCGATTTTGATTATCATCATCATCATCATCATCAGCATCATCATCATCATCGTCATCATCATCATCATCATCATCATCAGTATGAATTCGAACATCGTGTACTTCTGGTTACTTTTATGTTTGATGATCCGTGCTCTGTTTCGAAAATACCATTCTTGTTGTTGTCTGGTTATTGTTTCATTCTGACAATTGTTGCCCAGTCATTACGAATATTATCATTGGTACTCGCATTATCATTGTGAAGAAGGGATTAAGTAACACTATATATATATATATATATATTGTTTTTTTTCAGATTTGTTACTCTTATTGATACACTTTGTTGGTATGGTGAGTTTGGTTTGGACAATTGGTTTAATCATTATCGTTTTGATTTTGCGCTGTCATTACTATTATTGCAAAATGATGTTATTATTACTCTTGGTGAAGTGATTCGTTGCCATCAACATTTTGCTATATGACTAATGCCGTGTTCTGTTTGTTTTTCACTACCACTACTCATGTCATTATTGTTGCTGTTATTTGTGCGATCATTGATGTTAACATTGATGACCGCAAATATATAAAGTAGTGACGCTTGTTGTTCATGATGATTGCCATTACCAATACTTGTTCTATTCTTGCCATGTTTATTTCTGTCTCTAGCCCTATTATTATCATTATGTTGCATTATGGTAATGATTTTAAATTTGCATTTTGACTCCAAGTGCTTGTGGCATATTAGATCTATGTTTCTTATCCATGTGATATGTTTGGGTTTGTTTCTCAATCCACTTATAATATATCGGTCATATGGCATAAGCAAATCAAAAAAGGGAGTGCGTTTGAAGCAAGTGGCCTCAATGGTATTTCCCAACCCAATACGGCTTTATGGCTCGTTGTATACAAACATCCAAAACACCCCAAAATCCGAAACACAAAGCTCGTTGTATACAAACTTTGGGCCCACATACAGTAAGCTTTGGCATCCAATCATGCACCATCACCATGATAAAAAGATAAAAGGATAGGCTCGTGCCAACCTGATCATTCCATCAGGGGTATAGCGTGAGTCCATCCACATTGCATCGCCCACGCAAACCAGTTGGAACTCCCCTGGCTGCTTCCTCCAAAACTGGGCAATTGAAGTACTTGAAAGGGGTCAGATTCACCCGCTTGCGGTAAACTGTTTCTGATGATATCAAGATCCAGCCCCCTAGAATCAAGAGCTGCCAGCAGGTCCAATCCAAGTATTTCATACCCACAAAAAGGGAATTCCGCAGATCAATGATAAAAAGAATACCATAAAATAACTAATCGAATAGTGGGCCCAGTAGCAACAAGAATCGTAGAAGGAGGTAAACGGATTTGAATTAACCCCAACTTTCACTCATCCATGCTGTTCCCTGCGGTGGGCTGACCACGGCCCGCTATGCCGTTGAAGCCAAGCCCCACTCAGGAGTAGAGGCACGACGAAACGGCATTTCCTTCGGCCACAGGGCTGGCAGTGCCGCCGGTCCACTAAAGAAGGGAACAGACTGGCTAGAAGGCTTTGTTACCTGTTGGGTCCCCAGCTGATTTATGTCACATTGGTTCGAAGAGAATTCAAATGGGAAGATTGCCAGTCATATCGATGTTTTTGAGTTTGCAATTGCTTCCATGACAATCCCCAGAATAGTTCCATTCTGTTGAATGTTTGGGCTAAGGCTTGAACTATGTTTCCGCAAGAAGGTGTTCTGGGTTGTTGAACAGCCTGCCAGCAGCCTACTTTTCCAGTACAAACCAGTACGCAAACTGCTTCTTCGCCACAAAGCGGTCCGGGTGACATGTTCTCTCGGGGCATACAGCGCCCCAACGTTGAAGCCGGTGGCAGGGCTGCAACTAGCCCCTGCTATATGAACAGATCCCCAGGCGTGTGTTGGCTTCTGGCCCCGTGTCCTTATTGGTATGTGGGTTTCACTTGTAACATGCACCGTTCTGCATAAGTAATCTGGTTGGGTTGTAAATATGTTTCTCAAGACCTGGCTGGCATATTTGAAAAAAAATAGCATTCCCAAACAGCCTGTCAATCATTGACATTAGTTGATGGTCGCTAGCAGCGCAACTATCCATATGGTTTAACTTAACATTGGTCAAATTATCTATGTTTGTTCGTTCGTTCGTTCGTTCGTTCGTTCGTTCGTTCGTTCGTTTGCTTGTTTGTTTGTTTGTTTGTTTGTTTGTTTGTTTGTTTGTTTGTTTGTTTGTTTGTTTGTTTGTTTGTTTGTTTGTTTGTTTGTTTG
>VSDK01016959.1:288678-335029 GCA_009767595.1 Symbiodinium kawagutii
CCTGGAGCACACGCTGCTCTGCCATTGGCCCAAATCACCCATCACTAAGCGTCAACCATCAATCTTGCCATCCATGAACCATCAATCCACCAGCTTATCAACGATGGACTTCCGTACTTCCGTCCCCAGGCCATCCCAACTCCGGCGCCTCAACAATCTGACCATCAGACTGATCGTCCTGGAGGGATCAAATACTAGGCTTGGAATCCATCCGGTTCAGAAATCGGTGTGGATATCACTATCGATTGATCATCTTTTAGATACTGATATCTACACGATCAAACTAGGATATCTAAACCGTCCACATCTATTGATCGATACCAACCTTGGAAGTAGGATACTGTTGCTATATCCCCAGTGCTGATGCTGGTATTGTCGCTGTGACTAGTATATATTCCCCCTGTCTTCAAGATTGGACCTCCGACTCTGGCAGGCGCCCATTTGCAAGCCGCTGAAATCACGAAAATGCCAAACAAAAATGATCTGTCTGTTGATAGACATTTGGTGGTTTCTCAAAATAGGGAACCCCCAAAAATGGTTGATTTCTTACCATGAGTGCTGCCATTAATCAGTTGATTGTACTATCGAACTGTAGATCTATGATAAACCAGCAGCTGCTATCCTGTCGACATGAAGTCGCTCATAGGCTCAGAATGGATATCAACACTATCAACATTCATCCAAAGTTTGATCAACACCATTTCATGCTTAGTGATTGATGATGCATAATTCTCCACCAATCAACAAACTATACTACACCCTGTCATGAAACATCACAAACCAGCCGGGAGGTGGTGACCTTCGCATTGGGTTGTTCACCACTGGTGCGGAGCGTGGCCTCATCCGTATGGTTGGCTTCTCAAATAAGGGTCCCCAAAATGGTGGGTTTCTTCTAAATGGCTAATATTGAATGATTTGGGGGTCCCTTACTTTGAGAAGCACCCCTATACGAAAGTCAAGCTTGAAGCCATCATCCTAACCATAATTCCAGTTGGCATGAATGAAAGTAAACACTGTTGGAAACCACCATCAAGATTATCAGTGTTTTTTTACAACTGTTCATTAACCGCAGGCATCAGAATTGTTCAATGCTGGTGATTCATAATCGCAAAACATAGTCATTAACTATCCTGCGAACGACTATCAACTTGTGGTCGGATACAGGAATAGAATGCTAGTAGTTGCCCCATTCAACACTACACCGTTTAGTCATAGTACTGATGATTTCCATCTCGAACTAATACTTCCTTTCAAAGCAACGTCTGCACCTGACCAAGAAAGGGATCGTTGACTCTCTGGTAGTCTAAGGTCCAGGCAGCAATGGAAAATCCACCTTTGTTTGTTGGTTTCCCAGGGTTTCTCTATCAATACTGTGATTTTCCATTGCTATGATAGATCACCAAAGTGTAATCGCTGAACATGCGGTCCAAGGGACAAAGCAAAGCTTCTCCCATTGTGATCATGTTCCGCCAACAAAGGCATTCAAGTTGTGCCCCTCATGAAAATAATGATTGAAAAAGTGACGTCGTAACCATATGCGCATGATGTTCTCGCAATCGTTCGGACACCCCAAACGTTAATCGGGATACAAAGTGGGCAATTATTCTATTGACATGGCGTAACTCTCTTGCAACATGTTTTTAGGGGTAATCATGCTTTTGTCAGAAACACCGTGCTTTGTATCACAACCAGTGTATATACATCATGTCAAGTATGGAACGTGGGCTCACTGAATCGATTTCAATACATCGAGAGAAACTTCCGAATGCCGCCCGGAATGATCTGCAACCTGTCCCACCTCTTCTGGTGTTGATGGTGCAGCCGGCTGAGCGGTTGCTGGCGCTTGCGCACCTGCAAGGGCACGCAAAGCGCGCAAAGCGCGCAACTTGTTGTCGCGTGTGACTTGTAGACCTTCCCAGAAATCACATGGTTCTGGATAGCACGGAAAATCAGGAAGAAAAAAGCAAAACGATAAGCGAAATGATATGCAAAATGTGAATGGATGTGATAACAAGCAGATTCCAAAACTTTAAAGTCCAACTGCCTCCAACTCGTAAAGCTCTCCCGAGGACTTCAGGTGGCGGCTGGCCAGCATCAGCACTGGCAATTTGCAACAGGGCCCGCCCAACCTGCATCCAACTGCCGAAAACACTGCCGAAAACTGAGAGCTGTGTAGATCTCCATGGAGGCGGTGGATTAGAAAAGTCTCTTCTCTTCTCTAGTTACTTTTCTATATGAAATCATTTATTGAAACAATTTCATCTACATTCTCTATTCTCGATTTACATCTATTTACTATCATTATTCTACAATCATCTTGTTATATTATCACTAGTCTATTTTTGTAATTCCATCATTCTCTCTTCTTATTCTTCTCTTCTCTCTATTTCTCTCTTGTCATTATCAATCTTAATGTCTGTATCATTCTTTCAGTTCCCCAATGTCTTCCCGCCTCCTCAGGTGTCTGCATTGGTGGCACAGCACCCTGTGTCGGCACTGCCCCTGGCGCTGCCCCTGGCAACTGTGACGAAGTGGCGGGTTCAGCCATGGCAGCCTTCAAGGCAGCACCGAGAACCTGTGAAGCGCAGGGGTTCTCACTGCTCTAATTTCAATGAAGAGAAAATCTGTGAAAAAATTAAATTGTTTTCTTCTGAAATCTCTAGAAAAGCATTTAATTTCTAGAAACTTTGGAAATTCGTGAAAATCTTCTTCTAGAGAGATCCCACGAGGAAATCAGGTGCGCAAAATTTCAAGCATCCTGATGGAACTACAAAATCCTCAACAGCTCCTGTGAGGAAGGATCTCCAGCACCAGGATTTGCAGCGTGGAGATGCCAAGGCAACACATACCACCACATCACAGCCAGCAACATTCAGTCACTCATCTCATGGGGGCGGAAAACTTCATTTTCATATATGTAAGAAGAGCTTGTAAGATATAGCATGTATGTAGCATGCGTACGATTTCTGTACCATATGCGCTGCCTGTCCGCTGTTTGGCTGTTTGGTTTCTGCTGCGAGCCTTCAAGGCACACATCACGTTCTCTGCGGTGATCTCCATGCTCGCCAGTCTCAAAGTGGTGCCCACCACATCTGCCGGAGGTTGGCCAGTGGACGGCCCTGCAGCCTCTGCAGCCTGCAGGGCAGCCATTGAGAAAAAACACCCTCACAAGAAAATTATTTACAACAAGAGGACTTGGGGCTGACATATTGAAGATGCATGGGGTCGTGGAATGCTAACCCTTCAGCACCCAAATAGCTGGAACCATTTGCTAATAATTACCAGGAAAAACAAAAAATATTAAGCAAACCACCAGCCAGTGCCTACAGCTGGCTGGAGCTGGCTGGATGATTTAGCAGATGCTTTGCCAATGGCACACGGTCTGTGGCACCTGGAGCACACGCTGCTCTGCCATTGGCCCAAATCACCCATCACTAAGCGTCAACCATCAATCTTGCCATCCATGAACCATCAATCCACCAGCTTATCAACGATGGACTTCCGTACTTCCGTCCCCAGGCCATCCCAACTCCGGCGCCTCAACAATCTGACCATCAGATTGATCGTCCTGGAGGGATCAAATACTAGGTTTGGAATCCATCCGGTTCAGGATCGGTGTGGATATCACTATCAATTTATCATCTTTTAGATACTGATATCTACTGATATCTACACGATCAAACTAGGATATCTACACGGTCCACATCTATTGATCGATACCAACCTTGGAAGTAGGATACTGTTGCTATATCCCCAGTGCTGATGCTGGTATTGTCGCTGTGACTAGTATATATTCCCCCTGTCTTCAAGATTGGACCTCCAACTCTGGCAGGCACCCATTTGCAAGCCGCTGAAATCACGAAAATGCCAAACAAAAATGATCTGTTGATAGACATATGGTGGTTTCTCAAAATAGGGAACCCAAAACAATGGTTGATTTATTACCATGAGTGGTTTAAAATGGATGATTTGGGGTTCCCCTATTTGAAGAAACGCCCATATTGCGATACAACGAAAACAACCCAAAAGCACTGGTTTTCACTAGCAAGAACGGTGTTGTTGATCGATTTTGGGACACTGCAAGCTTTATGCTCTATCCCACAGGACATGAAATGGAAATAATTTCAACAAACGCGGGAGTCAATGAACAATAAGGATCGATGCACCAAATCTAAGAATATGACGAATACGAAAACAAAAAGGAAACATTTAAACAACCCACCGATTCATCAAACAAGCAATCAAATAATACAAACTATGGCACAATGGCTGCATCATGGCTGGTGACAAGCTCTAAGAATGGTGAACCACAACTTCTGGTTGCCTTTCCTACTTAAACATTTGAACATGATCATAACTTGGGATGGCAAAAAGGACACCATCGTGGTCATGGCCATATGTCACAAGAGTGAACTAACTATCAAACAGCTGAGAATCTCAGCAGCTTGGGATTCGCGGAGCTGGTGCTCACACCTTATTCTGGCTGGTTAAGATTGGGATTAGCAGAAATAAAGGCAGGAATCTCTAGCATACTCAGCCTTCTTTGTTATGCAGTTGTGCCGGAGTAGCCACCGGCTGTACCCCGTGCTGCAACTAACTGTAACAACATATAGATCGATTCTCAAATAATCGAGTTGCATGTGATACGTCCATGTAATGGATTGATGCTACACGTGTGGTTATTGTGATGAACAAAAGGGTGCGAAGGCCAAGGAGTTCTGCTACGATCATAGGAAGACAGCATGTCTACAAGTTGCAGGTACAGAAAGTAGCGATGTTATTTCAATATATTTCAATATCTATCTTATGCAGGCGTGATCTGCACACTCTTCAGTGCCTATACGGATAGACCCGAATGTGAAAAATAAGATTGAAGCCACGAACCCGAATGTTCACACGTTTGGTTCATGAATATATATGGTTGGGGGAAAAAAGAAATTGCTGAATGTCAAAACCCTGCTAGCATCCTCTTGGTAGGGCACACTTGTGGGGAACACTCCTACAATAAATTCTACTGGTTTTCTCTTGGTATGACACTCCTCTGGGACCCTCTTGCGGGACGCTCTTGTCAGACAGTCTTGCAAGACATTCTTGTGGGGCACCCTTGTTTGGAGACTCTTGTGGGAAACTCTCGCCAAACACTCTTGGTATGACACTCTAGTGGGACACAATTGGCACGATAATGTCGCTGGACATTTGTAAGACACTCTTGGTATGACACTTTTGTGGCAAACACACCAGCACAGTAAAGTCACCAAGGCAGCAAAATTACTTGCACGACCAATGCAGCAACACAGCCAACGCACTAGCACAGCAAGTGTGACACTCTTGTGAAACCAACTTGGTGGGATACTTGTGCAAGACACTCTATCTTCCGATGGGTCGAATCAAGTATCAGTACTGGTTGCATGTGACCCATTCGGTCTATCAAGTGTGTGTGTGTGTGTGTGCAAATGTGTGCAACAACTTTGCCTCCATTGTCAGAAAGGTCTACAAACATGTTGCCGCAGCAACCTCTCCATACGCGTCCATGGGTATGTGTTCTGTTCCTGGTTCATGGGATATATGATGGGTGTTTCTAACAAAAGGGGACCCAAAAAATGGTTGGTTCATTACGTACTGTAAAGAATTAATCAACCGGGTGATTTGGGGGGGTTGTGAAACCACCCGACTGTGAGAATTTGGCAGCACCGCTGGGCGTCGTACCCCCGTCCCGCGGCAAGCTTCCTCCTCGGATTCGGGTCCCGAACCAAAGTCGTCCTCGCTGAGCCCATGCATCTTGAATTCCCGCATTGTGTTCCCTAATGATCACCATACCTTTGGAGTTTACAATTGGGAACTCATACCTCAACATTTCTCACTTAATGGCTGTTTGGATCCAAATCCTACTCGGACACTGGTCCAGGCAACATCAATTCAAGATGGTATCACATTTGAATACCTGTCCGGGCTGGACAGCAGCATGGCCCGAGCATGCCCGAGCCATATCAAAACCACAGTGCGATTGGTTGTCTCGAGGACAACCAGCATGGAATACAACTAGTTTTATGATCGTTCCCGAATCATATTACTACCGAACAATATGAGTATAAACATAGGACTAAAATATATCGAAATATTGTTCTTGTGTCTTCTCAAATTAGGGGTCCCCAAAATGGTGGGTTTCTTCTAAATGGCTAACATTGAATGATTTGCCCAACAACTAAGCAATAACTAGGTTAAGACGTGTTAAGATACCTCAGAAACAGTTTCATGATCCGATAAAAACCTCAGCAACACGAGCCTGGCTGGTTCAAATAAACAGCTGTGTGAAGTAATCAGCGTTACAAGCGACCTTCTGAGTGCTGTTAACCCGGGTGTCTGATCACCAGTTGGTCAGCGATGTTCGCAACCACCCACTTTCACAAAAAGGTGCTACCACATCTGAGTCAACATGGAAGCTGCACATTGGTCCCTGTAAAATATCTTTCTTCTCCTAAACTTCAGCGTTTGGATTACAGGTTCGATTCCACTACTTTCCCTGTGTCTGTGATACCCAACAAGACATAATCTTTGGGGATGTTTTCCTCGAATTGGGAACCTCCCATTGCAATTGCTGGTTTCTGCCAGTTCTTGCTTTGGTAGACCATCGCTGTGGCCCCTATTCTTGTCAGTTCTTTTTCCCTGAATTGATATGTGATAATTGATATTTCTTACCACCATCATTATATAATCATTATCTACTGTAATTGATTATTGACCGTTGTCAGCGATAATTATCAAGCATCATTAGACATTCACTACTGCTTTGTTAACGATCACCTACCAAGTTATGAACGTTCGGAAACCTGTTGGTAGAGCGGGCGCTCACTTCCCCACTTCGGCCAGGGACCGGTGCAGCAAGCATAGAATTCATGGGTTCCTGGCATGAAGCGACGGTGGCGACGATGCTGGTCCAGCTGAACAAGAAGTACCTGTTCTTGGACTGCTACCGCATGGATCACAATATCTACACTGAAAGATCCATTGTTTACAATGAAGTCATGGTCCATTGTGGATGCATGCCAATATGTTTGTGAGTGATCCACATTAAACTGAGAGATTGCCAATATGTTTATGAATGATCTACATTAAACTGAGAGATTGCCAAGATGTTTGTCAGTGATCCACATTAAACTGAGAGATTGCCAATATGTTGTTGAGTGATCCACATTAAACTGAGAGATTGCCAATATGTTGTTGAGTGATCCACATTAAACTGAGAGATTGCCAATATGTTGTTGAGTGATCCACATTAAACTGAGAGATTGCCAATATGTTGTTGAGTGATCCACATTAAACTGAGAGATTGCCAATATGTTGTTGAGTGATCCACATTAAACAGAGAGATTGCCAACATGTTGTTGCGTGATCCACATTAAACTGAGAGATTGCCAATATGTTGTTGAGTGATCCACATTAAACTGAGAGATCTGAAAGCGGGTTCCCAAAAATGTGTACATATTGGGTATGTGGGTGAGTTCATAAAGGGAATAGCCTAATTGAATATTTCAACTTTGGAAAAAAGTCTTTCCGAGAGATATTTGGAGCGATTTGGGGATATCCCTTGAGTTCTCTCTTTGTCTCTCTGGGTGCAACCTGGTGGTTTAGCATGACCAAAGTGGATGCTTCATATTCCCATCAGGTCATTTATTTAACACCATTTGAGAGCATGAATTTGTCAATGTGTATTTCATCAGCCGCGTTGGACATTATCCCTGCTTGTTCCAAAATGTACAGTCTCTAGGGCACTCGGATCGCTCGTGCATTCAGCATTAGGAATCACGCATGCCTACCAGAATTTATAGATTCTCAAACAGAAGAAAGTCTGCAGCCTTGACCTCGTTTGAAGTATACATTTGACCAAACTAGACTCGCTTTGGACTCGCTTGCGGTAAGGATCATTTTTCCAAAGTGGGGTTCTTACATCAAAGAATGGTGGGATCGTACAGTTGATACCATGATCATGGCAACTCGCTTGTTGGGTCGGATTACGTACTCGGTTTTCGGAGTTTTCGCTATACTTCCAAAAAGACATGATACGCGAAAAACAATTTGCGCTAAGACATGTCCACATGCATAATTTTGTCACATGCTCAAAGGACTGACTGTTTGCAGTGACAGGGTCAGGCTATTCAACCGCCATTGCACTCGAGTATAGCCAATATCAAGGTATATCAAGCATGAACTACCAGTATTGATTATCTCATTGATTGGCTGCAGCCTACCCAAGGGATTGCACAGGCTCATACGATAACAGTTGCCAGGTTGATATAAGCATAACTGGCTGCTAGATTGTTGTTTAATCATCGAATCTAAACAAGCAACATATAAATACTAAAGCATACCAAAACTTGATTCATCAACACATATAGCTATGGGTCAAAAACCCACACCCCTGGTTCCCCCATCATTAACCATTGTTTTCCCTATAGTTGTGTTGGTGAATCTATCCATGAGTTGGTTGTTTAATATTGATCCATAGCCATCTTGCTGGTTGTAGTTGCTGGTTGGTTTATTGCTACGCTGCCCGTCCGCCACCTCCAGTTCTCCATGCGATTCTGCGTCCAACCGTTGATCCATGGTGGGCGGTCCACGGGGATCAAGCCGCAGCAACTGCGACAGCCACCGTGCGGAAGTGAAGTGGTCCTGTTGCTTGCTCACTTGATACTTTGACCAGCCTGGGGTTGTGTTTGGTGATTGCTTCCATGACAGTGGAATTCATAATTTGAATTTCTACGTAGCAACAGGATATGTATTCCACTATATGGCAGTAAACCATAAAAGATGTTAGGACTTTCCAAAATGCGGAGTTTCAGCACAAATCATTTCCAGAAATACGGGTCATGTGGTCATTGGAGAGTCATTAGTCTGAAGCGTAGTTCAACAATCGCTCACCTGAAGGTCATTAAGATGTTGCGCCGATGGCTGAGGCATGCTGAGCCACAACAGATCGAGAGACATGTATTCATTTTATGTGTCTTTTGCAAACATAGATATTTACTTACAGAAAGGAATGCTTGTATGTATGTATGTATGTATGTATGTAATGTAATGTAATGTAATGTCATGTAGTGTCATGCAATGTAATGTAATGTAATGTATGTATGTATGTATGTGTGTGTGTCTGTGTGTATGTGTGTATGTATGTATGTATGTATGCATGCATGCATGCATGCATACATACATACATACATACATACATACATACATGCATGCATGCATGCATGCATGTATGTATGTATGTATGTAATGTAATGTAATGTAATGTATGTATGTATGTATGTGTGTGTGTGTCTGTGTGTATGTGTGTATGTATGTATGTATGTATGTATGTATGTATGTATGCATGCATGCATGCATGCATGTATGTATGTATGTATGTATGTATGTATGTATGTATGCATGCACACAAGAATGATATGGCAGCATGTCTATACATCGGTGTTCAGTAGCACTTTATTAACCCAAGCATGATGTTGTTCACGGAGAAGTTCTGCATGTTCAACATACTCCTGCATATATGTAAAGATGTCAAAAGGAAAATGTCACGCTTGCATGCGGATTTGATGTGATATATGATATATTCAACCAATAATACCGAAGATTAAACACAGCTAAATCATTCCTTTTCAAGGCTGCAGAACTGTGGCTATGGTTAAGTACCTGGTATCTCAGCATCCCCAATCATATATGTTAAGTTTGCGTTACACGATGACAAAACAAATGTTGAGAAAGATTGAAAATGTGACTAACACATGATCAATCACCCATTACAAGTTGAGAAAGGTTACCATGGTTCATAGTTCATGCTGTACAGGTTAACGATGGCTGATAACTGCTGCTGGTGACAGCGGAAGTGGTTGAGACTGATGATCTAAATATATAGATACACATATGTACTTGTAATAAGTGGTGGATAGTTGGTGTGGCTACACCAATGGTTTTGGGGATCGCTCGACCATTCAGAAAAAGATCAGATCAATTTTGCAGCATTCATCCTCCATGTCTTGTAAATCCTAAGAATATTGCCAACAATCTGACCCCAACGGATATTAGTAAAACGGAAAAAATAACACTCTAGTGATTCTTGCAACACATATTTTCGTAGCCTAAATCGTCCGAACAATTGGTTGATCATCTAATCGTTTCAGGAGTCCCACTGACCAGCTCCCCTCTTTTTCTTCGCTCTGTCACACTGCACCAGGCAGTTCTCAGCCTGCCCTGTCAGCCGGTTGTGCGGTGATGTCTAAATGGTGATGACTATCATTTCAGCTTTAAGAAAGTCCCCTAAGCTTGAGACAAGTGTAAACCATCAAGTCTGCGAACTGGGTTGTTTGCTCCATGCGTTTTTTCCTCACCAACTGGGTTAAGGATGCAGGTAGACAATGTCAATGATATGCTGAAGTAGTGTTAAGGATTATGTTTGATCACACTTTCACACTTCTTGTGGATCAAATGTTTGATTGCCCTTTGCAATAGTCCAACAATGTTCAAAGGGTGATCCTTCTTTATTCTTAATGACTACCCACCAAAAATGATGATTTTATTAGGACACCATTGGTATTGGGGGTACCACGATCTTGGCAAATACCCAATCGATCTTTGGGAGTCCTGATTAGGTCCTCCCTGCAGGACACCACGTATAGTGGTCATGTCAAACAATAACAATCGGATTGAAGCTCGCATTCAGGCCCGGTGACACAAATGTGCGCACAAACGAAACTTCCCTTGCAAAGGTTTTGACCCACAAGAAGATAACATAGTATAAACCTTGATAAAGCATTAACCACTACTGAATAAACCACTATCAACCTTGATAAATCTTGATTATCCAGCTGGTTACGTATGGCATCATCAAGGAGAAACAAGCACAGCAGCAATCTTACCTAGCAGTTCCTACTTCAGCGAAGCGGTTTGTAAGACCCTTGGTAGTTTTCTTACACCAACAGGTTCAAATAATCACATATTATAATAATCAATACAATAGTGGCCACTTTTCGATAGCAACAGAGTAATTCAACAATCGCAATCATGACTAAACAGCGGAATAGACCAAAACCAAATCTCAAATTTACTAAGCATAGAAAAAAAAAACATAACCATTAACCGGAAGTTGCACCAACAATAACTTCTGCTTGGTAGAACCAGCTATCGTAGAACGCCTTATGATCAGCACAGCTGGAGAACACAATGGATAGGCTAACACATCCGTTGCTGACCACCCCTGAAACTTCTGATTTGTGCAGTGCGCATCCTTTATGCAGGGGACAATGTGCATCACTATTTTGAAGATCCAACTATTGAACTCTGTTGCTGCTTCACAGCTGGTCATCCCTTAATGGTCATGAAACTAGGGTTGCATTGAAAGCAGAACCATGTCAGGCTGGAAGTCTTTGGTGTCACGCAGGCGTGGACAACCCAAATACCCGAAAGAATCTCCATGATCATGAAAATATGTTCCAAACATGATCCACAACGTATCTTATCGGCTCACAAGCACATATAAAAGGAATTGATTGTATGAAATAGTTGTATAATCATATAACTATAAAGCTAGAGCTACCTGGGGAGCAAATCTAATTAGCGAGCACTGGTGCCTTGTCTCCATGCCATGCAGCACGTGTATTTGCTGACACGCGTGGCTTTGATGGTACATCCGAACGCAAATGTGGGCAAAAATTACCGGCTCGAGGGATAATCTGCCATTCTTAAACATAATCAACCATGATCAAACACTATAAAGCTTAATTAAGAAACATCATAATCGAAGAGTCAGCACTTAATTAGTAATCAATCAATCATTAAACAGCCACTAATGAGCCACAAGTCGATCGTCAAACAACCATCAATCAACTATCCATCAATCATTCATCGAACATTAGTTAACTAAGCATCAAACAATCATCAATCAGCCATTCACTAATCAATCAGGAACCATTAGTTAATCATTAATCCATCATGGTTGATCCTTACCATAAGCATTTTCTTCACGCAGGGCAAGACCGGCACGGCCCCGCACCTCATGGTGCCACCAGAATAGTACGTGGCTGAGTCAGCCTGAAAGCCGGCGAAGTCTCCAGGGTAAACGGACCAACGCTTGAGACGGGGGGTAGGAAAATAACCATGGCTACTACGGCAAATATTCAGGAAAATAACCATGGTATTGGTGTGGGTTATACAGGGGTTATTATGGTAAATGGTAGTTATGCCGGGTAAATGACCATGGTAAACAAGCAGGGCAAACAAGCATGGTAAGTAATGATGGTAAATGACCATGGGAAATAAACCAACCAGCTATACCTACAAAATATGAGCATGGTAGACAATGGTTAGATGCATTTGGATGTGCAGTTGGGCACTCGGATGGCTCACCGTGGTACTCCCTCTGAGGTGGGTGAACCAAACCCGATTTAACCATTGACAGTAACCAGTTACCAAGTAGGGATGCACATTGAAGTAATACTGCTAAACCATTAACAGTTATATACTATACTGAGGAAGCACTACCATGCTGGATGGTGAATACTGACAGGTATAACCATAGCAATCGTTCGTCACCGTCCAACCAAACTAACCATGTTTGATGGTATAAGACTTCAAGGTTGGGCAAATAACAATCATTAATGAAATGCTACTAGGACGACATATCCAAGGATATAAACATTCACAGCAACCGACGACATGCATAGCTGATGATGTTTATCAAGCAGCGAGCAGCAATTACAAACAGTGATAGTAACGATGAGTAACCATGGTTAGTCCGTGATGAACATGGCAATGTATACACCCTTCCTTCATAATGATCTTTGTCGAGGTGCTTGCAAATCCATTTGGGGTGATAAATGGCATAGACCCGTACACATGCCAGTTTTGATCAACCATTTACCAACCATATCAGGTCAATGTTCCGCTGTGAGCAAAACTATGGACACCGGAGTTGGAGACACAAACAGACATATCTCACATGCAAATCTATATGATAAAGAAGTTGCGATTCCCTGCTGATTTTGTCTCGTCACCATCAATCAAATCAAATTCATATCAACCTCGGAATACTAAATTAGCATTTGGTTAGGGTACTCCTGATAGTTCCAAACCACTCCCCCTTAAAACTACATGGGTACCCCTGGCTCCGAATCGCTCCCGCCCAATCACCAGCCAGTGAACCCAGGTCTATTCATTGCGAAGGATTGCATTTGTTGAGCGACTGCAACTCTTAGGTGGCTATGGGTCAATATTAACCAACCAATAATACGGACAACAATGGTTGATGATAGGGGAACCAAGGGGTACAGGGTTTTGACCCACTGCCAAATGATGCCGATTTTTTCACACCTCCTCCATTGAAAATTCACCCCCTGTGCTCCAACTATCAAACCTTTTGAGAAGTTGAGCGGTTCGACACTGCACTTGATTTTTTTGTTGAATGATCTCGCAGCAAGCCTCACAATTGTTGTCCTCCACAGGTTTTTTCGTTGTTTCCTGACCCAACAAATCCAGCAACAAGAGCTGCACGCTGAGCTTGGTAGTCAACCCGAAAAGAATGAGCATCACCTGGTTGAATCCCTTCATCATGGCTTCATCAGGTACTTGTAGGCAATCCCATTTCATCGATGATGATGATGATGATGATGATGATGATGATGATGATGATGATGATGATGATGATGATGTTTCGCAACAACGTAACAAATTAGCATACACACGCTGTTTACTACAGGGAATAACCATGAATACCGTCCTGTATCATCTCCGACAGGAACAGCAGCAGCAGCAGCAGCAGCAGCAGCAGCAGCAGCAGCAACTACCAACTTCTACCATGACGACGACAGTGACACGAACAGCTGGCAGAAACTGTTGAGATTGGCTTTACCACTTGGTCAATTTGAATTACAACAAATGATGCTGACAATCCCACAGGACCAAATTGGTACAACAGCCGTGAAAGGAAAAACACCCGAAGTTCTGGCATGTACTTTGCTTATGCGGGGAAAAAAACACGAAGGCCGTAGACAGACTAAGACATATTCATGGTACCCTTTGATGGCTCATAGTGAGCGGGTTATGCTACTGGGATTCAGGATCAAGTAGCGTCATGGTGACAGATGATAACACTGACTGTATGGGTCAGGATTTGAGATGCATCCCCACACTGACAAATTCACCGAATATGGCCTCCTGACCATCATCATGGCACTTCAGAATCACGCCCCGAAGAACAAAGATAAAAATACATGTTTTTGCTATGATGAATCATGCAAAAACATGTTTTCTATTGGCCACCCAACAAACAGGTACATGAACACTCCAACAAAGACGAGTTGGGCGTTGGGTCATTTGGGATATGGTCACCAGGGTATTGACGTGACCAAGGCATCTCATAATGCACTCTGTGAGATCCTTGGTACAGCCCTCCAACGAGCAACAGTACTTGCAAACGGGACGCCTCCTTCAGGTCCTGTAGTGCCCGCAATACTGAAACCCAATCTCCTCGCTGCAATCGCTGACAAGAACCCAAACAATCACATGAAAAGTCGGAGCACATCTTTGTGAAAAGGATGCGAATAGGATAATTAAGAAAACCAGTCTGGAGTTCGGAGTGGCACCCTTGCACATCATGGCACGTCATTGGAGAGGCCAAAAAGAAAAAGCATGGTGTTGTTCTCCTCGCATGTTGCCTTTGCAATACCTATATGTTCCTACATGGACTGTCGATGTTCCTTTTTTGTTTGGTAAAGAAACAGGAGAAAACCAGGAGTACAAAATGTAGGTAAAGACAGGTTCAGGATTTGGCCGAATCAGCTCCATCGGGAGTTTCCACTTCCAACTGGCACGTTTAGCAAGGCCCAAGTCCAAGGAAGAACTGCAAAACCCATCTCAAATTCACACAACGATGATGCTGCCCAGTGTCCTCTAACTGACGACGACGCATGATCCGGTTGTATTCCCTGCCAAAGTGGATCCACAGTAAAAGAAACTGGTCCCATGAGATACGATGGGGCACCAGGCTCAACTCTACAAAGTGTTCAATTCCACTAAATGAAAATCCCATCACATGCTGATATCATAGGACATTTGCGAATCGATTTCGCTGAGCATTCGATTTGTTCTTCCACAGTTTCTATGCCTAACAGCTAGCAAACAGTCACAGTCCAGTTCAGCATTTTGAGGACTTCTTTGTCTGGTAGGCAAATTCCAGCAATCATTCGATAGCATTGCAAGCCTCCCAAAATCACTTCAGACCTACACTATATCGATGCCCACGTTCCATCTACAATTCACAGGAGAGTCTCCCCGCCTCCGCGCAGGCTTTTTGGCCAGCACTTGCTGGGCCTAGCGGTGCCAAAATCCGCATCAACTCTGAAAGGAAAAATCATGCTGAGAAATGCTGAGTTGGCATTGCTGGTGCCCGGCCTTGCAGTAGAAGGTCAAATCCATTACATAACCTGCCAGTCGAGCCCGCAAACAAGCATAAATAGTTGAAGGGATTCCAAAATAGATAGAAATATAATCACGAGAACCCGCCAGTAGGGTCCTGTGGAAATGTAAATAAATAAATAAATAAATACAGACATAAAGAAAGAAATACGCATTCATTACTACGATGGAAAGCTGACGTCAACTTACACACCTCATATATTGAATTGGCCTTCTTGTTCTGGTGTCAAGGTTGAAGATTTTAATCCGAACATGTTTCTATTTCCTCCTACCTCTCCCTCATCTCGATTTAAAGGAATACAAATGCATTTCCGCGCAGATGTATGTGCACAAGTCAATTCCTGGGCCACCACACCCTCCTGCTTCTTTGTAGGCACCTTTGCAGCCATCTCCTTGGATTCACATTTTGGAATGTTGATGGAGCGTTGAATATCTTGACGGCGCTAAATGTTTTCCCGAAACAGTTCTGAGTTGAAAAGGCCACCAATGAAGTGTGGAATGGTGTGGGAGGGTCCACATGCGCAAACCCGCTGAGCATCGTACGCCTCCAAGGGCAATCTGTGAAGCACTCACATTCTCAGCAGTTGGTGAAACATCGGTAGCCTCGCGAATCCCAAAATGTGAATCCAAGGAGATCCAAGGTACACAAAGTAGAGATTCTCGAGAAACTGCAGCTGAACCTGAGTATCCGACTTGCAGTGCCTCCCCAACCACCTTAGGTGGCGGTGAGCCTGGCAGCGGTGTCAAATCAACGTTTGCCATGGCGAACCATGACCCAATGACCCAATGACCCAATGAAGCTTTGTGAAATTCAAACCAAGAAGGACGAGACTAAGAAGAATAAAAGAGGGAAATACTAATAAGACAGTTGTGGGTTTCTCTCAAAGTCTTGCCTACTTTCAATGTAGCTCTTCGCTGATAGACCCCATTTGCTGATTAAGTGTGTGAGATGCTGCCATACTCGGGAAACTCAACAGAAGGAAAATTCCATCAAGACCCATCTGAAACGAATCGGATCCCCCACCCATCTACTCCTCGCACTGGAGGAAAAAAATCACAAATCACCACAAGTTGGAAAACACCGATCTCTTTGCGGCGCAGCTATGGTTTCAGAATCTTTCAGACATCTCTACATGGCAAGGTGCCCTGAGGATTTCAGCGATCGGTCAACAGTGACCATCGGACCTGCACCAGGGCCTGCTGTCTGCATGAGCCGCTGCGTCGCAACTTCCAATGTGACCTGGCGAAATTCTGAAAGACGACGGATCAACCACAATGCCCCACCGTTGAAGAACGCCCATGACAGGGAAACACTTCCTTGTTTCAGGGTGTTTTGGGTGCGTGGGTTGGCGATCCGAATCAATTTGTGGTTGAAATTGAGCTCATTCAGCGATTGTTAGTTTTACCGACACTTGTTTCCTCATGCATAGTGCCCAAACGATGGTTCTCACCAAGCCCCACCCCTGGTTGTTTTCACCTTGCTAAGTTTGCACAAAGGTCTTCCATACTCAATGAATAGCTGTGCTATGCTGTGCTTCTACATGCACTCATGACATGAGGAGCCCACAGCGTCCAGCAGCCAAACCCTGCCACTGCACTTCCATGGCGTGGCGCCCCATTGGGCCGCCCTACCGTGTTGGTCTGTGGCAATCGCGGCAGCCAGTTGCAGTCATAGGCCTGCGGGGAACAATAGGGACCCGAAGGCTTGAAACAGCGGCCACTTAAACTTGTACGATCGGTTGGCAGCATTATCTCCCATGATCTCCTACGATTGGCCACTGTTGACGAGTATCAACCCTGACTACCTGCTACGACGATCAAACACTCTTAATACCTTCCCTAGGACCATCTCTTGACTGCTCTGAACCATCATTTCACCATCATTTCACCATCAATTCACCATCAACTCATCACTAAACTTATTATCATTCATCATTGATGCTATCCGTGCACAACAACTTGCTGCACCGACCGAACCCTAGAAACCCACCTGTGGCTGGCCCTTCACGTTCGTGTGCACCACAAATTCCGTGGGCTGCGCGGCAGGAGCGCGTGTTCCCAACTGTGAGCTATGTTGATAACCCACAGTGACCAGTTCAATGACAACCTCCTGTTACGGTTGACGGCCGTGGACACTGTCCGCAGTTTGTAGGCACAGCTGCTGTTCCACTTGAGCATTAAAACTTTATTGGGGCAAACTGAAGTTCAGCGCAAGTTTGGCCTTCATGCTGGCAATTTTTCCCTCGTGGGATGATGGAAGGCCAAATACAATATTGGTAGATCCATACTGATGAAGCACCCCCGCTTTACCTCAAATAGCGGTAAGTTGCCGTCAAATATGGTGGTTTATGAAGACGGATCCAATATCAATCCTGACTGGGACAGCGTCGTGAGTTTATCAAGAGATCCTGCTGGAAGCCTGCTGCCGATTTCCAAAGTACCGAATCTTTTTTTCCCAGTGCAGATTTGTGTACTTCGGTTGTGGCCAAGACTCTTCGGTACTGATGATGTTCTTGGCAAGGATCTATCCTGACTATAGCAGGTGATATGGTTCATTCTCAGCCGTGCTTTGTCATGGTTTATGATTGACCCCTGTTTAGCAATGATGGCAACATTCAAATGGCTGCCATGCCATCAATGTTTTCTTCACACCATCGTTCCTCGCGTGCCTTCAAATGTGCCTTGGCCTGCAGCTTTGGCTTTCCAGGCCTCACATGTGATTTCGATGGGGTAGTACGCGCGCCGTTTTTATCATGCTACTCCTGAAGAATCCAAACCGAGGTAGGTCGCATTTTCGTATGCAATATCCGAAACCAGGTTGCAATTGCAGGTTGGGCTGTGCTAGATGTATGCCTACTCAGTCAATGTGTTGAAGCTCAGGTGGTGAAATCTTTACACACTCTGTATGATGGCATTCGCTACGCAAATGGCCGTCTTCGAAAATTTGGAGTAGCGGAGATCCGAAATGATTGGAAGTGCCAAAAAGACAGGCTCAAGCTGACAAAGAACTACTGTAGTGTTTCATCCTGGTAAAACTCCTACTAATGTTGATACATCACTGAACATGTCACTTCAATCACACATCCTGCTGGGCATCAAAACTGACTCACCAGGCCGCCCCACGTGGTGTCAGGCGTCACCTCAGCTGCCATATTGGGCCCGAAGGGTCCGCAGGGTTCACTGAGTTTGACTTCAACAAACGAGTTAAGCATATGAATGGACCATAATGGTTTTAATTTCTAATGAATATGAATTAACCGACCACTTTGTTAACAGAAAAACACAGCATATTGTTTGAGAATATAGCAGATTATCCATATTATCAAGAAGCATCCAGAAGCCGAAACCGAACTCAAAGAAGAGTCCATGCCATGTTTCTTACGAATCATTGCTCGGAGAAAATGATTTTGTGAAAGTAGTATGTGAATCGCACCACAAGCAACATCGAACAACACAGCGCAAACAACCCCAAATGTGATCTTTCAAAACATCCACATCCACTTGGCTCCTTCATACCAACCGAGCAACGAACTAGACTATAACCAACTGAACAAACTAGTGAACCAAGCCAACAAAGAAGCAAAAGTTGAACGCCAAAGAAAAAGAGAACAATGTCCACTTGGGTTGTCGATTCCCATTCACTCTTGGCAGGCAATGCTGTTCATCCGAATACTCAAGCAGGCAGCCCTGTCCCTGCAGTTTGATCGAAGGATATAAATCCCGAAAAACGGTTCGGATACAAATCCCAAAAATAGCTGCAGCCACCTGGAAAGCCATGTCACGTTCCTGTGTATCCTCTCAAGAAAGCAGCGCACCATGAGTCGCTGGCGTAGTAGCTGATGTACTTGGAATTGTAGCATCCGTATTTCACCATCATCAACCATCAGAAACCATTGTTTGCAACCACAAACGCTCAAAGATTTGTCGTCCTTCACCAACCGCATCTAAATTTCCATGTTCCAAGTGTAACCCTGTGACCGTCCATCCATGAACCCACGACAGCCCTATTCAGGGCCAAGTCGCTGCGGCCCCGGTGTTCGGCGCCACCGCATCCACCTCCACCTGCAAAAGATGGCCAGTTCAAACCGTTACCTTTGGTTGAGATCCTGCGCAAGAAAAATTGATCATGTTTTGGTTGGACATCTTGCCCAGCACCGATCGTTTCATGCTGCAGTACAGCTTGGTGAAAGCATGGCCAGATAGTAGTTGGCACTGTGATCGATGTCGTGGTAGAAATTGAAAGTTTTACTATGGTTGTTTAGGGTGGGAAGGTCTGTGAATCTTGGGGCGTTGGTGCTCTAAACATGTTGAACACTTCTTATCTTTTATTGCTCGGGCAGGACCACTATTATCTCCCCTGCTGCTTCAGTCAGCGAGCACAGTGGCTAATGGCTAAGGTTCTCATGCAGTCTCACCAGCTTCAGGCATTGATGTTTTGGCAAAGATGTGCTCGAAAGGAATTTCCTTATGCTTTCCTCTGGGTTGATCGATCCGGGACCATGGATTGCGGATGCTATGTGCCCTGCCTGGATCTGACTGGTTCTGGCTTCCCCTCTCAAATGTTAGGGTTCTGATTTCAGGTCGATCAATGCCCCTGCACGCGAAGATTGAATCTCATCCTTTCCTCCTCAGCATCCGAACTATAGTCAGAACCGAAGTACAACGTACAACCAGAAGTGGAAGTGGCCCCACCCGCAGCTCACGAGCGGAAACGCCTCCTCCTCATCGCAGCTGCACACAGCAACGCAATTGCCCATCTTCCTAAGCAAACCAAAGCAATGTGCACATTAACCAAAAACGGTCGGCTGAACATCCCAATAGTGGGTCTAGTGTGGTCATTTAGGGGATGTTTACCAGGGGTAGCAGGCCGTAGACCCACAACCCTATGTTCATGTCGCACTCCGGATACATTCATTCATTGCCGGGAAAAAACGTCAATGTCAAAATGCCAGAGTTCAACGATCCAACACTTTCAGTTCTGGCAACACTGAGCATGGGATTTGGTTTATACATACCATGCAGTCCCTGTAATAACCAACAATGATAGCTGGTTGGTAGTTTCAAACATGTTTGGCAATTTTCGGGGGATGATTATCTAATCAGAAAAGGACCCAGTGTTTGGGATGGGCTATAAGTTATAGCCACCAGCCAATGTCTTTTTGTTGGCATTCCAAATCACCAGGCAACATGTTGCCAACGATGATAGCCAACGATATGACCGAGGAGCAGTCTCACCAAGCAAAACTCAGGAACTGTCTTAACCTGGCTCTTGCAACCAGCGATGCCTTCCCGCCAACGTGTAGCATCATTGAATTTCTTCGAACAAGGCAGACTAGTCCTCGATGAATATGATAATCATTGACCATTGTTGACCATGAAGCAACTACCAACCAGCTGATATCATCCCTCATTCCATTCTCCCTCTTGTCTCACCCACCAAAACCGCGACCCACTCACGTTTCGACGGAGCAACAAATTGTCGCAAAAGGTCCACCAAAGCAAAGAAGACACGTCGTGGCTGTTTGAGCCAAGGCCACGGGTCAGCACGTGGTACTGGGGGCGAAGCCTCGCAATCCAACCTGCTTGTTGGTTATTATCCAACATTATCCCCTGTAGTTCCCTGATTTTTGCGGCCCATTGATGGATGGACAGTCAGCATCAATCGATCATCATTACCAGCCAATAATATTTCAGTGATCCACTCTAGTTTCACTTGTGATGGTGGTGTTACCCACTAAATTCCTATATGTGCTGGCTTGGACTGGATCAACGGAAATCTGGCCCTCAACAAACAACCCCTCGTACAATGGGCAAATGCGATACTCCAAACCACCCAAAGATCCCGAAATTTGCTGGTTGCCAACTTCCGGGCTTTTGCTAGCTCAATCCAATAAGAAACTACAATATATAGAGTCCGGAAGCCATCTTTGTTGGCCTGCTACGAGAAAAGATCTGATGCATGGCATACACGAAGCTGCGATTGGTCTTAGTCAACATCAAAACATAAGCAAGTTTCAAATGCTCATCATCAAGAAAGCTGCAAAAAAAAACATTTACATTGACGGCACGGGCTATCCGATCAAAAATGCCAAACCAACCAGTAACCGATAGGTTCAGTCCAGGAGAAAGCTTAAACTGATGCTGTAGATTGTCAAGAACCGTCCTGAGTCACACTGGCACAGTCAGGACTGCGCATTGGAATCGACTTTGTCCCAAACAATGGGATATCTCCATGTCCATTGCGGTACCCGCTAGTCCATCCTGCTGTGGAATCCCATTGGTGAACCACCTTTTGAGGCGGTTAGAGACACCCTATTTCAATCATCACACCCTTGAGTTGATCCCAACTACATTTACTAGTGGTTACATCCGACTATGATCAGTGGAAGTGAATACAACCAAGAGTGAACAACCAGTAGTGGTATAGCGGTACCCCGAAGGATCAATCAGCATTGATCAGCACTGATCAGGGACCTCATATTATCCTTGGTATCCCTTCTTGATCGTTCAGTTTAAGTCACCGCCAGCAAACTGTGGACACCTTACGATGGCCTTTGATCCAACAACTGATCCTGTTGCAAGGGACCGGGCCCTCGGCAGTTGCAAGTTGGATTCGTTCAGGTTGCAACGGTCGTTTCAGGTAGTAAACTAGCAGTTGGGTCGCTCTCACTTACCCCGTATGACTCACTGATAGCTCACCTGGTCGCCAAGTTAGGTAAGCCAGCAGCGGAGCCAAGCCACTTTTTCGCTCCCAATGTCACTCCCCAGCAGCAGACTTCCAACTCCTAGTGCCGGCGATGGAATCGTTTACTAAGTTCACGTGGCTGGTTGCTGTGCCACGTTGGCTTACCATATTTGAGCCGCAAGGGGGTGTGAACGAAAGCTACGTTATCAACGATAAGGGGGGTGACCAAATGGGAGTGAACCAATCAAAACGGCTGGCCAAAGAGGTTAACGCTAGATCCATTACCATGAACTCTAGGTTGTATTCATATGGTGGTTTCTCCAGAAAAGAGGTACCCCGAAAGCATCCCCTATTAACCATTTAGAATATTCGACCAACCACTTTGGGTGTCCCCAATTTCAAAAAGACATATATAGATCTACCATCAATAACAATCATTATTGCCCAACAGCAACGAACTAAACTGATAATTGATAACCATGGGATTAGGAATACACGTGTCTGGTGGACAACAATGGGGATAAAAACCAACATGAATAATATCCAGAAACCCCCGGTTGATTAGTACAAAAACCTGGCTTGACATTAAATGGTACCCCCCCAATCAATGGACTCATTCATTAATCAACCGGAGTGGACACTTGCATCCTATATACCCAAACAACATCATCATTTTTGTGTTCACTTGCACTATCACTTTCTTATGGACTTGCTTTGGACAACTTATGTTTCGTGCACCATGGCTGACAACAAATGATCTCTAGATCTTGTTTCAACATCTCTATGACCCTTTGCCAGACCTTTTGAAATCTTGTCAAGGGGGTGATGCAGGATGCGCACACACAGGGCGTTAATGTAGGATTCTAATTAGGTGACGCATGCTGACCAAATTGAAACCATGCACATCGCACCTAGTGATGTCAGTGGATAGGCGGCAATCAGTTGACCTCAGCCAGCCAGAAGGAAGAATTCACACAGAGGGGTTGGGGTGGCTTGAACTCACGTGGCTTGCTTTTCGAAATCATCTCCATTCACAACATGTGTGACAGCGTGACATGATCGCCAGCATGATTGGCACCGTGTTGAGCCATTGTTTTGGCTGGTATGTTTGGTTATGGATCATGTGGCCTCCCTTGAGATAGCAAACTTGCTGCAGAAAATAACGATGCATAAACATTTTCGCGCTACCTCTCCTTACCTGTTCCTGAGAGTGACTGCCATGCCTGCGCACCTTCCAAGCTACCCGACATCAAGCTGCTGACTCGACTTCACCTTCAGTGTCCTGCATGCAAAAGTTGGACAGGGAACCGAATGGTTTTAGGTTTTAGGCTGGAATTCTGGTCGGTGAAATTCCCGCGAATGTAGCCAGCATTTTTCTTCAACTCATCAACCACGCATGGGTTAAGAAAATCATCACCCGGCCTGGGCATATGGGTTTTTAGCTTTTGACATTGCAAATGTTGAATCATAAATCCCACATGAGCAAAAAAACTCATCAATAATCAGATTCAGCCTGGGTGAAGACAACTCAACTGCTGTCGGCCATTTGGCGTTCAGCATTGCTATCAAGTCTTGGAAGAAATTATATCAGACCAGGCCAGGGACAGATTCGATTTATGCTTAAGTTGGTGGCAGTCGTTGATATCACACTTTTGGATAGCAGCGTGCGGGAAGCTTCATCATCCTCGGAACAAAAGAAAACATTCTTCGCAAGTTTCCCTGGGATTTTGCGGGCCGAACGTGAACCCAACCCAAACATAGTTTTGCGGCGCATCGAAAATCATGCATTGGAGCTATATTTGTTTAAGTAGTATTCCATCGAACTAGATGGTTTGTGGATTCAACCTGTCACGTGCCCTCAAGGCATTTGCCACGTCATAGCCGGCTCCATCAGCCAAGCTCCCACTGAGGTGGCCACCCCAGCAACATCTCCGGAGAAATCTGAGCGGGCTTTGGATCGTAATGAAATGATGCTTCGGTTGATTTCACATGTGGCACATAGGATGCACATGCAGCCCCAACATTTATATCATTATGTTGGCATTTTTGGCATCTGAGTTTTTGTTGCAGGATGTCAGTGATCTGCCCACCAAAGAAAGAACTATTGATAATTGATGATCGCTTTCAATATCGTTGGTGCATTTGCCACCATGTTTTCCGCTGCGTGCTGTGTGCAATATACATACATACATGCATATATATATATATATATTTATATCTATATATATATATATATGTCTACATATTGCAATACATATATATATATATGTATGTCTATATATATATATATATGTATATATGTATGTCTATATATTTCAATACATATATATATATATATATAGATATATGTATGTCTATATATATATATATATTTATGTCTATATATATATATATGTATGTCTATATATATATATATGCATATATGTATGTCTATATATTCCAATGCATATATATATATGCATATATGTATGTCTATATATTTCAATGCATATATATATATATACATATATGTATGTCTATATATATATATATGTATATATATATATATATGTCCAAATATGAATATATCCATCTATACATATATATATATACATATGCGTGCATTTTCCATGCATGACTTTGGCCTGTTACTCCAGCAACTGTTCCAGCAGCGTCCGTTGAATTAGCCAAAGCAAATGCTACGGCGTCCATCAATGACATGGGAGGTGGTTTTTGATACATCAAAGAAAACCGAAACCCCAACACCATCTCAATGCCGACATATCCAAGCAGCCATCCTAGGCAATGACAGAAGATGCACCACCAACCGCGGCCAAATCAGTGGCAAACACGCCGGGCAAAATCCGTGTCGAGGCACCTCAATCAGAGAGTTGATTCGTAGCTGCTCTGTGAGGTCCTGGCAACGGCGAAGCGACGGGTGCCCCCATGGTGCCAGCAGGCCCAACCCGGGTGCCTTGATTCTTTCCATGGTTTGGTCGAATTGAACCTGACGGGCAGTGGCGCAGGTATTGGTTGATGCTGACTGTTGCTAATGATGCTTGTTGATGAGAATCATCGGCTGTCAATCATGTTCATCATTCACAACAATTACTTAGTCCACGTGATGATTAGTAATGATTATCTTTGAGAATCACTAATCCCTCTAGTGGTTAATGATGGATGGGAAAAGCGCTGGAATCAAAGAGATGAGTCTCCCGGACCTGCTCCACATCAATCTTTAAGCAGCTCCACGTCAAACGGAGAAAACACACATGACAAGTTGGCAAGCACGCAGGATCAAAGTTCTGCATGTAAACCGTGTAGTTTTAGCATGTATCGTCGGAACCACCAGCAATACAGCTGCATCACATGCATAATGCAGCCCATCACCAGCAGCAGCATCAGGTGGTTCTGCCTATCATGCATTGGTTATCAGCACCCACCCAATTGCCGTGCACCATCATGACAGGCATTCCTGTGTGACTGCCACTGTCACTTCTGCTAAGATTTCTCAAGAAAAGAGATGCTGGCAACCTGAAACCCATCGATTCAGTTACAAACAGGTCCGCGCAGAAAGGGATGGCGAATGCTGGTTGGGACTGGCAGCAACCATCATTGATGGGTAGTTGTGGTTAGTGGTTGTTTGTGGTGATTGCATAGCCACAATCAGTGGGTAAGCAAGCACAAAAAGTTCGGTGATTGGCTGGGTCATGGTCTGTGGTTGGTTAGCTAATGGTGGTTAACTATATTTAGCCAATGGTTAGATGGTTGTGATGAATGGCGTGATCCTTCCTCAACTGTCCGCAAGGGCACTGGGATTGCCAAGTGGCTTAACAAATCAAGATAACTTGGACATGGGAATCAAGCTCCCCGATATATCAAAAATGAACAGAATACAGATTCTGGCGCTGGTTGGCAGCATTGTCTCCTATGATTAGCCACTATTGACCACCATCAACCCTGATTACCCGCAACACTTTGCTAAGGACCATCTCTTGACTGCTCTGAACCATCCATCAACCATCAATTCACCATCAACTCATCACTAAACTTACCATCATTCATCATTGATGCCATGGGCGCACAACAACTTGCTGCTGCACCGGCGCGAACCCTAGAAACCCACCTGTGGCTGGCCCTTCAAGTTCGCGTGCGCCGCAAACTCCATGGGCTGCGCGGCAGGAGCGCATGTGGTTCACTGAGTTTGACATTAAAAAAATGAGTTAACTATATGAATTGACAATAATGGTTTTAATAGGTATAAGTTAAGTTAATCAACCACTTTGTTGACAGCAATAACAGCTACTATATTATATAAGAATATGGTTGATTTTCCACACTATCAATAAACATCCAGAAGCCGAAACCGAACTCAAAGAAGAGTCCATGCCATGTTTCTTACGAATCATCGCTCGGAGAAAATGACTTTGTGAAAGCAGTATGTGAATCGCACCACAAACAGCATTGAACAGCACAGCGCAAACAACCCCAACTGTGATCTTTCGAAACATCCACAACCACCTGGCTCCTTCATACCAACCCAGCAACGAACTACAACCAACTGAACAAACTAGTGAACCAAGCCAACAAAGAAGCAAACGTGGAACGTCAAAGAAAAAGAAAACAATGTCCACTTGGGTTGTCGGCTCATATTCACTCTTGGTAGGCAATGTCGTTCAGGCAACCCTGCTAGTGCAGTTTCACTGCGACCCATTGGGCCGCCCTGCTTTGTTGGTCTGTGGCAAGTGAGGCAGCCAGTTACGGTCACAGTCATAGGCCTGGGGGAAGACATGGCGAGCAATTTAACTTGTACCCCTGGTGAAGATCAAAATAAACAGAATATACAGATTCTGGCGCTGGTTGGAAGCATTATCTCCTATGAACTTCAGTTTGCTCCAACAAAGTTCGAAAGCTGATCAAGTGGAACAGCAGCTGCGCCTATAAGTGCGGTCAATGTTCACAATTGTCAGTCAGTAACAGGAGGTTGTCATTGAACAGGTCATTGTGGAGTATCATTATCGCTCAGAGTTGGGAATCCCTCCGGTATCCCAGCCCCGTGCGCCCCGACCTGCCCCAAGATGCAAGGGGTGGGCACGCCGCTCTTGCGCACAAATACCTAGGGGAGCACCACAGGCAGCTATCACTGTGGGGGTGTGACAAAAACAATATGTTTTCTTTCTTTTCCGAATGAAAAGTCAGCAGCTCCATCCATGATCACAGGAACCGAAGGACTAACCTAATCGCAATGGGAGATCCGTAAGAATTATTGTTGATTTGTTGATGCTAAATCACTGAAATCACCATCTTTATCTGTTTAAATCGAAGATGGTGCAGGTGGTGACAGTGTGGTGCCATCAAATGAACATCCTCAGTGCTTCCTATTCACTCCTGCTAAGCATTGTTGTTCATACAAATAACCAAGCAGGCAGCCCAGCCACTGCACTTTCATGGCGCCCCATTGGGCCGCCCTACCGTGTTGGTCTGTGGCAATTGCGGCAGCCAGTTACAGTCATAGGCCTGGGGGAAACAACAGGGACGCAAAGACTTGAAATGGCGGCCAGTTGAACTTGTACCCTCGGTGAAGAGGTCAAAAATGAACAGAATATATACATTCCGCCACTGGTTGGCAGCATTATCTCCCATGATCTCCTACGATTAGCCGCTGTTGACGAGTATCAACCCTGACTACCTGCTACCACGATCAACCATTATCAATACCTTCCTAAGGACCATCTCTTGACTGCTCTGAACCATCCATCAACCATCATTTCGCCATCGATTCACCATCAACTCTCACTAAACTTACTATCATCATCATTGATGCCATGGGCGCACAACAATTTGCTGCCACGCCCGCGCGCCAACCCCTGGAAACCCACCTGTGGCTGGCCCTTCACGTTCGCGTGCGCCACAAACTCCGTGGGCTGCGCGGCAGGAGCGCGTGTTCCCAACTGTGAGCTATGTTGATAACCCACAGTGACCATTTCAATGACAACCTCCTGTTACTGGTTGACGGCCGTGGACACTACAGCCGTGGACACTGTCCGCAGTTTGTAGGCACAGCTGCTGTTCCACTTGATCAGCATTCAAACTTTATTGGGGCAAACTGAAGTTCAGCGCAAGTTTGGCCTTCATGCTGGCAATTTTTCCCTCGTGGGATGATGGAAGGCCAAATACAATATTGGTAGATCCATATTGATGAAGCACCCCCGCTTTACCTTGAATAGTGGTAAGTTGCCGTCAAATATGTAGATCCATATTGATTTAAATGGACTATTCAATGTGGTTTACGAAGAGGGATCCAATATCAATCCTGACGACAGCGTCGTGAGTTTGTCAGGAGATCCTGCTGGAAGCCTGCAGATTTGTGTACTTCGGTTGTGGCCAAGACTCTTTGGTACTGAAGATGTTCTTGGCAAGGATCTATCCTGACTATAGCAGGTGATATGGTTGATTCTCAGCCGTGATTTGCCATGGTTTATGATTGGCCCCTGTATAGCAATGATGGTAACCATTCAAACGATTCCAATGGCTACCATGCCATCAATAATATTTTCTTCACACCATCGTTCCTCGCGTGCCTTCAAATGTGCCTTGGCCTGCAAATTGGAATACTTTGGCTTTCCAGGCCTCACATGTGTTTTCGATGGGGTAGTAAGCGCACCATTTTTATCACGCTACTGCTGAAGAATCCAAACCAAGGTAGGTCCTTTTTTCTTATGCAATATCCGAAACCAGATTACAATTGCAGGTTGGGCTGTCCCAGATGTATGCCTACTCAGTCAATGTGTTGAAGCTCAGGTGGTGAAATCTTTACACACTCTGTATGATGGCATTCGCTACGCAAATGGCCGTCTTCGAAAATTTGGAGTAGCGGAGATCAGAAATGATTGGAAGTGCCAAAAAGACAGGTTCAAGCTGACAAAGAACTACTGTAGTGTTTCATCCTGGTATAACTCCTACTAATGTTGATACATCACTGAACATGTCACTTCAATCACACATCCTGCTGGGCATCATAACTGACTCACCAGGCCGCCCCACGTGGTGTCAGGCGTCACCTCAGCTGCCATATTGGGCCCCAAGGGTCCCGAGGGCTCACTGAGTTTGACTTCAACAAATGATATGAATTGACCACAATGGTTTTAATGAATATGAGTTAATCGACCACTTTGTTAACAGAAATAACGGCATATTTTATGAGAATATAGCAGATCATCCATATTATCAATAAACATCCAGAAGCCGAAACCGAACTCAAAGAAGAGTCCATGCCATGTTTCTTACGAATCATTGCTCGGAGAAAATGATTTTGTGAAAGCAGTATGTGCATCGCACCGCAAGCAACATCGAACAACACAGCGCAAACAACCCCAAATGTGATCTTTCAAAACATCCACATCCACTTGGCTCCTTCATACCAACCGAGCAACGAACTAGACTATAACCAACTGAACAAACTAGTGAACCAAGCCAACAAAGAAGCAAACGTTGAACGCCAAAGAAAAAGAGAACAATGTCCACTTGGGTTGTCGGCTCCCGTTCACTCTTGGCAGGCAATGCTGTTCATCCGAATACTGAAGCAGGCAGCCCTGTCGCTGCAGTTTGATCGAAGGATATAAATCCCGAAAAACGGTTCGGATACAAATCCCAAAAATAGCTGCAGCCACCTGGAAAGTCATGTCACGTTCCTGTGTATCCTCTCAAGAAAGCAGTGCACCATGAGTCGCTGGCGTAGTAGCCGATGCACTTGGAATTGTAGCATCCGTATTTCACCATCATCAACCATCAGAAACCATTGTTTGCAACCACAAACGCTCAAAGATTTGTCGTCCTTCACCAACCGCATCTAAATTTCCATGTTCCAAGTGTAATAAACCCTGTGACTGTCCATCCATGAACCCAGGACAGCCCTATTCATGGCCAAGTCGCTGCGGCCCCGGTGTTCGGCGCCACCGCATCCACCTCCACCTGCAAAAGATGGCCAGTTCAAACCGTTACCTTTGGTTGAGATCCTGCGCCAGAAAAATTGATCATGTTTTGGTTGGACATCTTGCCCAGCACCGATCGTTTCATGCTGCAGTACAGCTTGGTGAAAGCATGGCCATATAGTAGTTGGCACTGTGATCGATGTCGTGGTAGAAATTGAAAGTTTTACTATGGTTGTTTAGGATGGGAAGGTCTGTGAATCTTGGGGCGCTGGTGCTCTAAACATGTTGAACACTTCTTATCTTTTATTGCTCGGGCAGGACCACTATTATCTCCCCTGCTGCTTCAGTCAGCGAACACAGTGGCTAATGGCTAAGGTTCTCATGCAGTCTCACCAGCTTCAGGCATTGATGTTTTGGCAAAGATGTGCTCGAAATGAATTTCCTTATGCTTTCCTCTGGGTTGATCGATCCGGGACCATGGATTGCGGATGCTATGTGCCCTGCCTGGATCTGACTGGTTCTGGCTTCCCCTCTCAAATGTTAGGGTTCTGATTTCAGGTCAATCAATGCCCCTGCACGCGAAGATTGAATCTCATCCTTTCCTCCTCAGCATTCCAGCTATAGTCAGAACCGAAGTACAACGTACAACCAGAAGTGGAAGTGGCCCCACCCGTAGCTCACGAACGGAAACGCCTCCTCCTCATCGCAGCTGCACACAGCAACGCAGTTGCCCATCTTCCTCAGCAAAACAATGCAATGTGCACATTATCCAAAAACCACAACCGTATATTCATGTCGCACTCCGGATACATTCATTGCCGGGAAAAAACGTCAATGTCAAAATGCCAGAGTTCAACGATCCAACACTTTCAGTTTTGGCAACACTGAGCATGGGTTTTGGTTTCTACATACCATGCAGTCCCTGTAATAACCAACAATGATAGCTGGTTGGTAGTTTCAAACATGTTCGACAATTTTCGGGGGATGATTATCTAATTGACCCAGTGTGTGGGATGGGGTATAAGGTATAGCCACCAGCCAATGTCTTTTTGTAGGCATTCCAAATCACCAGGCAACATGTTGCCAACAATGATAGCCAACGATATGACCGAGGAGCAGTCTCACAAAGCAAAACTCAGGAACTGTCTTAACCTGGCTCTTGCAACCAGCGATGCCTTCCCGCCAACATGTAGCATCATTGAATTTCTTCGAACAAGGCAAACTAGTCCTCGATGAATATGATAATCATTGACCATTGTTGACCATGAAGCAACTACCAACCAGCTGATATCATCCCTCATTCCATTCTCCCTCTTGTCTCACCCACCAAAACCGCAACCCACTCACGTTTCGACGCAACAAGTTGTCGCCCGAGGTCCACAAAAGCAAAGAGGACACGTCGTGGCTGTTTGAGCCAAGGCCACAGGTCAGCACGTGGTACTGGGGGCGAAGCCTCGCAATCCAACCTGCTTGTTGGTTATTATCCAATATTATCCCCTGTAGTTCCCTAATTTTAGCGGTCCATTGGTGGATGGACCGTCAGCATCAATCGATCATCATTACCAGCCAATAATATTTCAGTGATCCACTCTAGTTTCACTTGTGATGGTTGTGTTACCCACTAAAAATCCTATATGTGCTGGCTTGGGCTGTCTCACCGGAAATCTAGCCCTCAACAAACAACCCCTCGTACAATGGGCGAATGCGATACTCCAAACCACCCAAAGATCCCGAAATTTGCTGGTTGCCAACTTCCGGGCTTTTGCTAATTTTGCTAGCTCAATCCAATAAGAAACTACAATATATAGAGTCCGGAAGCCATCTTTGTTGGCCTGCCACGAGAATGGATCTGATGCAGGGCATACACGAAGCTGCGATTGGTCTTAGTCAACATCAAAACATAAGCAAATCTCAAATGCTCATCATCAAGAAAACTGCAAAAATAATCAAACATTTGCATTGACGGTACGGGCTATCCGATCAAAAATGCCAAACCAACCAGTACAGGAGAAAGCTTAAACTGATGCTGGAAATTGTCAAGAACCGTCCAGAGTCACACTGGCACAGTCAGGACTGCGCATTGGAATCGACTTTGTCCCAAACAATTGGATATCTCCATGTCCATTGCGGTACCCGCTAGTCCATCCTGCTGTGGAATCCCATTGGCGAACCACCTTTTGAGGCGGTTGAGACACCCTATTTCAATCATCACACCCTTGAGTTGATCCCAAATACACTTACTGGTGGTTACATCCGACCATGATCAGTGGAAGTGAATGCAACTAATAGTGAACTACCAGTAGTGGTATAGCGGTATCCCAAAGGATCAATCAACATTGATCAGCACTGATCAGGGACCTCATATTATCCTTGGTATCCCTTCTTGATCGTTCAGTTTAAGTCACCGCCAGCAAACTGTGGACACCTTGCGATGGCGTTTGATCCAACAACTGATATCCTGTTGCAAGGGACCGGGCCCTCGGCAGTTGCAAGTTGGATTAGTTCAGGTTGTAACGGTTGTTTCAGGTAGTAAACTAGCAGTTGGGTCGCTCTCACTTACCCCGTATGACTCACTGATAGCTCACCTGGTCGCCAAGTTAGGTAAGCCAGCGGCGGAGCCAAGCCACTTTTTCGCTGCCAATGTCACTCCCCAGCAGCAGACTTGCAACTCCTGGCGCCAGCGATGGAATCGTTTACTAAGTTCACGTGGCTGGTGGCTGTGCCACATTGGTTTACCACCAAATGTGTGTCATCTTGGGAGACCATGCGGCCCAATTTATCAACACCACACACGAGTGAGGAAGCCCCAGTTGGAACAGCAGCTGTGCACCTCTGTGTCACCAGGTTGGTCATAAAGACAGCCTGAGCTCACAGAGCAAGGTTAGTAGGTGAGGCTTGACCCTATGCTTCCAGTTACCATTACAGTAGGTAACCAACCCCAAACAACAGTGGTAGAAACCAGCTGGCTACCTACTTTTTCATGGTAACTGGAAGGGTAGGGTGAATTTAGCACTGGTGGTATCAAGCCATTGCATCATTGGAAAGGTGCAGGTGCCACTTATGGGCAGAGTCAGCCGGTGAGGCCTCAAATTGCGATCAGGTGCTAAACGAGGCTTGATGGTTGCGTTTTTGTACTGCGACTTGGCCACTGAAGCATCTAATTGCAGAATGCTATTGCCAACTCCGAATGGCAAGTTGTGGTAGTATGTGGTAGTTGGCAATGCTATTGATTTTGTAATGAACATGTACATTCCCCCCTATGTCAAGCTCACCCTGGCTGTAGAGATTCCCTACTAATTAATTCCGGGGCTGCACAATACTAAGGGGAAAATGCTTTACCAACAATAGCCATAGGATGCCACGGCAGCTTGATGACCCCACCACTCAGTTTCTTCTATTAATTGAAGGGCAGGATTTGCTCCTCCACCTCTTCATTATCATTTCGCACACTTTTTTCTTTGCTCTGGCAGCCTCTTCTCTCCCGTGGCCGTTTCCTACTATAGCCTACTGCAGTCAAGCGCAGTCTGTTGTGAAGGGTCTCATGCTTGAAGCGGATTTCGTGGTCATGCTTCAAGCATTCCCGTCCCACAGCGCACTTCTGCAACCCATGTCTCGGAATCGTGAGGAAAAGTCCTGCGTGACTTCCCATGAGGGTCTTGAGATCGGACCCTCACCCCTGTAGCTCTTTCCTCTTCCAGTTTGGCAATTGATGATTCAAGCACTTCCGGACTTTGTGAGCCGGTGGTGGGAGCCACTTCGTTATCTCCACCACCTCTTCATCGTCCAAGAATTTCCAGCATGCCGCATTTTCTGCAGCGCGGCGTGTGCGTTGCGCAGGTCCCTCAAAGCTCGGGTTGAAGAGGGATGGAGTCGTAATTGTGCACACAAAGAGATTGCCACGTGGCCCTGGAATTGTTTGAACCCAAGGAACGCATTTTACGATTCTTTGAACGATACCTCCCTGAAGAAAGAAGAAAGGTAGACCATATCTACCTTTCTTCTTTCTTCAGGGAGGTATCGTTCAAAGAATCGCAAAATGCGTTCCTTGGGTTCGACGTTGGGATGAAACTCAAGCCCAATACTCTCCATCAGGAAGTCTGGCATCTGCAGCACTTCTTTTTTTCCTCCTCTGTGAGGAACTTGAGGCCTCCTTTTTTCTTCTCCTCCTCTTTGACCATGGCACGGGTGTCTCTTCCGGGATCTCCCTTGTGTTGAATGTGCACCCTTTAAACCTGACAACAGGCTTGTCAAACAAGAATACATAGACTTACTTCTCTCTGGATCTTTTAAAATCTATTGACTTTTGCCCTTCGAATCAAAGAACACCTTTCGAACACGGACATCAAAAACAAGGTCCCAACCTTGCCTCTCTTCTTGGGATTGTGTCCTCCGTTTGTTGTTTCACTTCGTCATCTTCCCAGCTCTTCCTTTGCCACGTTGCAGCTTCTTTCTTCGCCCTCTTCGCGGCACGATAGGTGTAACCTCTGGCCGCCATGGCACTGCATGCTGCTGAGCCTTCCATCCCATCTGTCACATCTGGATGTTGATACATCGTATCCGTTACATTCAGCATGCAGTACATGTTGAAGGTCCTCCATCCCACTTGCTTTAACATGCCCCCGCTGTGCGCAGTCCAATTTCCTCATGCCAACTACAAACTCAAACGATTTAGCCATGTTCCTTTCTAATTATTGCTGGCAAACCTGCTTGCTTGAAGCCACGAGCTGCCAGTTGTATCTGAATTTGCTTCAAGCCTTTTGAAAACAGAATTTGTGGACCTCATACATGGATATACACGGATCATTGCCATCTAGATATTTATATGTACTTGACACTGAGTGGTGGTAGTAGCACATCACAGCTGCTGCATGACAAGACTTTTTGCATCCAGCCCATTTATATATACATGGTTGTAAAGTTGGCAATCTGATTTCAACTTCAGGTGCAGGGGGAGTGGAACAAAAGCTAGGAGACAAAAACGTGGGAAGGTGAGAGATTGAGAAAGTCTCATGCGATTTCTATAAACTTTGTGGTTAGCGGTTGTCGGGATATGCATGCAATTGAAAGCACAGCCAGAGATGGCTACTGCTAGGAACAAAAGCAGGATAGTACGCCAAGCCTGCAAATGTTCTAAGTGCAAGCAGCAGAGCGCAGTAAGAGTGGTTTGCAGACGATGGGTTGGGGTTTGCCCATGGATAGGTAGGGGAGAATCTACATGTGAATAGAAAACAAAGGAGGAAAAAGTGCCCCAACCAAACAGGATTTGGTTGGGGCACTTTATGTGATGATGAGGAAACAGTCATGAAAAGTCATGGTTTGCAACAGCATTGCGCCGGTTCGCGCCTGTTGGGGACAAAGAAGAAAGGCGTTTGGCCGTGACCTTCGGCAACAAACACCACCAAACAGCAAAGCCACATGACGGACATGTGGCTGCAGAAATGTGTTCACCGGCATCGCAGAGCTGTTGGAAGGGCACACCGAAAGAAAACGCAAATTGCATTGGACAGGGGTTTGACTCACAAGGACGAATGCAATTTGCAAATCCAAAGAGCGAAGTCACAAATGCAGTCGCAGCAACTGCCGAAGGATTTAGATGCATCCCAAAGAACCACTGAGCTTTAGACAGTCTTTGGCCTCCAAGTGGCCCTGGAAGCAAAAAGTTCGATTGGTTGGATCATACTTGCAGTGGTAACGGTTCTTGGCGCTTGCCTATGATCCGTTGCTGCAGCTGGTTGACACTGATTATGATCATATCCTGAAGCGTAACGAATCGTAATTCATAACTGCCTAATTACGTTCAATTCACAGGGCACAAGCACAAACACTAAGCAACACTGATTTTGCTAGTGCTGTACTGCTTAGTTCACTCACACACCTTCCATAATACCCACACGAGTCCTCGTCCCGTTGATTTACATCAATCTTCACCGGCACCCATGAACCATCGGGTAGTTCATAGAAGTCCATAAATCATTCGGGACGTGTCCATGAATGTAGTACCCCCCAAATTGCTTCTTTCCTGAGCAACAAGGATATCAAAGATCCATTTCAGACGGTTTTGCTGAAAATCATTACGAAATGAAAATCCAGCCAAAATAGCACTACAAAAACTGGTTCACAACCCTGTTTCAAGCAAAAAAAAATGACGGAAAATATAAACCACTGATCATTTTGTAGAGGCCTTACTTGAAGCATCATATTTTATTAAGCATAAGATCTTCCCATGATCATTTTGTAGAGGTTCCAATCTGAATTACGTCTCAATCAGTGTCATTTGGGGTCAAGTCTTGTCAAGTGCGTCTCAAGGAAACTTTTTAAAACATATCCTGGGCAAAAAATGCTGGAAATCCCCAAGCACTTTCGTTTCTGAAGAACTGTTTGTCAGGCAAGGTCAATTACGCAACAATTACGCAACAAATACATCTGAATTACGTCCCAAAGACGTCTCAATTGGTGTCATTTAGTGTCAAGTCTTGTCAAGTGCATCTCAAGGAAACTTTTAAAAAAATATCCCGGACAAAAAATGCTCGAAATTCCCAAGCACTTTCGTTTCTCAATATATAACTGTTTGTCAAGAAGGGTCAATTACGCAACAATTACGTCAGAATTACGTCCCAATGACGTCTCAATTGGTGTCATTAAGTGTCAAGTCTTGTCAAGTGGTCTCAAGGAAACTTTAAAAAAATATCCCGGACAAAAAATGCTGGAAATCCCCAAGCACCTTTGTTTCTCAATAACTGTTTGTCAAGCAGGGTCAATTACGCAACAATTACGCAACAAATACGTCTGAATTACGTCTCAATTGGTGTCATTTAGTGTCAAGTGCGTCTCAAGATCTATTTTAGAACATAGGCAATGGGCGGGTTTTTTCATGCAAAAAAAACTGTGTCCATAACATCAGCTGCTACTGAAACAATCCAACACTGGAAAATGCAACTTTGACAGACTAATGAAGGATGAAAATCGCTCAAAATCAACGACGTGACCTCCAAGAAAAGAACTAATGAAAACATTGACATTTGGCAGTATTTTTCATGGAAAAAGCCACTTCTCAACAAAATGTTGCAAATTGTTTTTTTTTTTTCATACGTGTTTTGTTTAAGTCTCTGAAAAAAAAAGCGAGAGTTTCCTCCTTCCTTATACATGTAAAATCGAGAGACTTTTTTGGTTTTTGGGCATCCCCCCACACCCTTCCGTTTTTTCCCATATGCACGGCTTAGGCATGCTTCATTTCTAGCGCCAAAACAAGCCAAATAGCAATTGTCCAACATGGGCTCAACACATCTCAGCATAACAATCCCAGCGCAACATGTACTGTGTCCAGCCCTGTAGTCTCCGAAGCAGAGTCACTGACACCCAAGAACGCACACGCGCCCCGGGCATCCGCACTCCCCGAAAGCACAAGCCCCGAGAAGCACGTGCGACTCCGCCTCAGAAACCACTAGGCCAAACACATCCCCCTTACAATAGATCTACGTATTTCCAATATCATGCTACTAATCCGAGCACTATCAACATCTGAGACCATTTCCGCCCCCAGTGCCACACAGCTCGATGACGACTTTCAGGATGCTTCTGACATACAGGAACACAAAATGTTTTTTCAATCATGTCAGCTCCCAAGATTCTCTACAAAACAGGTTTGGCTTCTGTCACGTCTAGAGACGTATATTATGACTGAAAGCTTTCTACAAAATGATGAGGCCACGTTAAGTTCGTACCCAACCCTTGCATGAAGTTACAACTTCCGTCACTTGTTCCCGTGAATGTCAGGTGCAGCTGGGCTTTGGGATTGTCCTTCTGAACTCCATCAAATTCCTGATGGGGAAGGCCATACCCACAAAAATACGCAAAATCCAAAGCAGGCGCGAAAAAAATTACAACGATATTCATGGTCTTGCTTGAGAACTACCAACCATGGAACTAGCACCAATTGTAGCCTCATCGTACTGTGTGCCCGCACCACTGCCGATCAGGATGAACTTGGCAGGGTGGCAAATACGAATGCCCTGCGCACTGGATGGCACATGTCACCGCGGTGGTGGATCCGGGGACTCCCACAGCGGTCTGATGTGACAAGAAGTGCCATCTGAAACACCAAAGCAGCAGTTTAACATTTCCCGCGTGATTACCCGCACAAACTAGCATCAAAAGTCCGGCAAAGTCAAGGGACGTGCAGTGTACTGCCAAAAATGAGAACACTGAATGATCATTTCCACCAACTCAGCCGTCCAAGGCTGACCCTGCTACGCTGGCTGCCTCCAAAATCTGCTTGGCAAAACTCCCTTGTTGTCTTCCAAAAACTTCTCTCTGAAGCCCTGGCGATCGGTGGCTGTGAAGGACTTCGTGGTGATCTCTCAGGTGTGAAACCAAGAATGATGCTGGCGAAACTAGATGATGATAGTACACCAAGTGATCTAGGTGATGTATTCCCTAAATTTGCATATAAGCAAAACTGTAAATACACACATATATAGTATATTTACATGTGCCACGTGTATAGAAAGTGGTAAAGTGATTAATACAAATGGTGGTTTCTCAAGTCGTAGGGGACCCCCCAAATCATCCGAGTCATTAGCCATTTTAGAATAATAAACCCAACCATTTTTGGGGGTCCCCCAATTTGAGAAACCATCACTTGATTGATTGTTGAATGTTTGGTTCCAACCTAGATAGTTGCACACCCCCAAATCAGCCTTCATATCAACCATTTATGTTAACAAATCAGCCCTGAGCCCTGGCGGCACCACGGGGTCATCGGCGAAGTCTCGAGTGCTCTCCACGATCTTCATCCACAACTCATGATCTCGCTCGGTTCTGGCGCGAGCCAAGTGGAGTTTCGGTCATGGGGTGTCGAAAGGAACAGGTAGGAAGTACCAAAGAGTTGTATACCAAGAATTGTACACGTCAATCATTCATTGAATGAATGTGTGTGCGCGTGTGTACATTTTTGTTTCCAGTAGATCTACCACTAGCGTATGCTAATGCATAACAAATTACAATAATGTACATATATGTACGCAATTGTACGCATGAGTACCCGTGCGATCAAAGGAACATAACGACACTAAGTGGTTGAAGGGAATCCCCCGACAATAACGGTTTCACCAAAACATCAGGTTGTGAAGAGAGCTCCAGTAGATCGGTAAGGTACTGGTGATGCTGAACAAAAGGCTGTTTCTGCGCCGATGAGGCTTGATACTGTTGGGTTTTGCGACTCGTCACCACGATTGAAAGTTTGAACAATGTAAAAATGGTGATGAACATTGTGACGCAGCTGATTATCAATTGGTTCACATTTATCGTTTGGTGCATGGTTCCAAAGGTTCATTCCTGCCGACAACGCGCTATCTCCAATCTCCATTGAATTCTATATTTCCAAAACTGCATGGTACCACTCCAATCCACTACAGGCAATCAGTTTTCTATGCGTAGACTTATATGCATGTGAATGGGGATCAACCAAAAAACCTTGTATTCAAACGCCTCAACAGCTTCAAAACAGTTACCGTAAAATCCCGCTGCACCCAACACATTAACCAGCGGAACCAAGAAACCGGTCACTGAATGGAACACTACCAAAAGATAATATGCCTACCCAGTAGCCATATGCAAATGTCCATGTGGCCCCATCATCGCGCCTGATGAGCGCATGCATCCCAAAACGATCCAGCAACTGAGGACGGAGCTCACCTTCTTCAAGGTTTCCTAAGTACGACCATGGCAGGACGACCAGCGGTATGTCCAACTACCATTCTCCGGCAACATCCAAGATCCGTCGCGGGGATTCCAAGCGGTGGTTTTGTAGACCCAAGGAGGAGTAAATAATCCAAAAATGACGCGAGCAGGAAATGGGAGCTTGAGCTCTCTAATTTTGGGATAAGAAATTTCCTTGGTTCCTTGAGTTACCACCCCGCACGCTTTGCGTAGACATCCACTGGGCTTCCAAAAACTTCACGCTGGAAGCCAAAGATACCTGGTTCATGACCACGAATGATCGTTGACTCATGGATAGTGATAAAGTTTAATAATTTGATGCTTGATTATAGTTCATTAATGGTTGATGATGGCTTCATATTGCTGGCTTAGAATGCTTACCTCCGGTTTTCCGGACGAGACCGCAAGTTTGTCATGTGGTTGATCAGCTATTTTCAAACCACATCCCACCACTGACCCTCACCAGGTGCAGCTGGGCTTTGGGATAGTCCTTCTGAACTCCATCAATTTCATGGTGGGGAAGGCCATACCCACAAAAATATGCAAAATCCGAAGCAGGCGCGAAAAAAATTACAACGATATTCGTTGGTAGCAGGATGATTGTGATGATGACGTAAATTCTTGGTCTTGCTTGAGAACTACCAACCATGGAAATAGCACCAATTGTAGCCTCATCGTACTGTGTGCCCGCACCACTGCCGATCAGGATGAACTTGGCAGGGTGGCAAATACGAACGCCCTGCGCACTGGATGGCACATGTCACCGCGGTGGTGGATCCGGGGACTCCCACAGCGGTTTGATGTGACAAGAAGTGCCATCTGAAACACCAAAGCAGCAGTTTAACATTTCCCGCATGATTACCCGCACAAACTAGCATCAAAAGTCCGGCAAGGTCAAGGGACGTGCAGTGTACTGCCATCGATGGTTTCCAATCTTTGTTGGGTCATAGCTCGGTTGTGGGTCTCATCATCACCAGGTTCCTTCTTAATCCATGTGCTTGCTGAACTATCAAATATGAGGTGCCTCGAATTCTTGGCCACCGGTTCACCTGACGATTGCTTCAACCATAGGTCTCTAGGTCAGCATGTGGTGGTACCTATTGGATAAATCATCTGACTAGTTGGCAGAGTGTTAGATCTAGAAGAAACGCTTGTTGGCCACCAACTTTGAGGTTCCTGGGTATGGGCAACCCATACCACCTGCATTGAATGTGCACAAATCAAGCGCTTGCAGCACGGCAGAAGGCCTCACGTTCCGCGGTGTTCCAGCCACCCGCAGCGGAGTCCAGCAAGACGTCCACCAAGTGATCGTCAAGGAGGTTGACCTCCGGTCGATTGCACCCACCGAGCCACAAGGAAAACGGAACACTGCAAACGTGGCCCATGCCTAGCTAAGGGTACCAGGTTTGAAAAGATACTTGACAATGCTACAACCCAGAGAAAAAACTTGGCAAAAAGAATTGCCGCATCGCAAGCTCCTTTTGCCATTTGTTTCCAATGATTACAACCCAGTGAAAAGATTTTGCAAAAAGAAAAGCGGCATCGCAAGCTCCTTTTGCAAAAAATGATGTTCAACCTGACAGATTTCCAGCAATAGTAACGATAAACAATAAGGACAAACCAGAAAAATTGATGATTAACCATGAGTAGTGAACCAAGATTGGAGAGCTGGGGAGGGGGTGTTCAACAACCATCCAAACCCTGGAAATCTCATGCGAAAAAATTGATTTCTGCGCAGAGAAAAAAAATGAATCCCGTCATAGCGCATTTGTTTCATTTTCTTGTATTGTGACTGGTTGAAAAGATTACAAGTATGAACTAAACAGTCTTCAATGTAACGGGCAGTAAAGCCTGCTGACAATCAGCGAAAAAAATTCTCAATCATCTACCTACCAAATAATGAAGCACAAAGGAATCAACTTAATGAAATATCCAAAATGGGTTCATCAACTTGGCATTTCCAATGGTTCGAGTGCAGGACAAATGTTGACAATCCCGTCCCCGGTACTCTTTTTGCTGTGCCTCCTGGTGTAGAGAGAGCTATCGCGAACCAAGGCATAGCTGATGCCACAATTCATGGCTCAAAACACTCAACTACCACTCAAGTGCTGCCCCTAGCACACCCAGAACACCAGACCGTGCGTCAGAGACTGTCATTGGAAATGTCTTGTCAACAACAAGTCCCCACAGTTTTTTAAACCATCACAAGTGGACATATTTTAGGTTCAATGAGTTGGCGGCCTGGAAGAAAAACCTTTAAATGTCAAGGTCAACAACTGCAAATGCAATTCATGTGGCAATGCTCAAACACGCCAAAACACTGTGCCCACTCTGAAATCAACCGCTAGAGTCGGCTGCGGCATGCGTTTGAAATGTACAAGTTGGCATCTCAACACGGGACAATCACTCGGTCGATGAACTGTGTGATAGAACATTATTGCTTGTTCACATCAAATTTTGATTTCGCAGTGTGGCTCCTCTGCAATATCGGAGCTTGCAAACCTTGGCCAGTCATTGACTTCAATATGGGTTCGCGTTGGTTGACTTCATGTTCTGCCTTAAAGCATGTATGATTGACTGGTGTTGGAAAAAATGGGTATTGAGAACGGTGCAGACCTTCTCATCATCATACGATAAAACGGAAACCGCAAGTAAGGGTCCAGCAAACATGACCGAAGCATGTTGTCCGAAGGAAACCGGTTTACGTCAAGTGACGCTGATGGATTACTTGCATCCAATCCTACCAAATTTTTGGTTCAGGAACAGGTCATGGGACCCCGGAAAACAATGTCATGCGGAATCCGTATTTCAGCGGTAGCGAAAAGTCCCCGATCTATTTGTACAAGTTGTCATGCTGGGCAACGCGCGTTTTCCTTGATTTTCGGTTCATGCTGGGCCACCATGTACATTATGAGTCACACAGCTTAGCCCTAGCGTGGTGTGATAACCAGTGCAACCCTACCCTATGACGGAATTGGAAGGTGCAACGGTGGTTGCGTGAACATGATTCAAATCCGTGTCAAATTTGAGAACCTTTGAAAAAGGACGTGCATTGGAGCTGTTTTGTTCCTTTCTTCGGCACCTGTGACTTTCAATTGATTTGACACTGCTTGAACCTTTTTCACTGCACAAAACGGCACACAGTTCGCTCAGCAGTGCAAAAAACCGGTTTTTAATCTTTGGTCCCGCTGTCACGGCTAAGGGTGCGGCACCTAGACTGTGACACAAGCTCCGTATAATATCAATAGGGCACAAGCCCATGAATGACTTGCCTGAAGCGTCTCTTACAAGACCAAATGATGGTTGAAAAAAACCCATGACCGTCATGCCGCCAAAGAGCCGCTACGGACGATGATGATGATGATGATGATGATGATGATGATGATGATGTTGATGGCGATGTTGATGGCGATGATGATCATGATCATGATGATGAAGATGATGATGATGAGGATGATGATGATGATGGTGGCGGTGATGATGATGATGATGATGACGATGATGACGATGATGGTGATGTTGATGGCGATGATGATCATGATCACGATGGTGAAGGTAATGATGATGATGAGGATGATGATGATGAGGATGATGATGATGATGGTGGTGGTGCTGATGATGATGATGATGACGATGATGATGATGTTGATGGCGATGATGATCATGATCATGATGGTGAAGATGATGATGATGATGAGGATGATAATGATGATGATGATGATGATGATGATGATGGTGGTGGTGATGATGATGCTGATGATGGCGATGCCGGTGATAATGATGACGGTGATGATGATGATGATGATGGTGATGATGATGATGATGCTGATGCTGATGATGATGATGATGATGATGCTGATGCTGATGATGATGATGATTATGGTGATGTTCATGTTTGATGACCATGATGGCGGCGATGTTGATGATGACTGATACTCATGATTTTGGCGGTGATGATGATAATGATGATGACGCTGATGATGATGATGATGATGATGATGATGATGATGACGGTGTTGTTGATGACTGATTATAGTGATGATCCCTGATAGTCATGATGATGGTGCTGATGTGATGTTGGTGTTGATGCTGATGTTGATCCTGATGCTGACCTTGATGTTGATGTTGCTGAGTATGATGACGATGCCGACAAAGATGATGATAATGAAAATGATGATGTTGATGATGACTACGACGACCATGATGAAGGTAATGATGATGATGACAATGATGTGATGATAATGGTGATGATGATGATGATGATGATGATCATGATGATGAAGGTTGTGATGATGATGTTGATGGCGACAATGATCATGATCGTGATGGCGATGATGATGATAATGAAGATGATGATGATGATGATGATGATGATGATGATGATGATGATGATACTATGCGGGTACAGCGGCCAACACCTGGACGAACTACGCTCCTGCCGGTTGGGATCTCATGACCCTGTCTCCTGCTCGATTGATGACCATCGGAGCCAAGTATTTCGGCGCCGCTACTTCGGTCGAGTAAGTGTACCACAAGTACGCACTCTGCTTCACGAGAGCCTATAAGGACAATCAGGCTCTGGCCTCTAATGTCCAAAATTCTTGTCGTGCGAGATGACCACTTTGCAGATCCAGGGGCTTTGCAGGCGCAGTATGTCGATCGCAGCTGGGGCTCCGACTTCAACCGAGCCAGTGGCCACCATGAATGGCTCACCACCATCCGGTCGCCTTCGGGTCATCCTATGTAGGATGCTTATGCTCGCATAGGGGCTCTGGTCAAGGAGGCTATGCTGCATATGCTGTCAAGGTCTTCAATGCAAAGCCATGGCACTGAGTACCTTTCACTGGAGAAACTAACGGCAAGGCACTATCATCAAAGCAGATGATGCCAGCCAGGCCTTGCCTTCTCTATGTCGCACTTTTGTATGCCTTACTTGCGAACGTGTTGCCACTCCATCGCGTTGTCACAACTGTGCACAGTATCGCAGATTTCCGCTTTATCTGCCTTCGAACTGTCCATAGAGCCAAAACTTGTGCTGGTGATTCGAGGCGGGAACTCATCGACTTTGTTTGAATGCTAGCTGTCTCAGATGAGCGGACCGTATGATGCTGATGCCTTGCAGGTCAACACGTGAGAAGAGTAAGAGCGGACGTTTCACCTAGATAATGTAACTAGCGCCCTTGTAGTCCAGTCGCTCCTGGTCCTCGAGCTGATGAATGTGAAGTTCGTGTGGTGGTTACTGGCGAGCTCTTCGAGGACAGCGACATGGACATGCAGTTCCCCAACCAGCCCCCAACTTGCATGCTGCTGAGTTGTTTGCGGTGGAGGCCCACTCCATCCAGAAGGAGCTGACCCGTTTGGACGAGATGGGTGTCCTTTAAAGTGCTAAAGGGCAAAACCTTGAACGGATTGAGAAATTGAGCGCCTGTTTCGTAATGGACTGGCATTGGCGAGATGACCAATGGCAAGGCCGTGCTCGACTGGTGGCAAGGGACTATGCTTAGATCAACCCGAACCGCACTGACACCTTGGCTCCTGCTGGTGGTTAAAATTTTCTTCGAATTGTAGCAGTTGTTCAACTACAAGGATGGAAGTTAGCAACCTTGGATGTGAAGGATGTATGCCTGATGTGTCCTCAGAAAAAGAGAATTAAAATAATTGCGAACAAGGCCGGTGCGGTGGTAAAGGACGTCTTCGAGAAGGAGCTGGTGCGTCGATAACTTGAATAAGCCGCTGCAGAGCTGTACATGGACACCGAGCACGGTGAGTCCGAACCTGAAGAAGTTGACGGTAAAATTAATATCCGTACTGCGCGCTTTGATGGTTATGCGGACCTCGTGGAGGAGAACATGGAGTCCGAACCCGGCGATGAGATGGACGACATCGAGGTTGAGCCGGACAAGATGGAAAAGAGGACGACGAGCCGGTAGAGAACACCGACGAGTGGACCGAAGAAGGCCCGTCGGGATCCGAGCGTAGGCGGCGTCCGTCCCCAGTAATTACGGCTGGCTGTCCGGTATACTTTAATTTTGCGATCGGAGCGGAGATAATTAACATACCCGTCGAGGAGGATCCGGTAATTGCCGATGCTGCTGGTAAAGGCCTTGACAGCGATAAGCAGGTTGTGATATGTCGGAGGTGGGCTACGGCTTTGTGGGCAAGTATATCCTAGAGGACGCAATTAATTTTATATATTTAGAAGGGGAGGACTATGATACCTACCGTTGGAACTCACTGGCGGACTACACCGGGGTTGAGTATTATATCCTCTACAGGCTCTCCTTACCGGAAGCTTCCGCCAAGCCCTATGGTGGAATAAAATATCTAGGACTTCATGGGATGTAAAAAAAGATTTAACTTGGAGGAATTCGTATTTAAAAATATGTAGTGGCCTACCTCCATAATAGATGTTGTTAAAAGGAATTATTGGATACGGGCCGAGTAAACCCTAGACCTTGGGGCAAACGAGGTACCTACTAGAGTGGCGAGGGACTTAGTATGGATAGAAGGAGGACATGATGACTAAGGTACCGGCTCACCCTATAGTGGCAGTCCGAGCTTGGTACCTAGCATGGCTCCT
>VSDK01016960.1:5940-39394 GCA_009767595.1 Symbiodinium kawagutii
ACTTATCAGATTGACTTGACCTTTTTTAGAAGAGAAGATTTTGATAATAAACAAAAATATTACTTGGCATTAACTTGCATTGACGTGCTGAGTAAGTTTGCAGTTGCTATACCATTGAAGAGTAAAGATAGTGATGAAATCATTGAAGCAATGAAAGAAGCAATTAGAAGAATGGGAGGGAAACCGAAATTAATTTTTAGTGATGATGAAGGGACACTAAGAGGAGAGGCATTTAAAGAATTTATTGAGGGTGAAGGCATAGAACTACATAGAAGTAGAGGGAAAGCAGCGTTTGCGGAACGCTACAACCGCACCCTTAAAGACATGATATTTAAAAGAGTAGAAGCAGATGAAAAGAAAGGGAAAGAAAACATAGATTGGTCGGATTATTTGCCCGAGGTTATTTTAACATATAATAATAAAATGGTTCATTCAACAATCAATATGACACCAAATCAAGCAAGGAAAAAAGAAAATGAATTTAAAGCAAAATTAAATGTAGCATCTAAAGCAAAGAAGAATAGACTTTATCCCGAGTTGGAGATTGGAAGTAAAGTTAAAATTATGAGAAAGAAAAGGACAGGTGAAAAAGAAAGAACAAGTCATTGGTTGCAAGGTGAATATACAGTAGAGGCGATTAATGAGAAATTAGGGCAGACTTACTATACATTAACAGATTATCCCAGACCGTTATTAAGGCACGAACTTTTAAAAGTCTAAAATGTCTAAAACTATTTAAAGACTTATTGCCTTATTATATTAGTGAGATGGATAAGTATAGTATGAAAAATCAACTTACAAATGCTATGGCAAAATGCCGGAAGTGTAAAGTAAAAAGAGACAGAATATACAATAACATTGAACTACCGGAATGCGTAATAGAACTGATATGTAGTTTTATTAGATGTAAGAGGTGTTCTAAAACAATTGAACTTATAAATAATGAACCACAAAACCTACATGAATATGATATTAAAATTTATTATTTTGTAAATATCAATCCATTCCCGTCCAGAAAAACAATTAATAAAACTATGGATGCAATGGGCATGGATGTATTCCATCAATTGTTAAATATGGATGAAGAAAATCCACGCATTCCCAAACATTGCAATAAATACAAAAACTATCTTGAGGCATATAAAAATCTCTATACAGGTCAGAAAATTAAACCGCATACACACAAAAACAAACTTGATGTTTTTGTAGATATGATGTTTTCCCAGTTTCCTGAAAAAATTATTTATCCTCAAATTTTTAGACAAGACTTTAGATTTTATTTAAATAGACATATTAATAGACTACGCTATGACTTTTCATAACTTAACATAATTTTAATAATAATATTATTAGAATTATGGATTGTTAAGATGGGATTATTAAAGGTGATGGGTTTGGGTTGTATTATGGACTTTTGTTTTGCTCGTTGCCTTTTGGGGTTTTTTGTTTGCTTTGGGGGGTTAAGTTTTTTTTGTAGTGTGGTGGTGGTCATGTGCCTTAGTTTGTTTTGGGTGTGGTAGGGTGGGTGCTGGGTCGCCTGTTTTAGTTTTTATTTGGGACTTAGTTGTTGCGTTTTTGCTATTTGGTGCTTGGGGTTTGGGTATGGGACATGATACATGCTAAGTTGTTGGGCGGGGATGGGGTGGGATAAAAAGATGGGATTACTCATCTCTAGCTAGAAACCACCAAATATTGCGGATCATTAACGGTGACATTGAAGGGTGGCTTTCGTGAAGACTCTTCATGGACTTGTCGCATGATCTGATCATATCAACAGTTGCCAACCGTGAAATGTAACCACTATCCATGATCAACAATGGCTAACTACTGGTTGAGTGGCTATGATTAGTTCCTGCTTGGTTCAGTGTATGCTGATTCTTTGTTTGCTGATTATAGCCTGTCGCCATTGTTGACCGTCAACTAGCCATTATCCACAACCATTCGTCAACCATCATTAAGCATCATCAACCATCATCAATTAACCATCATCAACCATCACTAGCCATTCTCAACAACTAGTGTCAACGGTCATTAGCAGTGAGAATGGCTAGTGATCAGCATCCCATCATGTAGTGGTCTATGATGTCAACTAGCTGAAACATTGTCCACTACATTTCCCCCTGCTTCAGCAGGGCATCCCAGTCTACACTCCCCACTCCCCACGTGTGCTGCCGCCCTGTCCTGAGGAGAAGCCCAGGTCACAGAGAGCCGGCTCTCCTGACTGGTCCTGTGCCGCGGTGGCTTCGTAGTACCCCCCAGGGGCTGCTAACGTCGGGTAGTTCGCGTTTGGGTGCCACTTAGAACCAGGGGAGTAACCGAAGAAGTGGTTGATGAATGGTTGATGGTTGATTGATGATTAATCAACCCTAGCTTATAGCCCTAGGGTTACCTAGGTCAACCAGCCATTTAATGATGATTGACAATGCTTAACAATGATCATAACTAGGGCAACTACCAGGGGAATAGAAGATATTACGTACCTATACTGGATGGTGGCGAATCTAAAGCAAAGAATCTAACCAGGGGGGTACCACTCTGTAACAATTGGTTGATGAATCATTGATTCATGGTTCACGATATGGATTGTTAGCTACTTGTGGTTCATTGATGGTTGATTGATGGTACACGAATCTTGAATGGTTGGTCTATGAAAATGATGTTTGATGCTGGTTGATGATCAATGGTGCCTAGATGATGCTGAATGGTGTTTTATGGATGCATGATAATGATCATCGATGATGCTTAATCAAAGGCAATCATTGTTACACTATGGCAAACTAACCTGGTTGCGTGGAAAATCCATCATTTATAGCTGGTTTACCTGAACAAAAAGTGTTTTTTAGCTTTCAGGTCGCTTTCCAGAGGGTAAGAGTCATTTGTAAACGACATATGATGATGGTTGGTTAAGGCTTAATGAACAATGACGGTTGGTTGATGTCTGGTCTCTGATCGATGTTGGTTGGTGACCATTGATAAAAATTACAGATGGCTAATGGCTTGAACGACGAAGAATTACTAGACAATGATGCTCAAGAAGGATAGATTATGACCAACTATAGCCAACAGTGTTGCTGATATTGTTCCATCTGGCACTGCACCACTGTTGCATCTAGACATCCCAGAAAGAAGCTCCCAGATGCTGACAGGTGGTTAGGCTTGTGTCATCTAGCTGCTTAGGTCAGGGGTTTGCTTGTTGTCTGCTGCCCCACATCTCTGATCGACACCCCAAACCAGCGCCAAGCCTTGCCATTCTCGAAGCACTCCTAAGAGATTCAAAATGATTCAAACAACTGTGGCTTGATCATATTTTCTTGTTTCTCAAAATTGAGGTATCCCCAAAAATGGTTAGTTCATACTACAAATGGTTGCTAGTGCATGATTTAGGGGTACCCTTATTTTGAGAAACACTCATGTAGAGATGGTCAACGATGATGCATGACACGACATACCAACCAAACGCATGGCACAAGTTGCATCCCTGATCTCTGTAAGTGTCCCACCACGTAGCCAGGGCAGGGCTTGACACCTCAGGGAAGCAATTTGGAGGTGCAAGAACGCCCCACAAGCCTCAAAAATGCACCGTTTCCCTCGTTGAAATGACTTCAAGTGTGAGAATCGGCTGGGGGCCCCCCCCCCTCCCTCACCATCACAAACTGCAGTGGTTGGTTTCTGCATACCATGATTCATGTCATGAATCTATCGTTCATGACGTCATCCACCACGGATCATCTGAGTCCAAGCGGCGTTTCTGGGTGTCTCAGCGAGGCGCCCTCAGGGCGAGATGTGGAGATGTGACGCCGTGGTTGACGCTGGTTGATGGTGCTTGGGGTTGGTTGATGGTACAGTAATCTGGTTGGTGGTTTCTACCCCCATGAAAAATATTAGTCAACCAACCACTTGTTAATCATTACTAGGGAAAAATCACTTTGTTTGAAACCACCAACCACTAATTCCATGGCTGGATAATTGTTTGCTGACGCTGCATCATTGAAAAAAAGTGGTTCATCACAATTTTTTGCGGCTTCTGTGACAGAGTGCACTGAGCTATAGTATTGGTTCATACTGGCTAATGGTGCTTCATCATTGGCATTTCCACGAATAATATATATACCCCCATAGCCGGTTGGTTTCACACATTAATCATGGTTTTAGAGGCCCTGGCAAAAAATCCCCGTAGCCCCCTTCAGGAAATTCAATGTGGCTGCTCACTGCGAAGAAAGCCAAAAAACGAGATGCCCGTTACAAAAGGAATCCCCAGATAAAAGAGCTGCGTGATGCACGCAGAAATATTTAAGACCCTAGGAAAATTGTGAGTAAGTTTTTCTTTCTACGTTCTATGTTTGATCCCGCTTCGCCTGAAGATTTACTCATGCGCACTTCGGCGTTCATGCCATCATTAGGGTCACCACGATCATGGTCGAAGCCGAGAATTTCTAGTGGAGCTGACCTCGTTCCCTTCACAAACTGTTGCACTACTTGGGGCTCCAAGTATGGCAGTATCTCAAATCATCCCCAGATCAACCACATCCCCCGTAGCATAACTGGTTGTAACTGATGCCAGGGATGATATCTAGTAGTAGGGTAATTGCTGCTAGGGATGAACTAGCACTACTAGTTGGTGGCGATGTCTAGTAGTAACTGCTAGGGACTCACCATAGTGAGACCCGGAAGGGCCTTGGCCCCAAGTTACAGCTGGTGAAACCGGACATGAGGCGCTGAAGCAGTTGGGGTCTGGCTAGAGATTTCGTAGCGCTCGCCAGCGAACGAAGGAAAATGGCATAGAAACTGCACGGATCACCGATGATGGTCTCCTGTCCTCCCTGCCATGACCTTCCATCAACCACCAACCCTTAATGAAACATCAATGAACCGCCGATTCACTACCAGCCAGTTAAGCATCCATGAACCACTCATCAACCGCTTTCGAACCATGAACCGCAAACTGCTTGGTAGGCCCCTCGGAAACACATTCATCAATCAACCATCCAAATACCAAGCAAAACAAAAAAATATGAATCAAACCATCACCTCATAGTTGTTTAACCATTCTTGTTGGGTATGAATTCCTACCATTAATTTTCAACCTTGTTAGACCTTGTTCAACCTTTTTAACTAATTATCAACTATGAAAAATGGTGATCCCTAACCATTATGAACCATTTTCAACCTTTCAATCTGCAGCCACTTCCACCAGCGGTCCCATCAGTGCCGCACGAAAGCGGTTCTGCAGGTCTTCCGCGGTGGGCGTGGTCTGGCAAGTCATGCTGTCGTCGCGGGTGATGCGGGTCACCCTGAGTGGTGGATGGCTCGAGTAATGGTTGATGCTTAATCCTCAATGGTTGAAGCCATCCACCTCAATGCTTCACCCTTAATTGAGTAATGATCAATCAGAATCCTTGTGGTGGTTCATGCTTAATCTGATCAATCACCAATCGTCTTCATGGCCAGTCGCTGGTAAATTGACCTGGAAGTGAAATCGAAATCATCATCTTATAGAGGGTAGGCCGTTATAAAGCTTGCATTGTCTACTTCCAGCATTGTTTGCCCGAGGATCATGGTGAATATGAATAGTGACTAATCACGGTGGTTATGTGGTTGTCGGTTTTTTTTTGCTAGGTTAATAATCAATAATTACCGTTGGTGGATGATTAACCATCCATCAGTGGCTAGTGAATGTCAATCCGACGATAACGATTGTAGGTTGGCAATGATTGTTGGTACTTGACTTCCGATAGATGCCTGCAATTACCAGTATACTAGGTCATTACCAATAGTTATCAACAATCTGGCCGTTCTACACTTATACCTATCCAGAAAAACAATAGCTTCCCGGGCATAACACTTCCTGTTGGATGGATGTTCCCATCCACCATCAGTGATAAGTGGGAGTACTCAGGTAGGAAACACAAATCAGCTGGGCTCTTCGGGGCTCTTCCACACGCGCTGATATATCACCATATAGTAGCCATGAAGGAAATCTGTTGAGATTACCCCGTAACACAGCACCATAGTACTATCATAGTACCATTTGTCATAGAGTGCGATAGATACTCCCTATATTACCAATGTTCATATTGCCACTTTCCTATCAACTGGCAAAATACTATAGTGATCATATTCCCAGGTATTACTCATATCATTACCAATATTCTTAATTACCCAGAAGCTGCAAAGTCCAAGTCCAATTGTTAATTACCATTTATCATCTGGTTCCATATTTCTATGGGTCAAAACCCCGTACCCCTGGTTCCCCACCATCAACCATTGTCTTGCCTATGATGATTGGTTAGAACCCTCCACTATTGGTTGGTTAATATTGACCCATAGCCATACATTTGGTATATATCCCCTATAGTTGCTAGTTGTTATCCCCTATTATTAACCATTAACCAGCTAGTTCAACCATTGGTTGATTCATATAGCTGATTCATATCGGATATCACCTTTAATGGTTGATATCACCCAGATAGCAACTCCCTGCGACACTCGTAGAACTGCCTCTCTGCCAAAGTCCGCCAAAGCTCCTTGCAATGATCGCTGTGTCGTCGCCTGGCGAGGCACCACCCACCATGGATAGACCCAGAGTTGCTTCCTGGTTAGGGTCACCTCTGAGCAAGCCCGAGAAGCTCGAAGTTGTTGTCCATCTTAGTGGACACCTTACTATGTCTCAGCATGTCTCACCTAAGTGTCACTATCCATCTAATAGTGTCTCAGCTCGAAGTTACCATCATTAGTCGTCACTTGGGTGTTTCTCAAGTCATAGGGCTACCCCCAAAGTCCTCCAATATGAACCATTTGTACTAATCAACCACCCATTTTGGGGGTACCCCTATTTTGAGAAACCACCATCTAGGTGGACATCTTACTATGTCAACATGCCTACCCTGCTTCTCAACCATGGTTGACCACTGACAATGATGATCATTAAAAATTGTCGCTACAAATCACCGTTAAGCATGACTGACCATCCAAACGATGATTGTTGATCATTAGTAACAGTTTCCATCAAACAACGTTGACCATTCTGAACGACTAGTAGCCAGTACTAACCATCAGACACCAGCTGGTAAATTCCCTACTGTTAATTTATAAAGCCCTACGACCATTGTTTGCCATCATTATAGCCGTCAATGCCCACTATTATGTCGAACGACTATTGCTGATGTTACTAGCAATCATTTACCTGGTCAATATGCATGATCACAAACTCTTATCAGTATCAATCCTGCCAACCATCATCCACTGTTAAGCATCACAAACTGTCCGCAATGGTGGTGCTATCAATCATAACTACTCACCAGTTTGACCATCAGTGCTATCAATCCAAAGCATGATTGACCAACCACCATTAACCCTTATCAAACAATTCTCAAGCAGCATTAACCTCAACATCTCTTGTGAAAATAGCCATTCTTAATTAACCATCAAATAATCATTCTTAACCATCAAGATCCATCAAATCAACCATCCAAACCCTTCCAAATCACCAGAAAACTTGTGACCCAGTTGCTCCACCACATCCCTTGTGAACACCCCAGCATCATGGCTCTACCACATCCCTTGCGAACACGGACAACCAGCTTCAACCCATCCCCACACATCTGCTGTCACGGACACCTCCGCGAGTTGACGAGCATCGGAAGCGCCTGGGAAACCAGCCATCAGCCACCATGGTGGCTCAGTTGGCTCGTTGATGGCTTGCGAACCATTGATGGTTCACTAACCAGTATGATGGGTGCATGAGTAGTTAATGGTTGGTGAATGATTATTTAAGGGTGAGTTCATGATTGTAAATCGTTGGTTAACGATTTGTTGAGGGTTCGTTAATGGGTAGCTTGTGGTTGGTTAGTGGCTAATTGATGGCTCATTGATGGTTCGCTTATGATTAGTGGTCAATGGTGAATGGTGAATGATAAGTTGATTGGCTGCTGACTGATTCACCATATGATGTTGGTTGATGATTGCTTGATGATTGCTTGATGATTGCTTGATGATTGGTTGATGATTGGTTGATGATTGGTTGATGATTGGTTGATGATTGGTTGATGAATGGGAGCTGATTATAGTTTAACTTATAACTAGTTAAGGGTTCATCGATGGTTGGCCAACTCTTTCTGATTGATGTTGGTTCATTTTGATTTTTGATGGTTGGTTGTAAAATCATCAATAATCAACTGTTCTTCGTTGATAGAATCGTTGGTTATGTTGGTTGCTGCTCGTTGTTGGTTCTTATTGACTGTTAGTTTATTCCTTTTGATTCTTGTGGGTTCATTGATGGTTGTTAATTAAACGTCATTACTTGTTGATTCTTGTTGCGCACTGTTGGTTGCAATCCCCTGTGATCCCCTATCATCAACCATCACCGCTGATTAACCACCGATGACCTGCAATTTAACCACAAACTGACCACTATCAACCAACTGCCACTAATTCACCACCAACTGACCGCTGATGAAAGGTTACGAACCATCATCAAGCATGATGAACGAACATCAAGCATCATTAGCCATCATTAAGCATGGTTATAGGGAACATAACCCACCTTATAGGGTCATTGGTCACCCATGGTTTGAATACCAAGCAGCTATTCCATCCGGGGCTTTCACCACCAAACCTCACAGGGGCCAAGATCTGCTGGGCTGCCGACGCATCGCCGGGACTTCCGTGCTGTAGGCCTAAGAAGGGCAGCGCCGCAGCGTTCGGCATCAATTCGACAGGGTCAATCAGTTTTATTAGGAATCACAGTTAATGGTAGATCATAGTACTGGTAGGAATTAATAGTTGAATAACTTTGATGTTCATGTCAGTTTTGTTGATGGTAGATCATAGATCATAGATCATAGTAAGCTTGGTTTTACTAGCAATATCAGTTCTATCAAGATCATAGTAAGCAAGGTTTGCCATCCATTCGACATCGTTGACCATCACTGACATCAACCAATCAACCGGCAGCTTGACACTCAAATCTCCGTGTCGCCAAATCTGCGGCCCCGGCGTACAGCGTGGCACCCAGCGAAACGCTGGGCTGCCTTGCGACCAGGGCTTTGTCCATGGGGGGATCCCTGTTCCAGCTTCATGGGTTTGATCCATGGGTTTCCCTCAAAAACGGTTGGTTTATCCATGGAAAAAACTTGATTGATCATGACTAAGCTGGAAACCAACCGTTTTTGAGGGGAGTTGTTGTTGATGAGTGACATGAGTATCGCTAATCCGCCCCTAAAATGATCCTTTGCAACAGGTAAACGACATCAGTTTGGGGGTAGTCCCTGCTATGGAGGTACCCACTTGACAAAGTCTACAGTGCAGCGGCGGTTGGCCTTTCACTCCAGTTGACGGAGGTTGTCGCCTTGGCGTTGAAAAGAATTCAAGTGACAAACATTGGGTGACAAGACTCTTGGTAGCTCCTTAGCTCCTCCTTTCAAGGCTTTTAAGGGATATTGGGTATGCGTGGCTCCTTAGCTCCCTCCCAACCAACAGGCAGCAAAACCAATCAGATGACCAGGACGAAGGATTTGCAAGAAAGAACTCCGTTGAAACCTGATCAACCGTCATGAAGCAACATGAATCATTGTCAACCACGCTTAACCACTATCATCATCAACCATCACTACTCAAAGAGCTCATCTGCCTGATGTTGAACCATGAAATCAATCATATTTTGCCATGATCAACCATCATCGGATATTGTTGAGTATCATGCATTACCAATGTCATTAATTGATTAATCATTATTCACCAACACTGATCATTGTTATCAACCACTGTCAATCATAGTCGACCATCATTTGCAGTATCAATAAACCATCCCCAAAGAATTGAATCAATCCTAATTTGCCAATCTCAGCCATCCTTTGTCATTCACCTTAGTTAACCATCTACTCTTCACCATTGACCATCCCAACTCATCCCAAACGCAGCCGCTAAAATGCAGTCCTCCAAACGCATGCGCGATGCTTCCTGCCAACGGATGACTGTGCCTGATACGGTGTATCCTGATGGTGGTGTATCCACCAATGATCAAATCGGGAAATGAGAAGGTTTAGAACCATTGATGGCGCAATTCTGGTTAGTCATCAACCATTGATAATGATTCATGGTGGCTGATCGTGGCCGCAGAAGAATCGATAATCATAGGTGTGATTGCTTCATGGCGGTTGTTGATGGTTGAGTGTACTGATAGCTAAACGAAACTCGTGGTTCGCACTAACCGGCTATAATAGTGTCGGATGGTAGGTCCAAAGATGGTGCGTGACGCTTGGTAAAGGTGAATGGACATCGATTGATTTTCAGCATGGCCCGCTGGTATCTTCACGTGCCTCCGTTGGAGAATTGCATGCGGAGTCTCTCTCGACCCAGACATCGTCTCCATCGTCTCCTGTCTCAATGTCATGCAGAAGGCCTGGGCAGATCGTCCATCAATTGATCAAAGGTCACGGCAAAACATATAGTATAGTCTCCTCAATTCTTGAATGGTGTACCCAGAAAACACCGGGTGAGGGATAAAAAGAGTTGGGTCGTCATGGAAGTAGGATCGTTTTTTGTATGACAGGTATCACCGGTTCTTGTTCCAAAAACAGGTGAAACAAGCTCAGACTCAATCCACTTGGCTGACACTACGGTTCAACACCATGGCTTGCAAAAACACAGGGGCGCTGACCAGAAATGATCTTGAGATACTAGAAAAAGTGCCCCAAGAAATATGGACAGCATCCTAATCCGAACCTCCCTGCGTCGTTGCGGATCGCTTGCCCTGAGGACCACACTGCGTAGCGCGGATCGTAAGATCTTAGCAACGGAGATGGGGCTTCAGCATGGGCAATGCTTCAAGGTGGGCCCTCCAAGTTGAAAGTCATGGTGAGGCTCTGGTGAACCAACATGGCTGGCTGGAAAATCCGCTGTAAATGGATGATTTCCTAGGGTTGTCCAAATCAAATGGTGGATTTTCCTTTGCCATGTTAGCTTACCAGGGGGCAAGCCAATGAACTGAGGATGGTTAATCATGGTTGTTTACTTGAAGGTTAACAGTTGGATGACCGAGTCGATAGTAGTTGTTAATTATGGCTGTTTGGCGGCAAACGGCTAATTGATGATGATTCAGCTGCTGGACGATGGTGGTGAATGATGATGGTGGTTAGTGGATGGTTGATGGTGGTTTGTCAGTTTGTTAGCGGTGAGTATGATATGGTGAAGGATGATGGTGGTGAATGATGAATGATTGTGGTCAATGACAATTCGGGATGCTTATGATGATACCTCGTGGTTGATAGGGATGGGTGAGAGTGCACGACAGCGAAGTATACCCAAGTTCACGCACCATTGTAGATATGCTTGTGGATACGCAAGAATGGTCTTCGTTCATCCATCCAATCTACTTCATAATATAGCCAACTTCATGCACAAACTATGTACAGTAGATGCGCTAGATACCATGAAGCGAAACGTCTTCTGATTCTATGTCCGACTGGTGCCATTTGCTACCATCTAAGCTGTAATGGATATGGTTGCGGGTGGTTCTGCTGGTTCACTCCCAGTGAGAATTGGTCATATTCATAGCATGATAAGTCAGATGATACTCTCTAGGACCTGAAAGCCAAACAACCGCATATGCAAAGATTAACCGGCTGAACCAATGGCGGATGTTGTACTTCCACTACTACCCACCGTTCTCAACCACTATCAACCACTGTTGACCATATCAATCACCTTCAACTTGGCAAATAAGATTAAAACAAGCCATTGAAGCTATAACCTCGCTATAACCTCACTATAGCTATAACCAACCAGGAGTCAAGCTGTTGTCTCACCTAGCTGTAGTCTCACTATAACCAACCTGGCTATGACCAACCTGGCTATAACCAACCTGGCTATAGCCAACCTGGCTATAACCAAGCTATCGTCTCACGTAGCCAACCAGGGAGGCCGCCCTGAGAGCTGCACATCCGACGCATGTGTCGTCGCGCCATGGCTCATGGGCCCAGCGGCGGTCGAACTTCCCCCAGCGCTCCGTTGGCGAAACCAGTGGTGGTGGTTAGCCATGGTTGCTATGAACAATGGTTGATCATGGCTTGGATGGATGATGTCTATGATGATTTTGATGATTATGATGATTATGATGACTATGATAATTATGATGATTAGTTCTGAACGATGACTGTCATCATCAATGGTTGTGAAGAATGGTGAATGGTGATTGTGTGCGGATTCATTCTGATTGATGATGGCTTAGGAAGGGAGAACAAAGATATACCAAAAATAACCTGAATTTCCACCCCTGGTTGCGTTTCTCCGTCCTTTTGCAAGCAACACCTGTTGCAGGATGTGCTAATTTGTCCTTTCATTTCATTTCTCATGTTGCTGCTCAGCATGTTATTTCTTGTTACTCTTGAATCTATCAGTACTAGATATCAGTTGCTACTTGTCAATACTGAATCTTCTTAGCGACTAGTTGCTAGTCATTGAATAGTTGTTAGCTACTGCGAAATGGTGGCTACTAGTTAGCTACTGATCAGTTCGTTAGCTACTACTGTTAGCTACCAGATAGTACTTACTACTTCTCAGCTTGTTGATGACTGCGAAATCTGCCATGAGCGACTCCAAAGCCTTGGTTCGGCTGTCCGATAAAGCAATCTGCTGCAGTGACATCAGCTGTGAGTCAGTTCACCCGGCTAGTCCCCCCTGGTTCCCCCATGATTAACCCGCCAGTTTTCCCTGTGAAATTGTTGGTGAACTTATCCCCCATAAATCTGCTTGGTTACTATTCACCCATAGCCATATATAGCTGGTATATCCCCTATAATTATTAGTTTTCATCCCCTATTAATCAGCTGGTTAGTGGTTAGTGATAGCTATTATTATTAACCATCAACCAGCTGGTTTCATCAATTAACCATTATTTAAGATATACAACTTTACAATTGTTAATTAGTTATAACTATTAACCAGCTATTATAGTTGCTTAATCTCGACCCATGACTACATCGTCAGCAGCGCTGCAGTGATATCTCAGCAATCTCCTCGGCACTGCCGGCGACGACCATGTTCTCAGTGGCAGCGAGGACGACTAAGGTTGCACCACAGCTGTGAAATGGGAGTTTCTCAATATGGAAACCCCCGAAATCATCCTGTTTGTTAACCATCTATAGTAATAAACCAACCATTTCTGGGGCTCCCTATTTATCTGGAGTTTCTCACTAGCTCATCGATCGAGAAGATCTACCTGTACCCATGAGGTTCTTGCCGTGCCATGTTGCGAGTACCCGTGCCAAAAATCCTCGGCCATTATATTAACCACAGAATGCAACATAAAGCAACCATTTCTGGGGCTCCCGTTTTTGAGAAACTACCAAATGAAGATTGACAGATTTGCAGAATTTGACGATCATCCCCTTATAAACATCCTGAAGCTGGATAGTATCAACCACCTAGTGACAACCCATCATCCAGAGTTGGACATGAAAACGGACGCGACACTCACCGCTTCCACACCAACCAAGGCACTCCACATTGGCTAAAAGTCATGGCCGGAATTCTGCTGGCTGGGAAAGGTGAAAGTTGGACAACTTCATACCTCCTCTTGGCATCACTGGCCAACGAAGCATCATGTGTCAGAGGTTTCCAGTGCCTATCATCTTTTGCTCCTGGCTGCTATAGGTTCTTTACTGAAAAACGTTTGGGATGTAAGCTTCAGATATGGGATCTTCCGAGAAGATCTGAGACTGGGCATCTGCTTTGAAAAAAAGCTTGAAGCGTCTGAAAATTGTAATCATGGGTCTGCTGAAGAGTCGAAATTCACCCCTTTGAACCTCCAAAATGGCCAAGGACAGTAGCAAGGCAGCAAAGTGGCCCGCGAAAGGATCTGATAAATCAACCATCCCCAAGGTTGGTAAATCAAGGCTGCCAACAGGTAGCCGCCATGATCAACAACCTCAGCGCCAAGCTGAGTCAACAATGTTCAACCATGATATCAACGACATCATCAACATTCATTACAGCAAAAGAAAATGATCGAAAATGTATGAATAAGCAGGTCATTGAACCATTCACCATCATTATCACCCTATCATTTACACCAGTTGAACTTGATTTGGGGCTTCCAGCCATGGCAGGTGCCCTTTAGCAGCTGACCAGCACCAACGTTCAGCGACTTTTCGCGAGTGCAGCGCGCAGGTTTCTCTGCGTCTGGTTGCTCAGGCACCCAGTCCAGGATAGCCGGACCTGGGCTGAAGTGGCTGGTTGGTGGTGAGTCAATGATAGTGGTGAAGCCTAGTGGTGAAGCCGAGTGGTAAAGCCTGATGGTGAAGCTGGTGAAGCCTACTGGTGAAGCCTGGTGGTTTAATGATGGTGAATAATCCTGATAGAAATGATGCTTGAATGATGGTTGGATGACGGTTGAGTGATGGTTAACGATAGTTGAACGGTGATCATCAATGGATATTGATTGTGAATGATGACTCATGATGGTCAATGATCATCAATGACTATCAATGATGGTCAATGATGATTAGTGATGGTGAATGATGGTTTTTGACAGTGGTTGACACTTGGTTCATGGTGGTTGATGATGGTGACTATAAGGGTGAATGGTTGCGCTTAATCATCGCTCCTGATTGCTACTAAGGACTGTCAATGATAGTCATTGATACTGCCAGTGGGTGATGGTGAGTGATGATGATGGATAAGAGTGATCAAACATTGAATAATGATGGTCAATGCTGATGAATAGGATGCTTAAGGATTGTTTTGTCAGGACGGCTGACGATGCTTGTTACGAGCTCTAACGGTCTCAAACAAAAGAGCATGAAGAAAAAAACATCCACATCCCACTCCAATAGTCATGTGGCGATGGGTCAAAACCCCGTACCCCTGGTTCCCCATCATCAACCATTGTCTTGCCTACGATTATTGGTTAGAACCCTCTATTATTGGTTGGTTTAACTGCTTGACCCAGCTCTCCATGTCTGTGCATCACCATCTTCCTCGTGGTGCCAGGTACATCTTTGATCCGCACACAGGTGGCTGTGGGTCAAAACCCTTAGTCCCCCTGGTTCCCCATCATTAACCATTGGTTTCCCTTTAAAATGGCTGGTTATTATTCCCCCATTATTGTTGGTTAATATTGACCCTTGGCCAGGTCTCCCACTCCACGAAGTCTGGTCAGGTGGACCCCCTGACCTGGGAAAAAAGCCAAGCCACGCTGCCCAACCGATGAACGCCATGGCTACCAGGGCGAGTCCATAGTAAGCGGTGGGATTGAGCTCCTCAACAGGGCCCCTGTGAAGCTGCTTGGTGGTTGCTGACCTATGAAAAACCGATAGAAAATGATGGCATACAGATAGAAAACCAGGGCTTGGAGCTGTTTCACTTGGTGTTTTCCATGGCTTTTCTATGGGTTTTCCATGTTTGTTGGATGGTTTTATCAATTATTTTGCATGGTTTTTCCAAGGTGGGCCCCGTTTGACTATTTGCTTCGACAAATAATCACTATTGGATGATTTCGGGGACCCCTATTTTGAAGAAGACCCACGTCAAGGCCTATCAACCAGGGTCTCCAGAAGAATAACCAGGGTGCCAGGCTACTGGTAGATCTAACGATCTAGTTGGTGCTTTGATTCATTGATTTATATTGACTGACATCTTCATTTTCTCCAAGATTTGGGATTGCTTGGTTGATTGACTCATTGATTGTTTCTTCGGTTCTCGAATTCATTTGTGTCTTGTGTGGAGGCTACTGCCCCCCTTTGGATGGCACACAAAAGTGGCTATAACCACATAAAACCACCAACCAGAATAGACCCCGTCCATAGGAGGTCGTGATTTTTGCTGGTCAAGCTTGTAGAGGTCGATATTTGCATGGAGCAGCTCCAGCTGGTCTATCCGAAATTGGGCTTGCGCCCGTCATCCCGGTTACTGTTGTCCCGACTTGGAAGTGCACCGAACAAAAATGCCTATGCAATGCTTGGCAACAGCAGTTATTGCATTAAGTGGCATGACTTCTCTCGAGAATATCAGGTCTTTGTGCTGTGAAATTGTTATTGCAACTGATTTTCCGATGTTGTTGCAAGGTGGGCTCCCTAGTTATGATATGGTTTATAGAGCCATTTAGCGAGCTCGTTATATCTCACATAACCGGTAGTTACCCCAGTTGTAATCAAACTTATAGCTGGGGTCCCCTACAAGGTGGCCCCCAACCACTTATAACTTGGTTCATGAGTGACTCAACTAAGGTTCACTACCAGCCACAGGGGTTATAACCCAACTTATAACTTCTGGGGGCCCACCTTGTATGGCTTGAGAAACACCCATATGTACCCAACTGGTGGTTTCTCAAAATAGGGGTACCCCCAAATCATCCACCATTAGCCAGTAATAAACCAACATTTTCGGGTCCCCTATGGCTTAAGAAACCCTCAACTAGAAACAACTCACCCAACAAGCTGCACTTCGTGTCGAGCTGGAGCCCAGCCATCGGCCCGGCAGTCCCGATGTCGTAGCAGGTTTTCAACCTGGTGCAAGCGGGAGCTTCGAGACGGTACAACCCCTCTAACCATGATTTATACTGGTGAACAATGGTCAATGAGGGTCAGTAGTGCTTGGACATGGCGAATTAGCGCTTGGAAAGAGTTTATTCTCTGGTAAATTAACCTGGAAGTGGAGAATCCACCATAGAAATTTCTGGTTTACCTATTGAGAATGGTCAGGTTATCGAGAGCAACATGGATCTATCATACTTGGATGTTGGCGTTAGTTCTCTGGGGATATTACCATGGTCAACCAGACTACAAGGTGGTTTTACCCTCCCTAAAATGATGCTTGACGGTGATGGATGGTGGTTCATGGTGGTTCATGGTGGTTCATGGTGGTTCATGGTGGTTCATGGTGGTTCATGGTGGTTCATGGTGGTTCATGGTGGTTGGTGGTGGTTCATGGTGGTTCATGGTGGTTGGTGAATGGTTGCTGAATGCTTGAGATCTGCCTCAGATCAAGCATATCCAGGTGTCGAGCCTGGTGCCCCTTGAGGATGCGGAATCGGAAGCGATCCTGCGTGGCAGTGTGGGCAGTACCATGCAGCAAAGCATACCTTGAATGACGGCAGTGGGTCAAGCAGTTTACCGTCAACGATGGGGAATACAGTGGTCAAGGATGCTACACCACGGGTACCGGGTATTGACCCACAGCCAAATGGAGGGCCAAATGAGTTGATGAATACGTCTCTACGACTTGTATTTTGGACGGAAGGGGCCACAAACACCACCCTGCCAAGTCTGCCAACCCCTTGATGTGATTAAACGTTGAACAGATCCCAAAACCTGCCAATCATGGATCAAGATTGATGGTGAATACCAAATTCCATCAAGCTCCATCATCAAACATGATGAACCAGGTTCTCCTTGATGGTCCGAAAATCATCAAACTTGAATATCCTGGTGTTTTGTAACCCAGCTCATCATCGGCGTTGCCATGGTGTTGCCATCCTCGTCCACCTGATGAACCATGGAATCCCCATGACCTGTCGCGGCTCGCGCCTTCAGATTCTTGGCATCCACATTGAAAGGACCGGGTCCTGAAGCAGGTGCTTCCCATGAAGGCTGGGGAAGCTTGGTGAACAGCTAAGGTACGGAGCTGACTTTGTGGAGGATAGGGTGGTTTTTGCAGGGGATTATAATGGTTTATGATAGGAGATTATAGATTATAACCAACAATAGGGGATTATGAGTATGGCTAATGATGTTTAATAATAGGGGAGTATTTCATGATGTATAGGGGATAAGTTCAGCAACAATTGTAAGGGATATACCAACTATACATGGAGTTTCTCAAGCCAGTGACTGGGGACCACCAAAAATGCATGGTTTATTACTAATGATGATTTGGGGGTCCCCCATTTTAGGAAATACCAATATATAATATAAGCTATGATGGCGACTGTTGCTCCGGTTTCTGGTGGGTGCGGCCCTGATTTCAGTTAATAAAGTTCGCAGTGGGTGTGGCTATCATTCTGGATGCGTCACCTCCATTAGCCCACGGGTGAGCAGCTCCAGTTAAAAAATCCGAGGGTTTACTGGTCAGTTAATGGTCACTGGATTAGTAGTGATGGTTAGTTATGACCTCAATCGGAAGATGATCATCCAGCAGCCTTTCCTCCCTGACACCCACCGCAGCTCACGCCTTCGTCGCAGCCCGGTGACACCAAGCGAATGTTGCAATCAACGCCTTCGCCGGTTCCAGCCTCGCGAAGGGAGGATGCGGCCGGATGGGGTTGTGATGGATACAAGGTTAGAATGGCTAAATCTATGGTTATAATGATGGTCTACCTATGGTTAAAGCAATCAGAATGGTTTGAATCTATGCTTATGCGGTTAGAATGGTTGTGGTTAAATGATTGGCTGATTGATGCTTCTAATGATGGTTAATGACCGTCCATATGGTTACAATGCTGGTTATGATGATGGTAAATGATGATTTTAGTGATGGTTACCCATGATTATTTTGATTGTCAACAATGGTTCATGATGGTTGACACGATGACTACTGATACACTGATCGATTTTTTGAGTATTTAACCCATGCTGCCTACTGCTGGCAACCAATAGTCATATTCATTATTATCCTTGTTCATCATGGACCACAAAAACTGTTTGAAACCAGTTAATAATAACTATCGCATGAACTGCTGTTGATGATAATTATCCTTACCTTGCAACTCCAGTTGCTAACATTTCTCAAAGATCTATAATGAGAAAGTACTCTTATTATCAGGATATTACCATGGTATGCTGACCTATTCCTGATTACTGAGTGATTAGTCAGATTATTACTTGGTTCTCATGATGATGTTGATCTACAACAGTTAACCATTCTCAATCAGGATATTACCATAGGTATGTAATCTTCACAAGTTAACCATTCACAATCACAACACCTACGTACGATGACCGGCTGATGATCACCGGTGCCACACACGTAGCCCGAAACGGCCACGCCTGTGCCACCATGGGCCGGGCCAGAATGGTCACCTCAGCGAATCAACTGCTGACGCTTTCCTTGCAACCGATTCAGCAGCCATGATTTTTTCAAGCTGCATATTTACAGTGATATGAGATATCAATGGATATTTCATGGATATTTCGTGGATGTTTCATTTATATTTCATTTGTATTTCATTGATATTTCATTGCTTGTTCATAGATTTTTCCTTCCGGGATTCATGAATCAGCAACTTGTTCATGACTAGTGAAAAATTGATGAACATACAATGGTTTCATTTGCCGATGGTTCCATTCATTCATAATATCGGAACCATCAATGAAGCGGTTGGCTGATCGATTAGCCATGAATAATTTTCACTCATGATCAGCAATGGCTTCATCGGGGATGACCAGCAATTACTACTGCAACCTCTTGGTTGGATACATGGCATCCTGATTGACTCGACCATGGATCAATACCCTCTTCTCCTGAACATCCCAAAAAAGGACCACACCTAGTCTTTGTTGGAATGCTGACCTACCTATTTGTTGGATGGTCATTATTGCCAGACAGCCACATTTCCCATAGACCTAGCAATGGCAAGCAAACACCAACGATTGCAGCCAAGGGAATGAGACCAATGAAACCGACAGATTTGCTTGGCAGCGGCTTTCCGACGAGCAGGGTTTAGGGGGCGAACAAATGGGGTATAGTCTGTGACTGGTGACTGTTGCAGGGGTTGATAACTATCAATGGTTCAATACTTGGCAGGGGCTCAAAATCATTATCCTTCAACATTCACCAGAGTGGTTCATCACATTTCATAACGATCAACCTGAAGGTTTTTCACTAGTATGGCAATAGTTACATCACCATAGTTGCTACTGATTGGGATGTGATCACCATAGTGCTTCACCTGTAACAACGACACCAGTGACTCACCATCAATCTCTGATCACTGGTGATTTCTTCCATGGCCTTACTGCCAAGTTGGGACTTCTGTGGCCCTGAGGGTCTCACTGGTGTCCCTCTGGGAATGGCTAGCTCGGTGTAGCGGAAGCAATTCTCCTGTCAAGATGGGGGTTGGATGTCCCCCAGGAGTGGTTGAACCATGGTTCAACCACGATCAATGATGCTTAAACTATGATGAATGATGTTTTATCATGGTGAATAAGAATCTGAGTTGATGGACAATGGTGAACGATTGTTGCAAATTCCTTCATGCAACTGATTTCGAGTTTCGGATCAAAGATTTGGGGTATCCAGCCTCAAGTTTGAGTTTCGATCTTTGATTCCTCATCAAATTGAATTAAAATCAACTATTGAGTTTACAGAATCAAACTAAATCAAACTACTAGAATCGAACTAAACAAATCTGTTAGAATCAAACTAAATCAAACTCAATCAATCTATTAGAATCAAACTAAATCAATCTATTAGAATCAACTAAATCTAACTAAATCCGACTAAATCAAACTAAATCGAACTAAATCAATCTATTAGAATCGACTAAATCTAACTAAATCCGACTAAATCAAACTAAATCGAACTAAATCAATCTATTAGAATCGACTAAATCTAACTAAATCCGACTAAATCAAACTAAATCGAACTAAATCAATCTATTAGAATCGACTAAATCTAACTAAATCCGACTAAATCAAACTAAATCGAACTAAATCAATCTATTAGAATCGACTAAATCTAACTAAATCCGACTAAATCAAACTAAATCGAACTAAATCAATCTATTAGAATCGACTAAATCTAACTAAATCCGACTAAATCAAACTAAATCGAACTAAATCAATCTATTAGAATCGACTAAATCTAACTAAATCCGACTAAATCAAACTAAATCGAACTAAATCAATCTATTAGAATCGACTAAATCTAACTAAATCCGACTAAATCAAACTAAATCGAACTAAATCAATCTATTAGAATCGACTAAATCTAACTAAATCCGACTAAATCAAACTAAATCGAACTAAATCAATCTATTAGAATCGACTAAATCTAACTAAATCCGACTAAATCAAACTAAATCGAACTAAATCAATCTATTAGAATCGACTAAATCTAACTAAATCCGACTAAATCAAACTAAATCGAACTAAATCAATCTATTAGAATCGACTAAATCTAACTAAATCCGACTAAATCAAACTAAATCGAACTAAATCAATCTATTAGAATCGACTAAATCTAACTAAATCCGACTAAATCAAACTAAATCGAACTAAATCAATCTATTAGAATCGACTAAATCTAACTAAATCCGACTAAATCAAACTAAATCGAACTAAATCAATCTATTAGAATCGACTAAATCTAACTAAATCCGACTAAATCAAACTAAATCGAACTAAATCAATCTATTAGAATCGACTAAATCTAACTAAATCCGACTAAATCAAACTAAATCGAACTAAATCAATCTATTAGAATCGACTAAATCTAACTAAATCCGACTAAATCAAACTAAATCGAACTAAATCAATCTATTAGAATCGACTAAATCTAACTAAATCCGACTAAATCAAACTAAATCGAACTAAATCAATCTATTAGAATCGACTAAATCTAACTAAATCCGACTAAATCAAACTAAATCGAACTAAATCAATCTATTAGAATCGACTAAATCTAACTAAATCCGACTAAATCAAACTAAATCGAACTAAATCAATCTATTAGAATCGACTAAATCTAACTAAATCCGACTAAATCAAACTAAATCGAACTAAATCAATCTATTAGAATCGACTAAATCTAACTAAATCCGACTAAATCAAACTAAATCGAACTAAATCAATCTATTAGAATCGACTAAATCTAACTAAATCCGACTAAATCAAACTAAATCGAACTAAATCAATCTATTAGAATCGACTAAATCTAACTAAATCCGACTAAATCAAACTAAATCGAACTAAATCAATCTATTAGAATCGACTAAATCTAACTAAATCCGACTAAATCAAACTAAATCGAACTAAATCAATCTATTAGAATCGACTAAATCTAACTAAATCCGACTAAATCAAACTAAATCGAACTAAATCAATCTATTAGAATCGACTAAATCTAACTAAATCCGACTAAATCAAACTAAATCGAACTAAATCAATCTATTAGAATCAAACTAAATCAAACTAAATCAAACTAAATCCAACTAGAATCAACCTAAATCAAACTAGAATCAAACTAAATCAAACTAAATCCAACTAAATCCAACTAGAATCAAACTAAATCAAACTAAATCCAACTAGAATCAAACTAAATCAAACTAAATCCAACTAGAATCAAACTAAATCAAACTAAATCCAACTAAATCAATCTAAATCAAACTAAATCCAACTATGAACCAACCTATTTTGCGTTGCCGATGCCCCAAAATCGGCTGATCGCCTCATCTCGCCGTTGCTCCAGTTCCAAGCGTGTGAAGGTGGGCTCCTCGGAACGCCCACATCGCGGGCGGCGCTGCGCACGGCGACGCAGGTCATGTCTTTAACGGTGAAGGCGGGCTAAGGACGGTTGAACCATGGCGAATGATGATCAAACTATGATAAGTGATGATTGATGATAATAGTGAATAGTAGTGATGGCGAATGATGATGAGAATGATGATTAGAATGATGATTAGAATGATGATTTGATTTGATTAGCCATGGTTCAACCGTCTTGATTATTCATCTATGTTTTACTATAGATCATAATAGGTAATCTAGTATTAGTAATACTAATTAGCTATCAATCATATTCAAGCTATGACAAGTGATGATTGAATAATAATGATGAATAGCAATATGATGAATAGTAATAATGATGAATAGCAATATTACTGTGGTAAATGACTATCATTATGATAAGTGATGATTGATGATTTTGGTGAATAGTAATCATGATTATAACAAAGAATCATAATGATAATCATGCTTCCTTGCAATTCATCATGGTAAAGAATCATCAGGAATAGGTCAACCGCCCAGAAAACCCATCATGGCACCATAGGGTCCCTGCTACCTACCGGCAGCTTCTGGGATCCCCTGCACAATGTGGCGTATGCCTGGCGTTCTCTTTCGCTGCGACCTGCACCAAGAGTGCCAAGTGCCACCCGGAGGGTGTCAGATGTATCTGGCTAACCATCCGCAAATCCTCAACTAGATACATTAGTTATCATACCTAATGATGGTGTAGTTGATGATGGCGATTAAATCCTCAACTTGATCCTGTAGATCATGATGGATAATGGCCATCCTTGGTTCAAGGATTATCCGTCATCAAGCATTGTCTATCATGATCGAGTCATCCACGGAGAGAACCACTCATGACGAAAATCAACTCATGAACCATTAATCATCAGCAACATCCATAGTTTCCCTCTGGCAAATTGACCTGGAAGCGGAAAATTTCCACCATTGAAAGTAGCTGTTTTACCTATGACAACCCTGTGATTTTCAGCGGTCAGCTTCCCAGAGGGCACTGATGGTGTCATTATGACAGAATGTGTAAATGTCAGCGGAAAATCATAGTCGGTGTAACCGCAGTTCATGAGACTCAATCATACTTACATCCATAGGAGCCCACTTTGTAGTAAATCACAGATTAATCATACTTACATCCATAGCTACGTCCATAGCTAAATCCATAGTACATCGCAGGTTGATCATAGCTCATCACTGTTAATCATACCTTCCATCTAGATCAACATGATTAACCCTGGATTGATTCATCCTATCTAATCCAGGTTGCTAATCCCGTTAGGCATAGGTTGATCATAGCTTCCATCGTTCAGTTCATCCCAGCTAGTTCATTTTTAATACGTTAATCATAGCTACCTTCCATCTTCCATCTAATTAATCATGTGTTAATCATAGCTCATCATTGTGAATCATACTTACCTTCCATCCAGGTAGTTCATTGTTAATATGGGTGTTTCTCAAAATAGGGATACCCCCAAATCATCCTTTAATAGTCATTTATAGTAATAAACCAACCATAACTTTGGGGGTCCCCTATTTTAAGAAACCACCAATTGAATGGATCATTTCCCAAACTATTGGATGATTTGGGGGTACCCCTATTTTAAGAAACCACCATATGTTCAACTAAGCAGCCATTGGTTGGTCATTCAAACTAAATCCAACTAGAATCAAACTAAATCAACCTAAATCAAACTAGAATCAAACTAAATCAAACTAAATCAAACTAAATCCAACTAGAATCAAACTAAATCAAACTAAATCCAACTAGAATCAAACTAAATCAACCTAAATCAAACTAGAATCAACCTAAATCAAACTAAATCAAACTGAACCAACCTATTTTGCGTTGCCGATGCCCCAAAATCGGCTGATCGCCTCATCTCGCCGTTGCTCCAGTTCCAAGCGTGTGAAGGTGGGCTCCTCGGAACGCCCACATCGCGGGCGGCGCTGCGCACGGCGACGCAGGTCATGTCTTTAACGGTGAAGGCGGGCTAAGGACGGTTGAACCATGGCGAATGATGATCAAACTATGATAAGTGATGATTGATGATAATAGTGAATAGTAGTGATGGCGAATGATGATGAGAATGATGATTAGAATGATGATTAGAATGATGATTTGATTTGATTAGCCATGGTTCAACCGTCTTGATTATTCATCTATGTTTTACTATAGATCATAATAGGTAATCTAGTATTAGTAATACTAATTAGCTATCAATCATATTCAAGCTATGACAAGTGATGATTGAATAATAATGATGAATAGCAATATGATGAATAGTAATAATGATGAATAGCAATATTACTGTGGTAAATGACTATCATTATGATAAGTGATGATTGATGATTTTGGTGAATAGTAATCATGATTATAACAAAGAATCATAATGATAATCATGCTTCCTTGCAATTCATCATGGTAAAGAATCATCAGGAATAGGTCAACCGCCCAGAAAACCCATCATGGCACCATAGGGTCCCTGCTACCTACCGGCAGCTTCTGGGATCCCCTGCACAATGTGGCGTATGCCTGGCGTTCTCTTTCGCTGCGACCTGCACCAAGAGTGCCAAGTGCCACCCGGAGGGTGTCAGATGTATCTGGCTAACCATCCGCAAATCCTCAACTAGATACATTAGTTATCATACCTAATGATGGTGTAGTTGATGATGGCGATTAAATCCTCAACTTGATCCTGTAGATCATGATGGATAATGGCCATCCTTGGTTCAAGGATTATCCGTCATCAAGCATTGTCTATCATGATCGAGTCATCCACGGAGAGAACCACTCATGACGAAAATCAACTCATGAACCATTAATCATCAGCAACATCCATAGTTTCCCTCTGGCAAATTGACCTGGAAGCGGAAAATTTCCACCATTGAAAGTAGCTGTTTTACCTATGACAACCCTGTGATTTTCAGCGGTCAGCTTCCCAGAGGGCACTGATGGTGTCATTATGACAGAATGTGTAAATGTCAGCGGAAAATCATAGTCGGTGTAACCGCAGTTCATGAGACTCAATCATACTTACATCCATAGGAGCCCACTTTGTAGTAAATCACAGATTAATCATACTTACATCCATAGCTACGTCCATAGCTAAATCCATAGTACATCGCAGGTTGATCATAGCTCATCACTGTTAATCATACCTTCCATCTAGATCAACATGATTAACCCTGGATTGATTCATCCTATCTAATCCAGGTTGCTAATCCCGTTAGGCATAGGTTGATCATAGCTTCCATCGTTCAGTTCATCCCAGCTAGTTCATTTTTAATACGTTAATCATAGCTACCTTCCATCTTCCATCTAATTAATCATGTGTTAATCATAGCTCATCATTGTGAATCATACTTACCTTCCATCCAGGTAGTTCATTGTTAATATGGGTGTTTCTCAAAATAGGGATACCCCCAAATCATCCTTTAATAGTCATTTATAGTAATAAACCAACCATAACTTTGGGGGTCCCCTATTTTAAGAAACCACCAATTGAATGGATCATTTCCCAAACTATTGGATGATTTGGGGGTACCCCTATTTTAAGAAACCACCATATGTTCAACTAAGCAGCCATTGGTTGGTCATTATCCCTAATTATTGGTTGGTTAATTTTGACCCATAGCCATATGTTAATCAGGTTCTTCATCCCATTCGGTTTCATCTTCACCCTTCGCCTGTGCACGGTCCAAGAGCTCCCTGGCCGTGACCATCTCGGTCTTGCGGTACTTGCTGGCGTACGCCGGGACCTTTTTAGGCGCTGGTGCGGCCCAGCTGGGCCCAGCTGGGTGACCATGCTGGCAAGATGTGGATCACTATGGCAGATGTTGCGCATGAAAAATGTGGATTGGCCTAGAAAAGGCTTCGCTTTAAAAATGTTGATTGACTTCTAAATGGCTTCTAAACATCTGAAAAATGGTGATTGGCTTGGAAAAATGTTGATTGGCTTCTAAATCCTTTGTTGATTCAGAGATGATATGGGGAGTTCTCAAGTCATGGGGAACCCCCAAAGTTATGGTTGGTTTATTGGATGATCTAAGGGTACCCCCATTTTGAAAAACCACCATATGGCATGTAGAATCGTTAACCGTCTTTCGTCGGTTCAGGGAGGATGGCCTGTGGGACACAGGTCCTCAGCTGTTGCAGCTTTGTTCATCAGCACTTCATCGTAGCAGAGATCTAAGCCTCAAGCGTCATCGTAGCCACCACCACGTACCGAGTCGTAGAAACCTCGAGGCTCCCATAGGAACTTTGCCTCAAAGCAGCAGCAACTCGAAGAATTGGGATGTCTGATGCATTTGTTTCCATTCGGAACTGGAAGAAAAGGTGACTGAAAGAAGCGTCATCAAAACTCATCGAGCATAATTGATCAAACAATATTGTTCTTCAATAGCATTCATCGACAATCTGCTTTTACTTCTAAGGTTCCCACGGGTTGTGGCCCACTGCGAAACGCCTGGCACCAGCAGACCAACACCGAACCCACGCTGCCAAGTGCAACCGCAAGCACAGCGCTACGGGCCTCGCCAATGGCTTCAAGGATTCCCGGATTTCCAGGAAATCCGCCCAGATCACCCGGCGACTGCCTCAAGTGCAAGCTGCGCTTTGCCAAAAACTGCGCTGTGAATCCGATCAAATTGGGTTCAGTTGCTGGTCGGTGTATATGAAAAATAAGCGCAAGTCAACCAACCAAGCAGTTTTTTGGGAAAATAAGAAATGTTTGGAACCACCAAACAGGTCGTCATTGAAACAACAGCTTTCCTTTCACATTGAGTCATGGTCAACAGACATGTTCACCACCTAAATGATCCACTGTTAACTGGCGGTTGCTGATGATACCGACTCGTTTTCCGAGGCACTTCAGACAAATTCCAAGGCCCTGACACGTCAAGGAAGATAAATTCCGACAAGAGGGTGTAGGGGTCCTGTGCACAGCAGGGTTGGTAGTTCGTGGTTTTTCAGACTAGTGATCCCCCAAATCATCCAATGTTAGATATCTACGGCAATAAACCAGCCATTTTGGGGGGTCCCCGATTTTGAGAAACTCCGAGATTTTGTTCATTCTAAAATGATGATCTGGGTTGGTATGGTGACTTGGAGATGGCCGGTGGGGTGTGGATTTGATGGATAACTCCTTCTCACAAGATCTCTCAGAACGTCACTAAAGAACGACGAAACGTGGATCACCGTCTGAACAGTGCCCGGGTATGTCTGGATGTGAGGTCTCCACCTACCATCCAAACAGAAGTGATTCATAGAGTCAGCATTGCTTCTTGCAGTTGGTCCATATTCCCTCTGGTTAACCGTTGGATCATATTTGTTTACCATCGTCATCCATACTGTTGAGCAATGATTACCCTTTGATTGGCAATAAGATGCAATAAGTAGCTTCATCATCACATAACCATATGATCCTATCATCGCTTCACACTATGCAAACCCATCAAATCTGGTCCCATATCACTGGGTGGATCTCAGCCGCAGATGCTCCAACCATGCGACTGCCGGTCTTTGCCACTGGTTGGTGGCTTCCATGTTGGTCATTTCCAAGCAGCTTGGTCAGTAGTCAATACAAGCTAATCCAGAAATAAGCAGCATGCGGCTGCGTTTGAATTCTGCGCGAGTTTATGATTTGAGAGCCAAGACATGGTTGGTACGACCTTTTTGCCCCAAAGATTCGGGCTTTCCTGCTTTCTCTATGCGACCACAGACCCCAAGAGTCCAGGCAAAAGACCTCAAGTTACAAGTCTAAAGCACACAAAGGCTCACCCAACCAACCAACCAACCAATCCACCCAAGCAACCAACTCTTCCTTGTTGTTACAGCCCTGTTGTTGCTGAGCTAAGTTACTTGCAGCAAGCCCCTGCGCTGCGCCAGGTTCTCCCGTCCGACAAACGCATGGGGGGCAGATCGTCCAGACGTTGCCGTCGGCCACTGGGTCCTCCCATCATCCAAGGGCCCGTGAAGGGTCGTTACTCGCGGTAGATCATGGACGGATACGATGGATGGATCATGGATAGTTGTGATAGGTGGTTCAGACATGCTTCATTGATGCTTGATGGTATGGGTGATGAATTGATGGTCAATTTGTCGGTGGTTCATTGATGGTTAGTTGATCGTTGACCACAAACAAGTTTGGTCGATTCGGTTTTTAGCAATGTTTGATATTGTAATGATTCGCTATTGCTAATTCTGAACGGCTGTATGATTTCCAGCGGTGGAGAATAAGAACCAAGTATAAGTATGATGGATTTATTAATGCTAGTCGATGATAGTTTAACACTGGTGATTTATTGTAATTCTGGTAATGGATTATCAGTCGTGATGCTTGATGATGGCGAGTCATGATCAAGAATCAAGCATTGATGCTTCAGCTCATCATCTAAAAAATCATTGTTGTATTGGTTATCATCAACAGCGTTGCTGTAGTGAATCATAGCCAACGATCAATTTTTTGTATCTACATGTAAACATCGGCTTATGTTTGATAAGGATTGCCAAACTTATCTTTTGCTTGTTGATCTCAATCACCAAACTTATCAAATAACAAGATCAACTATCAAATATCAATCATAGCCAACGATCAATTGCCTATGCTTTACCAATTACCAAGCCAACAATCTTTTGGTACTTGATATCAACAAGCGATGTCTTAGTGGGTCAGTTCTCGCTGGCACCGGCAGTTCGTAGCTGAGATGTGGCCCCGAGATCTTTGCAGGTCGGTCACGGCTCCTGTGACGCCGTCCTTTCGGAGGTAGTGAGTGAACTCTGTCCACACATCACTCACCTCGGTGCGGAACGGAACATCGTGCAACTTCAGTCGTTGAAAGGAAAGGTGGGTTCTCCAGGATGATGAAAGATCAGTTGATGATGAATAAGTAGATGATTCAAGGAATTAGAAATTCCAGAGAGTGGATGATAAAAATGATAAAGAATGATTCCATTAATACATACAATTTGTCCTTAATTAATCATTTGGTGATAAATTATATGTAGTTGTTTTTCATTGAAGATCATTTGATGATAAAATATGAAGGATGGTTCAGTGGATGATCGCTCATGATGGTTGATGGGCAATGATGGTGAGTGTTAGGTGCCGTCCCGGTTGCTGCGAAAGTACAACATCACGGCTGGTGACCCCAATCCATCATCAACATCATCAACCTCATCAACCATTGATTGTGGAATCATCAACCACAACCACCGTTCACCAGGCAGCCATTAGTGGCCATCAGCCATCACCTTCCACCACCAACCAGCATTCACCATCACGCATCATTCATTGATCATTCTCCATCCCAAATTCACACTTACTCAACATTCATCACGCATAATCATCCTGAAACATCCTTGAACCCTATTCATCAAAAAACAACCATCACTAACAGGCATTAATCATCATGAACCCCAACCAATCATCACTAACCATCACCAACCATCATTAATCAGCATCAAACATCACGAAGCATCAACACTCCTCAACCATCATCCTCCACCATCCTCCAGGGCCGGCAGATTTTGGCTCCGGACGGGCAGAAAGAGCGGTGGTGGATCCGAAACGCCTGCACCGGTTGAACGACTGGGCAGTGATGGAGGATGGTACCGAATGATAAATGACAGATGGTTACTGGTGAACTTATGGTCCACGGTAACTGTTGAGTGGTCAATGAGTTGATTTTGATGGTTAAATGATGTTTAAATAGTCGTTGACTGATGTTTAGTTGACGTTTGGTTGATGTTCAATTGATGGTCAAACGATGCTCAGTTGATGTTTCCTTGACGGCTAGTTGGTGTGATGATGCTTAGCTGAATATTAATAGTGACTAACATTGGTTGGTAGCGGCTAGTTGATAACTCATGATTGATTAAATTAAACGACATCCATATAGTATGATATTAATGACCATGATGGTCAATGGTCAACGGTGGATGGAATGATAGCAAAGCAGTAGGGACAAAAGTGTTGAGCCGTGGCACACCATCATTTGATTCACAAAGGCTAGCAATCATTCATGGCGCTGAAGATTACTTGATGAGGGTGGGTAATGTCTAGCAATGTAGGATCATAGCCAAGCAAGAGTCGCTAGCTATGGCTAATTCAGCATGGTTGTTAATGGCTAGTAAGAGGAGGATAATAGGGAAAAACAGGGTCTAAGAGGGGTCCATCATGGATAACACTTGATCCTGGGGGATCACAAGCGACGAACAGCAATTGGACAACGTGGTTCATTTGTTCATTCAGATGATCTACGGGTCCATATTCGCTATGAATCTGCCTGTTCTCCTTGTGGACTTCATCCGAACAGGGTGGCACTCCCAAGCCAAACAACATCGTTGGCGTTGCCCCATGATCAGAGCTGTCCTGCCAAGCCAACTGCGTCTGCTGGCGGCAACTCGATGTCAGCTCGATTGCCTTAGCCAGCTAAGGCCGATTGATCGAGGTGACAGGTGCCTATCCAAAATGCTTACAACATGTCCGAAATCATCTCCTAGCCATGCCAATCATGATATTCAATGATGGTTGATGTAGGCAATCATGGTCAATCATATAATGGCTATAATGTAGTCATAATGATGGTTCATAATGGTTTCAGTGATGGTTCCAAGATGTTCCAAGCATGTCTCAGAAAGATGGTCACCCACGTGCCGGTGCAGCCACGGTACCATCCAGGTCGATTAGGTGAAGCCTCTCTGAGACACGTCGGCCATGGAAGCCTGGCAGCTGGGGGAGCAGTTGAGTGGCAACGTCTGAAGCAACTGGGAAGGGCTGTAACGATGGTTGCTTGGATGGTTGGTGCTTCACATTGGTCCCACTTGGGAGCATCATCGCAGGCCTAAGGCCGATGTCATACACTCCTTGCACAGCGTCGAGAATTTCCACCGACATCTGCCAACAAAGGGGTAATCATAATCATAGTGGTTTCTCGTGGCTAATCATGGTGAACAATGGGGACACTCAGCCACTCAGCCAAGGAAGTTCCCACAGCAAGGCCAGGTTGGTTACACCATGTAGCTCCTGTCGTCCCTTTAAGGGATAGCACTGGAAGGCATAGCTCCCCTGGCTCCCTCCCAAGCACAGGCCAGGCGTTCAGTTGTAACTTTCGTTGCGACGAGGTCGTTTGATGGTGACCTAGGCTCGCAGGTTCACAGCTGGGATGAGTTGTGACATCCAACGATCTCCAGGGAGGAGTTTGCTATCAACAATCCCCTTGGCTCGTGAAACTGGTGAACCTGGCGATTAATCAAGATGCAGCTGCAGCTGTCATGAATCGTTATTGATTCACCATTGTATTCCTGAGACTGCTGGCCATTGCTTGGTTGGTTAAACGACTCACAGCCTACTACTGGAAATGATTAATCAACTAGTAGGTAAAAATTGATCAACCAGTATACCTAGAACTACTACTAGTAGCATTGATCGACCTGGTACTGGTTATACCTACTACTGGAAATCATTAATCAACCATTATCAACCACTGGCGGTGATTAAGAGCTGGATCATCAGTCAGCCATGTTGGTACCTGGTAGCATCAACCCTGGCCGATAGGCAGATCCCATGACTCCGAGGGGGTACCACAAGCTGGACCATAACCAGGGGCGCCCCCAACCACCCACAAGTTGGCTTACAACTGACTTAACTAGGCGGAATTCTACGAGTTGTAGGGGGGTGAATTCTACCAGGGCTTGAACTAGCCCAACGCATACCAGATCTATCTGCTAGAAACCCAACTAGCCCACCTGCTGAGTTCTGCGCCCTCTTTGTGGTCTTCTCTCTCCTCACACTTTGATGCTTCGCGCAGATCCTGGCCCAGCTCAAGCCATGAAAAATCAGCTGCGAGTAGCGCCCCGCCGAGTTGATTCTGCCACCCAAGCGATCCAGGATACTACAGGGATACTGTTCACCAAAACTAGTCCAGTGTGACAGTATGGGGATATTTTTCCACCAAACGAAGCAAACTATAGGATGCGAGTCAATAGCACACCAGTTCACTGAAAGAGCGCATGACCACCAACCCAACGTCGCATGGTTTCATACTCTTGCCGCAACCGTGGTCGGTGCCTGGCGACCAGAATCTCTGCCACAACCAGAGAGCCCTGTGGGGCGAGCGCTGAGGTAAGCAGTGGAGCTGTGGATGCCAGGACTGCAGATGCCAGAGATTGCTTTCTTGTTAGCTGCTTGGGGGACTTAGGCTGCTATTAAGTCTCCTTACAACTATTGGGGCCGATTGAGGGAATGACCAAGCAGATAGTTTGATCGTGTTTTATCAATCCTTCGGAGACATGCCTATGGTCCTACACTAGGTGGACAAAAAAATCAAACCCCAAGCCAGGGAAGGAAACAAAAGCCCAAGACCCTAAATCTCAATTTTCAAAACGTGGCGCCAATGTTAGGGTTACCCCCAGCTGCCCTGCCAATACAACTGCTTGTTGGTCATTTACCACTCTAATCATTGATGATCGTCGTCGTCGACCATCATTAACCATGATTGAGCATCACCCATTGTTGTTAGTTTATCTTCAGCCATCAATTGTCACCATGACCAACCATTGTCAAGCATCATGAACCATCACCAACCATCACCAACCATCATTTCCCATCATTTCCCATGATTTCCCATCATTAACCATCATCAACCATCATTAACCATCATTGAACATGACCCAACCATCACCAACCATCATTTCCCATCATTTCCCATCATTAACCGTCAGTAACCATCATTGAACATGACCCAACCATCACCAACCATCATTTCCCATCATTTCCCATCATTAACCATCATTAACCATCATTGAACATGACCCAACCATCACCAACCATCATTTCCCATCATTTCCCATCATTAACCGTCAGTAACCATCATTGAACATGACCCAACCATCACCAACCATCATTTCCCATCATTTCCCATCATTAACCGTCAGTAACCATCATTGAACATGACCCAACCATCACCAACCATCATTTCCCATCATTTCCCATCAT
>VSDK01016960.1:41808-64309 GCA_009767595.1 Symbiodinium kawagutii
CATTTCCCATCATTAACCGTCAGTAACCATCATTGAACATGACCCAACCATCACCAACCATCATTTCCCATCATTTCCCATCATTAACCGTCAGTAACCATCATTGAACATGACCCAACCATCACCAACCATCATTTCCCATCATTTCCCATCATTAACCGTCAGTAACCATCATTGAACATGACCCAACCATCACCAACCATCATTTCTCATCATTTCCCATCATTTCCAATCACCAACCATGTCACTGCTGCTGTTGGTTTTTACCATTGATGGCTCGCCTCGCCACGATGGTTGCTCTGCCGGGCATAGGGATCACCTGGTTCAGGCCTCGGGGCAGCAATGTTGAGAGGCGGTGGGAAGGCTCAGAAGCTGGGGCTATGATATTTTTTCTAGGGGATTAGATAGTGATTGATAGGGGATTATCTAGGGGAAGGCTCAGAACCTACTCCTATCACTATCAATGGCTATCAATGGCTCAGAACCTGGGGATTAGAGAGAGTTATAGCCATTCATAGTGATTAATAGGGGATAATCACCAACAACAAGGATTAAACAAGTACTTGTGGTGGTAGATTGATCATCAACTATGGTTGTAAGTATTAGCTTAGCCAAGCTTCATGAGCTGATTGATGTTGAATGATGTTACTATATAATAATATATAATCGTGATGAAAATCATCATGATTGATGAAGCTTTATCAGCTTCGTTGTGATCACGGTCTAATCAGTCAGCAACCGAATTTTTGAACTTTCCCAGTGGGGGTTTAGATTTGATAGGTTTTTTTAAATTAAGGCTCTAATCTCAATTTGTCTCAGCCAAGCCTTAAAATGGCTTGGCTGAGCAACTTTGAGCAACTTTGAGCAACACTGAGCAACTTTAACCCTGGCAGTGTCAATGCTAAACGTGGACAGAACAGAAGATAAAACCAAAGTAAATAGAAAGCAGGGGGTTGTGCACTGACTGAAAATGAATAGGAATAGTAAAGGGGATAGTATTGAAAGTAAAAAGAAAATAAACAGAAACTGAAATCACCCAGCACGCGCAATCCTGCTCAATTTTGCTCAATTGTGCTCAGAGATGCTCAGAGATGCTCAGAGATGCTCAGAGATGCTCAGAGGTGCTCAATTTTGCTCAATTTTGCTCAATTGTGCTCAATTTTGCTCAATTGTGCTCAATTTTGCTCAATTGTGCTCAATTGTGCTCAATTGTGCTCACTATTCATTAAAATGATTTAAAACTCCTCAGCTCAATTTTGCTCAATTTTGCTCAATTGTGCTCAGAGATGCTCAGAGATGCTCAGAGATGCTCAGAAATGCTCAGAGATGCTCAGAGGTGCTCAGACATAATCTCAACTTGCGTGCTAAGGTCCAGTGGAAGCATGTGTTAAAGTGGTCTGGGAGCCCAAAAAAATATTGAGCAACTGATAACAAGTTGCTTATTGTTGCTTAATGTTGCTTATTGTTGCTTAATGTTGCTCAATGTTGCTCAATGTTGCTCAATGTTGCTCAATGTTGCTCAATGTTGCTCAATTAATCTCAGTCTTTTAAATTGATTTAGTAAGGCCAAAAAATCCTTAAAAACCTAAAACCTATCAAATCTAAACCCCTACGATCTAAACCCCGTTTTGGTTTTGCTGAATCAGATGAGAATGGAGAAATCAGTTCATCATTGGCTACAAGAAGCCAGAATAGGCACCAAGTAGTTGTTCAACAGAGAGTGTGCAACCTCTATGGAGCTGTGACAGGCATTTCACTATGACTTGCTACTATGAATCACAACGACGTTATTCGCAATGGATGGACGAGTGTTGGCAATTATCATGGACAATCATCAAAGGGTATGAACTACCAACTATGGTTCTCCATATTCAAACAGTCAACCTTCATAAACCATACTTATCAGTGCATCATTCTAGCTGCTTCCTCTAACCGCCATCTTTCACACCTGAACTTGGCCTCCAACTTGCCTCTTTCCACCATCTCCAAGTCGTGACTTGGAGCAAATCTCAGGGTCCACTACCAACCACCTCCTTCAACCAACCACCTCCTTAGGCTACCAACCACCTTGAACCTCAACTCCCAAGTGACTTCACCTCCTTGGGCTCCTCCCAACCGCCACCGGTGCAGCACCCCACGGGGAGGGCATGGCACGGCGCCACCGGGCGTCCCGGACACCTCGGGGACGTCGTCGGCATCGACGCCGGTGCGCTGCACCACGGCGTCCGCCAGGCCACGTAGCTGCGGATCCGACTTGGCCTCGCAGCCGCGGCGCCACGGCCATGGGATGCCATGGGTGGCGCCCCGTGGTGGTCGCTTCATGGTCGTTATGGTGGTTGACATGCTGGTGAATGGTGCTTAGTTGCTGGTTGATGGGATAAGGAAATGATTGTGGAGTTGATCATTTCGAAATTTCAACCAGTGATGACTTCTTTAGTTTATGATGGAGATAATGGAGAAGGCCACAAGAAAGAATGGTGGTCACTATTGGTTGAAGGAACCTAAGATTTTTTTTCAAGAACCAACAAGATATTTTAAACGACGGTGGTCAAGATATGGGTACTTGTGGCTTCGGATGATGAGAATGTGACTCGTCGTGGTTAATGATGGTTGATGGTTGGTTGAGGATGGCTCATTGGTGTTTAGGGGGGTTGGTGGTGGATAATTGATGGCAAGGAATGGTTAGGTAATGCTGAAAATTGATACTGGTGAATTGATGATAGCTTGATACGACTTCTGGTTGAGGTTCAGAATGGTTCAACAAATGATGATTCGTGGTATTGGGTGAGCAAACATAGCACTGGGGGATAATGCTCAACTACTGGCTAATAATGCATAACTACTGCCTGAGGCTATGATTCATACTTGTTGGTGAAAGAGGCTTGATAGAGGTGTGTATGATGGGTTGATAACAGGACATTGGTTGACAATGATGATGGATACTGGTTGATACCACAATCATGAATAATGCTCATTGACCGACCATTGAACGGCATTGAAGATGATGATGGCTTAATGATGGACTTTTCATGAATCTCATCGTCTGTGATGGATCCATAATCCCTACTGATGGTAAATGGCAATTGAGAACTGAATGATTCGTAATACCGGCAGTGGTTGACTTACCATTCCCAACGGCTTGGCCGATATGGTGAAGCAGAACTGACCAAAGAGATTTGCCGAGTGAAAATGATGGTAGCTCGATGCTTGAAAGTGGGTGAAACTAGGGGTTTTCCAATGAAAGCGGTTACTATTTGGATTTAGGGGGAATCCCTTTTTGTGTATATCTATCGTTATTTGTATATGTAGTTATTTACTTCTCTATTCAGATATAAATATATAAAAACAACAAAATCAGCAAATGATGTTCCAGGGAAGTTCCCTTCCAGCTCACTCCGAACCCCACCTGTCGAGCGATTTCAATCCATGCATTCTTGGGCTGCTCAATTTCGCCCACTCGCTCACGAAGACCGTCAATGCCCGTAGACACCTCGGCGAAATTCGCAGATCCAAAGATGCCATTCATGGCCCAGCAATGATAAAGTGACGATGGCTTGTTGGATATATCGACCATCATGAATTGTGGCTTGCCACGCGCCCAAGAAAGTGATGGCGCGTCGTTTGGCTGGACCTCATGCCTTCGAATGAACCACATCTGAAATCTGGGATGTCTTAAACACTTGGGTGGACCCACAGGCATTTTGAGAAAGTCTGCCCAACAAAATGATGAAGATTCTTTGAAGCCAGACTTTCCCAAACTGCCACATCAATGACTCAAAACCTTGGCCCCTGGCTGTACAAATGTCTCCGCCGTCTGCCCCAATGTGACCTCGAATGACCTGGCTGGATGTGGCAGAGCCAACAGCAAAAGGGACAAACCAAGTGTCCCCACAAGGTGGAGCCCCCGGGTTGGCTAAGTTTATTTGGAACTAGGGTAACTACCAAGCTAATAGTGGTAGATACATATGCTTCATTGAAGGAAAATGGATGATTCATAGGGATCACAATGATCTATAAATAATAACCAACAACAATGCTGAAACAGTAGTAATGGAATGGTGGTACCTACCAACCATCCAAGCTCATAGCCCGTGTTAATAGAGAAACCAACCAGCTATAGGGGTGCATCATTTATGGAAGAATCCATATGGCTGGTTCATAGGCAGACCACTACTTAGGCCTTGATGATGGCAAGAGTCGTCCTCCCTACTGCTGGAACCCAAACTGCTGATGTTTGTCGAACAAATTTCAAGACTCCCTGTGAGGCTCCAAGCGCACCAAAAAGATTCAGAGAACACGCAATTTGCAAGTAAACTCGGTGGGGTTCTGAAAATAGGGGACCCCAATTCATTCTTATTAAACCAATACAGGATCCAAATAGGGGAATCATCCTCTTTAAATCATTGAGAACCATAGATCCCCAAAATATGGGTGTTGGAATTATATGATCCATAAATTGGGGGTCCCCTATGGTTTGAGAGAGGTGCCAAACGAACAAAGATTGTTCGGACCCCTTGATGAGCGTGCCTTGCTGTAGACATAAATGGGAGACACGGTGAAATCAGGGCTAGTTCAGCGACCTTACAGGGTAACCATGGCTATAACCCCAGCTGCAAATCTCAGTATGACCTACTTGACCATCTTGGTTGAGGAATTACAGTTGCCTTGCGGGCATGTTCTGGCTCCTGAAAAGGGGATCTGTGCATGAAGTGACACCGCGAAACTACACTTTCTTGAGACAAAGAGAACTGTAGATTTGGAGAGAATACCACATCTTGAAAAAGTAAAAGGGAAAAGCTCAGAAAGGACGAATGCCACAGTCTTCGAAAACGACTACAGCACATGCTGAAGGCACATGGTTTGTGGCTTTGCTGTCACAAATTTGAAGCGTGATAGCTCCTAACGGTGTGCGATGTAAATATACGCAAAGAGGGTAGAAAAGGAACTCCTCTGCACTTGCACATTTACATATGAGCCTGCACAGCGAGATCTATATGTACGTATCTCGGTCTGTATGTTCATCTATGTCATGCATACACACATATAGATGCATGTATCATAAAGATCCATATCATACGATCTAACCAATCTACTCTAATCTCATCTCAACTATATACCTATAAGCCAAACCTAACCCTAACCCAACCTACTCTAAACTCATCTAATCCAATCATCCCTCCAGGTTTGGCGACGTTGGACGTCCACATCCGCGACGATGTGCTAAGCTCGGTGCCACGATGTTCGGAAGCTGTTCGCCTCGCGCCGCGCTCTCCGACAGCTCCTGCTGTGCCGTGGGGTCCCCCATGATGACCGCGAGGTAGTCATGGAGGATCACCCAGTGACCTTTCATGGGGTGAGTGGTGGTCAATAGATGGATGATAATGGATGATAATAGTGGTCAAACTTGTGGTTCAGAGTGGTTGATTGAAGGGATGAGTAAGGGATAATGGATGATAATGGATGGTATTAACCATTGATTGTAATGGATAATGATGGTTAATAGCTTGTAAGGGTTTAATTAGTGATAATCATCCTTGATTTGAGGGGTACACCTTTGGATATCAGGTTTGGGGTAGTGATGAGCCTTGGGGTCATGTGAACCTTTGGATCATTTAAATCATTATATGATTTAAGGGGTGAGGAATCTTTGTTTTTGAGTGATCAACAATGATAATGGTTGATCACCAATGGTATTAACCATTGATTATAATAGATGATGATGGTTAGTAATAGCTTGTACAGGAAGGGTTTGATTAGTGATGGATCATGGCTCATGTAAGTGATGTAAGTGATCAATAGTCAATGGTTCACTGAAAATGGTTGATAATGATGGATAATAATGGTTCATATTTTTTGGTAGAGGTTTACAGTGGATACTAATAATGGTTAATGATGTATAATCACTGATCATGGTTGACAAAGAGTGATAATCGTTGATAATGGTTGATAACTGTTGATCATGGTTGGTAACTGTTGATCATGGTTGGTAATAATGGCTGCTAATCAGTCATCAGTGATCGTACTGGTTGATAATACTGGTGAATGAGGAGTGATGCTTACTGACCTTAATTCTACCATCGTTTTGAATAGTGATGGTAATGGTGATTCTTGATGCATGATAGTGATCGATCATGGTGAAAATAGTGATTACATGACAATGTTATTGATTAAGCATGATAACTCATGCTTATCATTAGTATCAATTACTGAATAAATAAATTGTTTGTGGTTGGTACTACTTTATTGACGATTAATCGTCAATAGCGGTCCATAATACTGGTCAATAATGGCTGCAATAGTATCATGCACAATGGTCAATGATTAACCAGTGACTATTGATAGTGATCGGTCATCACGATTGGCCACCACCATGAAGCAATCAACCATCACAAACCCAGACCAAACACACGAAGACTGAAACATGGCTGTGGGTCAAAACCCAGTACCCCTGGTTCCCCCCTGTTAACCATTGTTTTCCCTATTGTTGTTGGTGGAAATCCTCCATGAACGTTGGTTGATTAATATTGACCGCCACATCAACGTGAAACAACTTGGCCTCTCCTTGATTTGCGTGTTGGCCTCGAAAAGGCTGATAATGCGATTTGCCTGACACTTCGGCGGTGCGACAACCAAGATGTTCTCCGACTTTTTCTCATCATAAGTCAACCCGAGGAGTTGTTCATAGTGGTCACAGCTCTAGAGATTCAAAGGCAAAGACAAGGAAGGCCCTTGGAAGACTTCAGCAGAAACCTCACAACTGTGATGGAATACTGTTGGTTAATAGATGTTAATAGTGACTGGCTCAAAAACTCAGGATCAATTTTTCTGGAGATTCGCACACACGTTTGAAGTTGAAAAAGAGCAGGGGAAAACCTTCAACGCGAAGCCTCTCGGCGGTATCTGTACACCGAGTAAGCCGCGTAGAACAGCACCAGCACTCCTGCTGACATTCCTGGCGAGGCAGCTGGGATTGCGGTTGGGTGCAGCCAGGTGGTTAGTACCTGAGGGCTGACTCGATCAGCTGGTGAAGTCACCCCCTCTGGGCACAGGAAATGAAACACGAAGACACTTGTCACTCATGGATTTCCTGAGGATAGTTTTGAGGTTCCGTTGATCAGTGTCTTTGGCTCGGTCTTGTTATGTCATTGTCATTGGTTCGAACCTCCACCCTGAACCACGACCCATCCAAATCTCACAGAGATCGGTTTTCCGCTGAAGCCCATGTGCGTCCATTGAGGCGGTGTTGCCCGGGGCCCGGTAGACCATCATGCTGAGACTTCCCCCATGAAGCAGCTCGGAAAACCCCCTGCACCCAGCTCGGAAAAGGCCCGGCCTATGGGGTCAGGGTGGCCAATGCCATTGCTACGCACCTGAACAGTGAGGCAACGGGATGGTTGCCGAGGTGCTTGAGGCATCACTTCCAAATTTTCGGCTCCAGATACTGAGGCCAGGGCAGTGCTATACGGCAGACCACCTGTGAAAAAATTCATTTAAGGCACTGCACCTGCCATGGTGGCGGTTGAGTTCCTGGCCTGGTGCAGTTGTCGGTGAAATGCTGCCGTCCTCAGGAGATTTCCGAAAGTTTTGGAGAATGTTGGACAACATGTGACAAGATCTTGGAACGCTTCCCCCTGCAAATTCATACCATCAAAAAGATATCATTCAATGGGAATATGAACCACTTCAAGTGGTTCAACCTGGCTCATAGACTTCAATCCTGGTTGGTTTGATGTCTTTAGGATCGATAGATCCGTACCCCGCACCAGCCAGCACCCACAGCTCCGGTCCTGAATTGTCTCAAGGGTTTGCCGTTGAAACTCCCCCGTGAAGCCTCAGTGGGAGGCAAACAGCCTGCCTTGTCGGAAGGCTTCAAGGGCTGTCTGCCAAGCATGGGGACTTGCTGATGGTCGCCCATTGGGGGCGGGGGCGGCTGACCCCAAAGTTAATGGTGGATGATGATGGATGATGATGGTCGATGGTTGTTGGTGATGGTTGGTGATGGTTGATAAGGGTTGGTAGTGGTTGATCACTGTTTTTACGTCACCAATCTGAGCTCACCGTTTTTAAACAGCAACAAGCATCAGGAATAATATACTGTAGCACAGATAATTACACAATTTGGAACACGTACGTACTTTTAGGCAAAATGATATCATGCTCCCATCTGATGTTGCTAGAACGTCCAGAGGTCACTTGGATTGCCATGCAGAATGCCGCTCCTTTTGCCCTTCTTTTGCTTTCTTCGGGCCGAGAAGTTCTGCTGCTTGAGATCTGCAGCACTGCTTGCTGCATCCGAATGCATCCGAAACCATTCCGCCTGCATGCCATAGCGATCGGATGCAGTGGCACCATTTTTTGCAGCGTTCTCAAGATGTGAAGGCATACTTCTCCGACCGGTGCGGCTGGTCCGACACAATGCGAAGGCAAATTTCTTGAAAACTCGAAGGGCTCTTCCCTGCGATGCTGGATCCAGATATCTGTGGGAGACTTTGGCGCACTCGTGGAGTTTATGGAGGCATTGCTTGACCCGAGAAGTATTGCAAGGAGGTGGTCATTGGCCCCGCTAAGTCTCTTTCGGTTCTCGAAAATGCTGTGATGCAAAAAGGCCTTCCCCATCGGTCACATGGCAGCAAAAAACATGGCTGATGTGCACAAGTTGATGGCCAGCTTGAAGCCCGACAGATTGCAGTTTACAAAAGAATTGAGGGACAGCTGCTGGACTACAGGGAGAAGCACGTGCCGATGACGATTGGAAGGTGGCCTATCACGCCACCTAGTGGCACGCAGCCCCTGCTGTGTTGGAGCCGTGGCTTACAGCCCACCAACTGGGACCCTGGGCACGAGCTTCGACCAGCTGACGCTGTCTCCTGCAGCCAGTGCTCGTCCTGCTCGTTTTTTCGGGGATTTTGTGCATCGTTTTCTGCAGTATCTCAAGAACAGGCTAGCCGAGCGCAAGTGGCGCCCAGTAGCCGAGCACTGTGACCATTGAAGAACTCGTCAAGTGATTTCCTGAAACTGCTGTGCTCTCATCGTCAAGGCGCACAGCATAAGCCGCGACATGTCCAGCGGTTATCCTCGCAGCCGTGACATGAAGCTGTCCACAAGTTCTTGGAAGGGCTGGCAACAGCTTCTGACAGAGCCAGTTTTCCCCAACTTTTGCCAGGTCTTCTCGTCGCTTCCTCCTTCTCTGATGGTTGATGATGGTTGATGATGGTTAGTGATGGTCAATAATGGCTAATAATGGTTCATCATGGTCAATGACAATCCATGATCATCTCCTGTTTTCCACTTCGTTCTCGTTCCAAAAGCACCTTCAAGATGCGACTTGGTCTTGGCGCTTGTGGAGTATACCCAGCAGCAGCCCGCTCCACCTGGTGCTTCGAAACGTTCAGCAGTTCCCGGCAGGTTGGGTGGTTGTGTTGGTTCCTTGGTTGCTAGGCTGGTTAATGACCAGCGATAAGCTGAGTGAATGATTGTCAAAGAATCTCTTGATCAATATTAGGTGATCACAACCCATAAAACAGCGTGTGCGTTGGGGGTGTCATGTCGAATAACTGCCTTCATCAACAACCATTGAATTCTGTGACCATCTTTTCGAACATGAGTTTTACACTCATTGATCACCTTTTCACTCATCAGTATCAGAATCATCAGCCATCATTTCAGCGATCATCAAGTCTGGAGCGAGACGCAAGCAGTGTCGTGCCTCAACAAAAAGTCGTCTGCACAATCGCAAGCCACGCCCGCCAGTAGCCCACCAGTACCTCGCACGCGGCGGCTGAGTTGTATCACAAGGGGATTCCTGCGCTTCTGCAAGAGAAACCCCTTGATTCTATGGGTCCTGGGGATCCAGGACCCAGGTGATTATGGGAAAATTTGAGGGCAAGAGTCCTCAAAGAAAACACAGTTGCTCATGACCGAGAATTTGCCCATGATAAGCCATCATTGAAAATCGTTTACCACTACTGATCATGACCACCTTCAATCAGAGTAACATGGGGTCCGTGACTACCGAACTGCACTGGTGTTTTGACATCATCAACATTCATTGTTCATGATTAACCATCCTTACCTCTCATCAATCATCGTTAACCATCATTAACCAGAAACCAGCAATCAACCATCATTCACGACTATTGGCCACCACTGACCAGCAACGAACCAGCAACTCACCATTCATCAACTATCATTCACCATCATTCAACACTATTCGCGGTCATTAACTAATGGCTGTCATTATTAGCTCAACTATCATTCAACACTATTATTTCATTTATCATTATTAGCCAGCAACTAATCACCGATCAACGATCATCCACCCATCATTTGACGCTCAACAAATCACCATGGCCAGCTGGTGCTGAGCATCGGGCGTTGGCTCAGGGTTCGACCTGTCGCTAGAGCCCAGGTGCGACGATGGCCGGCCAGGGACGGATGACTTGTGGTGCGACTGATGGATGGATGGTTATTATATGCTATTATTGTTGATGGTTCTGGGACTAGTTGATGGTTATATATGGTTAATATTGTTGATGTTTGCGACTGTTGATGGTTATTATTGTTGATGGTTATGGGACTAGGCTAGTTGATGGGTTGATGGTTATTAGTTTTCATGATGATGGGTTATTGACAATAATGGTCATGATTGATTGATTACCAAAGGATTATTGTTGATTGCTGATGATTGTTGATTACTGATGATTGGTTGTTATGGTTGATTACTGATGACTCGTGATCATCAAGGTTGGTAGCGTTCGTGATTAGGGATGAGTTGGGTATTGGACCAATGCAACTGATGACTGGTGACCATCAAGGTTGATTATTCATGATTATTCATGTTGACAAGAAGCTCTTGATGATTATTGATGTTGGAGTACGGACCGTTAATGGTGATGGTTACTACTGCATTAAGCATCCATGATTGTCAGCTTGCTCAATGGATGATCATTGATGTTTGATGACTGTTCTTGATGATAGTTGATGATGGTACTTGGTGATGGTTGATTAGCAATATCAGCATGTCATATAACCATCCGCCAAAAGCTTCTGCTGGAGTTTACCCAATTGCTTGGTGATAATGAATGGTGTATGACGATGACAGTGGTCATCAATGGTGGCTGATGGCACTCCACGTACGGTTGTCGAACAATCATCGAGGAAATCCTCAAGCCAACAACGATGTCGTTATACAACCTATCTTCTACATATTTAAAATATTTGGTTCTTTACATATTCAAACATATTTTTGAAAAACTAAAAGACATGTTGATCTTGTCATCAATGATCAGTCCTCCATTACCTCAGTGCCCCAGCAGTTCCTAGTGTCAACTGCCGATGGTTGCGGGTGGCACAAGCTGCAGGTGCCAAGTGCCAAGTTCACATCTGCGGAAGGAAAGTTCTTTTTGCCGCTCCATTCCAGGAGATCAAACATACATCATGGCACCTCATAAAGGTCTAAGAGTCTATCTATCTATCTATCTATCTATCTATCTATCTATCGATCTATCTATCTATCTATCTATCTATCTATCTATCTACAGTATCTATATATATTTACAGATATATATATATATGCTTATTTAAATAAATAAATAAATATGTGAACTATCCCATCTGTAGATATACATGATTATATATGTAACTCTCTGAACTAGACATGTCCCCAATATACAAATGCTAAGGACATGATACGTCTCCTCCGCATTCCCAGGATCCATGGAGAAGCAGGTGCCTCAGCAGGGCATAGCGCGCGGACGAACGTAGATGTTGCTGGGCAGCTTTTCCTGGGCGCAGGGATATGTGGCTGGTCGTGGCTGGTCATTGATGCTGCCTGGGCTTCAAACTTGGCAACTCAGGGCGGTTCATATCGGTTCATTGCCATGGTGTTGAGCATGATTTGAATGAGTAACGATTTGTTCAGGATGGTTGGCTAATGCAATTTTGAGAGTTGATCATGATTCTAAGGGTTGATGGATGTTGATGAACGGTTGGTCATTGTGCTGGTTCATCATGATGGTGCTGATCATTGAATGGTTCATGATGCTGAAGGATGGCGATGGTTGCAAATGCTGATTGTCGACAATGATTGCTGGCAGCCGATGCTGGTTGATGATAACGGTGAATGATGGTTCTGCATGATGCTGGGTGAATCGCCAGTCTTCATGACAATGAAGGGTCATCTATCAGGGTTGATCATGGTCCATCATGACGAACAGCGCCACCATGAAGGTTTCCGTTTTTAGTGACCAACAATTATTGTGGTTGGTGGATCTCTGCCGCCACTCATCTACAAAAAACATAGTAGTAGAGCTTGTCAACTCAGCAAAAATAGCTGGCCTTTGAAAGGCCCCTTTCGTGTTACAGCCAATCTCTACAGAATTCGGCTGCTCCAAGGTTTTAGCTCTCAATTGTTCACATCTCCCAATCTCTGGGGTTATACCCTCCAGCCCTCCAGCACTGCGTACCGAGGCTTTCTGAGACACAAAAAATGATCCATTTCGGATTTTGTTAGAGGCATCATTCGATTGAGTACTAGGGTCACCATGAGTGTTTGGTATCACTACTGGTTGAGGGTGTCCTACTTAAAAATGGTTCTGGTTGTTAATGACGCTTGTAGTGGTTTTTGCTCGTTGCCTGTCGCAATTCGTGAGGTTTAACAAGCATATGTGCTCAAGTTCCCTGGGAAGTGATGGTCAATTATCAATGTTGCTTAATGTAGTTTCAACCCTTAGATTGGCATCAACCAGCAGTTGGTATCACTATTCGTTTGTCACTATTGGTTTCAATATACCAACCCCCTTTCAGTGATTGGGCTTCCCAACTAGTTAACCCAACCCCTTCGCCAAGTTAGCTTAGTGAAGTGAGTCATAAACCTACTAAGTGATTTATAGGCTAGTTAGCTAAGCTAAGTTGAGTGATATACTACTAGTGATGTGAGTTATAAAGCTGCTAAGCTAAGTGGTGGGTTGCCCACCTCGCCCCGCCACCTTCCAACGTCGAGCATCGAAGCTCTGCGGGGACCGCCCGGTCTACCGCACTGCCCAGGAGCATCGAGAAGATCTCGCGGGCACCGTCGCCCAAACACAGCCTGGGTCTGCACATCGCTGGTCGTTGAAACGGCCCCCCCCTGGGAGGGTCCCCATTAGTCGATAGAAATCATATCGTCTGCAATTAAGGTGAAATGATATCGGTAATATGACTGGATCACATATATGACACGCCACAACTTTTCCTCGGCCAGGATGATGTACCAACGATGCGACAAGTGCTAGCCCATTCAGCCAGCACTGAGAGCAAACTGAAAACCCACAAGCATCGATGCCACACCCCCACCGACTTTAAGCCGGGGAGGGCGGGTTCGGGAGGCTTGAGCATGAAGGAGGTGCGACCCGCTATCAAGTCATCGGCTCTATCAACAACGTTCAAGAACAGGTATGACACGCCACAACTTTTCCTCGGCCAGGATGATGTACCAACGATGCGACAAGTGCTAGCCCATTCAGCCAGCACTGAGAGCAAACTGAAAACCCACAAGCATCGATGCCACACCCATCATAGCCAGCTGTTGCGTCGATTCACTGACCCATAGTAGCTGCGCTGTCTGGTACAAGCCATTTCCAAAAATTATCAGCAATAACATTTGTATGCCAATCCAAAAAAGCATGCCCCAGCTTGGTACAAAGTTGAGGAGGATATGGTTCAGCAAGTTTAGTCATAAACTGACCATTGGAATGTATACCCATGAGAGGAATGTGCGGCTTTCCGGAAAAGGCACATTTACCACGTTTTGACCCTCTGCACACGCAATTGCTAAGATGTTCAAGTTGCACCTGTGAAAATGCAAATCGAGTTCGTTTACGCCAAGGTTTGTTGAAAGCGCAAAAGTCAACATCAACGTAGCTAACTCCCCGTCGACGAAGTAGTGCCAGCACTGGCGGACAAATCCAAAGACGAGAAGTCGCCGGGTTTTCCAATGTGAAAGGAATCTTCAACATCAGACACAGCCGACACACTTGCACTGAAAAACGCATAAAGCAATTGCCATCACGAACCTTAGCCTCATCAGCTTCACGCAGGTTGCTAAGGCCAAGTGGATGCAGGTCTGAACGCAGCAGAGGAGGACCTGGTCTTCGGTCCCTTGCTCGTGAAAATGAATTACATGGTGTCCCTAGGTGAACTGCTTTGACTATGCCAGAACGAAGCCACCCAAGAATGCGAGTCCGAACTTGTTTGCTACGCAAGTCATATTCGGAGCCATGCAAAAAATCAACCAAACAGCAATGCCAACCAGTTATTCTAGCCACCGCTTTGGAAAGGTTGCCGGTGCCACTAAACAGTTCCAAGAAAAAAGGTTCCTTCACCGAGCCCGCAATATCAAACGCGGGTTTGCAAAGGCTTCCACCATGTGGTCTGATGCCCAGTTTGCCTGAGCTTGTATGTGCTCCGGAAGCTTTGCTAACAGTTGAGCTATGCGACCTCCTTTCTCGTATCTGCGAACTGAAGTGGCAGTCCTCCATCTTCCTCGCTTTTGCACCTCTGCAAGACTTCTGTGTTGTTCCCAAAATTCTGTCGACGCCCCCCCGTGACGGAGACGATATGGGTGCAGAGGTCCTAGATCGCTGAGCTGCAGTCTTTGTTGTGCCTGCAGCATCCATAGTCTCAAGGATGTTGATGTCACATTGAAGATCGGCTGCTGGGGACCTAGATGGCGATCCCGAATCAACTGCTGCAGCAATGGAATCAGAAACTGGTGGTGCTCCAAGTCCAGAGGAATCGTCTCGTCGAACTCCTTGGTCTTTGAAGCCTGTTCTCCTTCGAATGGATGCAAGACCACCACCAGTTTCTGATGACGGCGCCGCAGTCGAGGATTCGGGAAAACCAGGTCCTGATGCGACTGATTTCTGAAGGTCGAGGGTACATCGCAAAGCCAATCAACATTGCCAGTCCCATAGCTTGATTTCCTTCGAGGGCAGCATGAACAGCCATAAAGCAAACCACTTCCCAAGGGATTGGCAACCTGCTCTGTGGAGGGACCAAATTCTTCCAACCCTGGAGGCTTTGACGGCACATTGGGAGCCGTGAGTGGTTCGATGCCTTCAGGTGTGGATTGAAGAATGTCACCGCAGCCAGAATGTAGCGACCCTGACTGAGGTCCCCCCCATCCAAGTAAACTTCCTCCATGAACCGGGAAAGAGACCAGTCCATCTGTTCGCAAGTCTCGATTGGAAGCCCTTCTGTTCGACTTCACAGGCAAAATTCTGTCCAATGCCTGCGGTAGGCCTCCAGAGTTCGAGGCTTCACTGATGCCATCATCAATGTTGTATGTGTTGTTTCGGCTGAAACTGTTCCACCACGCACTGTTGTCCTTCCAGCCCCAGTCACGGTCCCGTTTGCCTGGCGCCTCGTCCGAAGTCGACCACGAGCTCCAGATGGGACCGTCACTGACACCGGGATCATGCAATGTATCACCATTGTTCCCAAACCTTTCAACAGGAACTGAAGGTGAGTACCCACCTCGAGATGGGGAGTCCGCAGGGTTCCATTCCGATGGAATCCATCTAACCTGTATGGTCAAGTTTGAGCATAAACACAATGATGCTATCTGCTGCATGACACGTCTCAGACCTCTGGTGTGTGCACGGCCCTTTGAAATCCCAGAAATGGCTGTCATGCTATCCGAAAGAATCAGATGTTTCATGGCAAAATTTCCCGTGGATCTTGTAATGTGTTTGACTGCAAAAAGAGCAGCTCTAGCTTCCAAAACCGGCATGCTCTCAGAACGTTGCCAACGATAACGCCCACACACATTCCAACTCCGGTTAACCGCATTGAAAGGGATAGATTCAAAAGAAGGTTTAGCTCTGTTGCAAAAGGGGTCAATGATGCTACCATCCGACTGAGGATTCCCATCCACAGAATACTTGAAAACATCGGCCTCTTCGCCATTGTCCAACTGATCATCTAGATGTGCTCTTCGAGGATTCCTGAAGACGGGGTCACCAAAACGCCAACGTTCAGAAAACTTCCCAAACTGTTCGACTTCGTGTTGTTCCATGTCTGTAACCGTTGCACCACAACCCCAATCACTTGCATCTGTAGCATGAACCGTGGAACTCCAAGGGGAACGGAGATCACGCCAAAGTAAAGGGGAAATACCATACCATATCGAAAGCTCACGACGCACACCCTTCCACAATGGACGAGCATAGTTGTAAAACCTTCGAATGAAAGTGTAAACATCCCCCAAAACCGAAAGCCCCTCTCGTCGCCCCATTGAAATAAAGGACATGTGACCAACCACTCGTTCAAGCTGTCGACCAGAAATACTGCCCCGTTTCAAGATTTCAAGGACTGCCAACCTTACCTTCCATAGTCTGTGTCGTGAAGGTCTCAAGGTACCATCAGCAGAAAATTCCCAACCCAAAATTGTAGCAGTTCCAGACGATTGTTCCTCTTCATGCACAACCAATCCCTTGTCTCGCAAAAGAGCTACCCCCTTCTCACTAAGTGAACGGACACCATCAGCATCTGTACCGATAACATGGAAGTTGTCAACGTACTCTGTATGCATAACACCACCTGAAGGAGCCGGTTTTTTGTCAGCAAGCCGGCTCGTATCGTCGGCTCCTGCAAAAGACACAATCCTCTCACACGCAATGTTTGACAAAGCCAAAGAGCCCACGACCAACCCATCGGGACAGCCGCTAAACGTGGATAGACCTTCGCATCCCAGGTGACTGCTTTACCACCAACAGAAGATATTGCAACGTCCCCAGCCCGCACCGAACGAAGCCCAAACAAATGCGAAAGCTCCGAAGGCAATGCAAGATGATAGAACGCATTTTTCAAATCTGCTGAAGCAAAGTTGAGGGTCTCGTTCTCTTCAATCTCAATTCGACTGAGACTGTCACCTGTTGCAAGCGCAACTCCAAGTGGATCCTTAAAGAAGCAGTTAGAGTGCCTACAATCAACCACCATGCGCAGCTGCCCCGATTTCTTCTTCACAAAAAAGAGCTCAACAAAGGTGGTCGGAGGTTCCAGATGGCATCCAACCAGTCCGCAGCCATGCAAACGTTTCATCAACTGAGCATACGTCTTCGGGTGACGCAGTAACGGATCACTGTAGCAACTGCGAAGCCCCAAAGCTCGAAGGTTTTCACGAGAGTCAACCTCAGGCAAAGTGATACTGTGGATAAACTGTTCCACGAAAATCCGCCCGCCATCTCCCCACAAGTCCGTCAAGCCAACTGGTTTGTTGCCAGCCTCAGGAAGTGAAAGTTTAGCAGGATCGTAGGAACCAAGCGACGCCAGGGTCTGGCTGAACTCCCCATAATCGCTTGAAGCCCGGAGCATCTCAAGAGCTCCTTGGCCTGTGAGCCCTTCGGGAATGGGCCCCATCACACGCACTGATTTTCGAATGAATTCAATCGCTTTGCCCTGCCCCAGAGTTGCAGCAGAGCCAGAAACTGAGCCCGGTGACGACTTCGAAGACTGTACAACGCCACCTGAGTACATAGCATTCAAAGCAGCCGTGGTGTTCTGAACCTCATCCTCCATAGCGAAACTTCGTTGCAACCGACGAATGCAAGATCGAGAGAGTCCTTCCTTAATCTCCCGACAAGAAGCAGCTCCAACTGGAAGAGGAAAAAGATCACGTTGCCTTGAAGCTTCCTGAACGGGCAATGGTCCCAAGGAAGTTGGAGCCCATCCCAACTCCCCGACCCCCTTCATCAGGGGCCCTCCTCGTTCTTCTTCTTGCCGCTGGATTTGCGGGCTGCTTCCCGCTCTTCACGAATCTTCCTCATGTTCTTCTGCAGTCCGACCTCCTTTTCGACTTCTTGTTTGACATGGTCCAACAAGCTGGGACAAATCATCAACGTCCCAGCATGCCGAACCAATCCACCAAAAGTCTGCTGCTCTTCCAACGACAAGCGGCCACCGACTGCACGACTCTCGGATTCACGGGCTCGTTCACTGTGAGCATAGGTTTGGATCCTGCGAAACCATCCAGCTGATCCACTTGCAGAGCATGGCGAAGCGTCATCGACAACTGAAAATGCTCCTGCACTCCCCAGCTATTGGCCTCCAAACGGCACAATGTTCTCATGCGCTCATGGTGAGCCTCGAAACCCAGTCCCTCAATGCTCAAGTACGTCACGCACCATTTTGCCGTTCGTGGTCCCGGCAAACTCCACTTCACTTCGGACTCTTTGCACAACGAAGCGATGTCAGAAAGGGATCTTTCCGGGGCCCCAACTGGATTGAACTTGATCGCCAAGACGCGGTGATCACACAAGGCGGGTTTGCTCAAAAACTCGTCCACCCGACTTCCGTCCACACACTGAACAAAAAGAGTGGAACCATCAGCCACTGTATGAACTGTCTTGGCCCCGTCAACTGGAGCCATCGCAACACCCTGTACGACATCACCATATTGAATGCCCCCAACCACTTCGGCAGCCAACCATTGTAACACACCAGGGGTTCGCACCACTGCAACTTGAGCTCCGCCCAACAAGGCCTGGGGAGGGGCTACCGCTGGTGCAGGACCAGCAACAGCCGCTACCAAGGCACCTGGGGCCCCACGTGCAGCTCGCTCAGCGGCAATCACCCGTTGTGCTTCTGCAGAGAAGGCTGCTAACTCAGCAGCTGAGAACACGCATTGACACCAGGTGGAAGGACTCCTGGTGCTGGCCTCAACCTGAAACTGCGAAGCTCCCCGTTCGACACCGACATCTCCTCTATGTAAATATCCCTATCGGGAGTCACTATTGCATACTCATCTGCAGAAAAATGTGCTAGTATGAGCCGTTCGTGGATCACCCGACGGCCCCCAACGTCATATTCCAGCAGAGCTATTCTATTGACCAAGGCCATGTCTGCGCAATCTCAACTCGGCCAATTGGGACCGAGCCAACTCCTGGAGAGATGGGGATGCTGGTTCCACTTCCGCAGTGACACCAGTCTGACGGCACCAGAGTAGCAATCCCAGTACCAAGCTAATGCACCACGATAGCACCGCACACCCAATTAGAATCCAGCCTTCCACCCCGACAGCTCCCACCTCAGATTTGTGAGATGGTACAAATGACCAGCCCCGCAGAAATGAAGTAGTTGAGGTCGAACTGGATGAGGTGCTGGAGTCCGCACCAGGAAATGGGAATGATTCCAGGTCACCCTTGCCTTTTGTCCCACCGGCAATCAGTGAGTTCACCAAAGCAGTGGCAACCCAACTGGATACAGTGAGGACGTGCCCCACTAATGCCCCCAACAAGTAAGGCAGCCAGCCATGGAGAATTCCCATAACCGCGGAGGGGGGATACAGGCTTGAGCATGAAGGAGGTGCGACCCGCTATCAAGTCATCGGCTCTATCAACAACGTTCAAGAACAGGTATGATTCATGGAGATTAACTGCTCCAAGGTCCAATGATTTATATCAAAGCTGAATGTCATAAGTATGTTAGTGGCATATCAGTTGATACAAAGTTATATCTCCCATTTTCATCCTTTGGTGAACCCAATTAACAAGCTGGCTGCATCAATGGTGCATGTTTATCAATGGTGAATTCATACTACGTTTCATACTACGTGCTCATCAACCAGTTCAAGCATGATTAACCAGTAAGGCAGCAAGGCTGAGGTGATGCTTACATGTTCAATTTGATGATTGTCCTTAGAGCAATGGCCCGTCAGGTTCACTGGGGTTGATGAGACTTCTCCAAGCCACACATTCCGTAGGGCATGGCACAGCAGCGGCTCCCCCGCCGAATCGGAAGCTGTTGCATCTGCAGCGCTGTCCAGCAACAGTCGAACTGCTTCGACATCACCGTGGACCTGCAAGGAAATGATGGCATGGCTTGGCTGAGATCACGTCACTGTACACATCAGAGACGCTACCAGTCCACATGGCAGCGATGTGAAAGATGATGGTTGATGGAGAACAAATGGTGGATGATCAATCATGATGGATGATTTAAACATTCACCATCATTAACCATCATTAACCGTCATTAACCATCATGATGCATACTTTCCATGAATGATGGTTGATGATGGTGAATGATTCTTGACGCTACTGATCTTTAATATGTTTGTTCGCCATGAAAGTCCGAGCAGGCTACATGGCCGACCTGACCACCAAGTTCAAGCATGAAAGGAACCCAGTGCTCCCGATGATCTACGAAGATGGTGACTGCTATGGACAGCACCAACTGGAACAGTCTCCAAAGTTCAAGGACCGGTTCCAAAGCTAAACTCATGATGAAGCTAAGCCCTGGGGTTGCTTGATTGGGAGATATGCCATTTAGGTAAGGAAAAATGACTTTGGAGGTGTTTCCCTTACCGACAAACGAAGGTTTATTCCTCGCAAATCTGCCTGACTGCTTCACTTTATCGGGTTTCCCGGATCGTCTACCTCCCCAAAATGCCTAGCTTACCTGCTAAAATTCGAACTTCTCATCTTTGGTTGAAGGGTCCTCCCCGTGATGGACTCATCCATATTCGGCTTGTTGATCATTCTTGGCTGTCCCAACTGCAGCATCACCCCTACGACTTTAGCCCCAACTGAAGCACGACTTGCTGCATTTTCATCATGTTCAGGGGACACTCCCAAGGTCCAACATCCAATCCCAACTCCAGCCGCACCATGGGGATATGTAGCAAAGGCCGTGTCACCGCCTGGCGAGTCCGTGACCTCCGTTGTGGATCAACGCTACATCACATGCAACTCCTCGAACCACTGTGAACAGCGTAGTTGCAAGATAAGGTGGTGAGTGATTTGACAAGCGACTGAATCATGGCACGGAACCTGGTGGTATATGACCATACGGCGTAACCATGCCAATAATGGGTGACAACAGGGGATTCTGGACCAACAATCATGGTTAAGGAACTACAGCTGGATGTGCAGCTCGGGTTGATCGCCATGGTTGCACCTGAAATCCCGATGTAACCATGGTGAGTTGCCAGTGGAGATGCACATCCAACCCAAGTTACCATGGTGAATGTCGCCAGATACATGGAGATGCACTTCTAGTATCAACTTGGATGTTGCAAGTGCCAAAGCGCATCTCATCTCCAGCATCAACCCATTTACACCAGCGTTTTTCCGCAGTCAAGTAGGATTCGCATCCAGTACTTGCAAGCTTTTCACTTGTTGAGTTGTGGGGAAACAACTTTCTACAGAGTGGCACCCGCTGGTCATATATGTGGTGGTTCCCCTCGTTCTAACCCAAGTTAGCTAACTCGGGGGTACCACTCTGTACCACTTCACCACGGCCGGCCCCCGCCTGTATGTGATAAGTGCATGCCGCCGGAGACGACGTTGCCGGCCCCAATAACTTGCACGTGGCCAGCATCCGAGCCAGGCTTAAGCAGCTCCTTCGCCGCTCCGGCCGATGCCTCGGAACCGGTGCCAGTGAGCCATGAAACCTCTGGGTTAATAGTGGGCTAATAGTGGATGAGTACTATGGCCAATATCTATCATTGATCGCGATTCACCACCATTCATGATGCCTCATGATGTTCGATGGTGGTGAAGAGTGAGATGGGTTTTGGTTTTCAACCAAAGAAAAATCCGCCCAAAGCCCCACGGAATTCCGCGAACTCTTTGAACTAAACCATGGCTCATCCCAACCACCGAACCATGTTTGCTGTCGGGGGCCGGTGGTTCGGTACTAGATCTCCACCATCCACTAAGAGAGTCAGCCGTAATCAACCCTTCTTGTGGTAAGAAACCAGGGCTTTTCATGGTAGGCTCAAAGTGATCACAGCGCACCAGCAATTCAGCTTGTCAGCCATTGACTAGCTGACCATCACAAATCTTGGATGGTTTAACCAATTTGAACCATTAAACCATCAAATTCAACCATCACTAACCATTAATGCACCATTGAACCATCTAGGCCACCACTGAACCACCAACCATCTTTCACCATGAACCACTACCAAACCACCATCTTGCGAAGGCAAATTTTCCAGGGAAACCAACCTCCAAAGGAGTTAGATCCAGCTCGCCAGCCCTGTCCCCTCCAAGGTGCTGCAGGCGCCCAGCCGCCTCCAGAGCTGCTCCCAGGGCCATGCCACTGAAGTCCTGCGAGCCGTGGCGGGTTTCACGTGGTGCTTCCCTATTATACCTTGGAACACCCAAGGCCATAGATGGCTGGTAGTTTCAATAGCTTAATTAAATGGGTTGATTATTGGTAAGGAACAGAAATGATTAAAACTACCTAATAATTCACAAATGGTTGGTTATTGCCACATAACCAAGTGTACACAACTGGTTGGTGTTTTGACTATGTTTGATTCACATGTTTTTATTTTGGTTCAACTACTGGTTGGTTGACTTGCACATATTTTTCACGACGGGTGGTGAAGCACCAACAACTAACTATAGTTATAATTTAGTGAGATGGCCAATATAATCCATCCAACCGACCAACCAACCACCCAACTAAGCTGTCAATACAATTTGGAAAGTAAGAAATGTTTCAAAGCACAAAC
>VSDK01016960.1:64319-111584 GCA_009767595.1 Symbiodinium kawagutii
CCTCCCTGCTGAAGCTCTTTACTTTAGGTATTGACTATAGACTCTGACCTAACGGATTCTCTGTTTTTACAGCGCTGTTGATTGGGTTCCAAAATCCATCCCAAATGGCGGTTTCTCAAAAATGGTTGGTTCATTACTATAGATGGTTTAGAAACTTCATGATTTAGGGGTACCCCTATGACTTGAGAAACCACCAAATGGCTAACTCAAAATTCGAGAACCACCGGGAAGGCGGTCCAGGTCAGAGATCGTCTTGTGAGGGCTTCCACGCGCCAGCAGAGCCCAGGCGAAATCCAGATCCTGCTGTGAGCGTAGGGCGTGAAAGCGTAAATTCAAAAAAGGAAATGTACCAATTTGGTGGTTTCTCAAAATAGGGGTACCCCCAAATCATCCATTAATAGTCATTTATAACAATAAACCAACCATTTTTTGGGGTCCCCTATTTTGAGAAACCATCATTTACCGATTTACCAACTTTACCGTTGCCCGGAGAATCCGCCCTCCTTAGCTCCAAGATCCCTCCAGTGACAACTTAGCCTGAATTTCTTTTGTTTCTTGGCTACAGCTACTGCTGAACTAGCTCTTACAACACTTGTGTCAAAGAGCTTTCCATCGACCAGTCCGTTGACTGGGTGGAAGTAATATAGGTCGACAGCAGAGGGAAAAAAGCCTAAGGCTACGAGGAAAAACCCTCTGATGTTCAGCTGCTGCGATGACACAGCACACCACGAATTGGCAAATGCCATGAGCACTTGCCATAGCACCATCTGCTTCTTTCAGCAGAGGCACCAAGTGAAACTGAGAGGCCTTACTGTGAGCGAAATCTGCGATTTGCTCCGAAAAGAAATGCTTTTATTGGATCTTGACACATGGGCGTTTCGTCACAGTCACCACTTCAGTTCTGGTTGCTTGAAATGGGTGTTTCTCAAAATAGGGGTACCCCTAAATCATCCATTTATAGTCATTTATAGTAATAAACCATCCATTTTGGTGGGTCCCTATGGCTTGAGAAACCACCAAATTGCTTTAAGCGTTGCTTTGCTGTCAGAAAAAAAAGCTTACCATGGGCTCATCCTTGCAGGGCCCACTGCTATCAACATTTCTGGGAGCCGGTGATGCCTCATCTCCCGAAGGATCAACGTCTGCGTCCTGGAACCAAGTCGGTTAACTGAAGATACACACGTTTCAGGTTTTACAAGTACTATAAGAAGGAGATATAAGCATAATCTTGTAAACATAGTATATATATATATATATAGTGGCAAATAGGTTTCGAAAAAAGTGGATGGGCGATGGTGTGCGATGTGAGAGTGAAAAACTCAGCTGCTATGTCTTCCGAACTCTTTTAGGAACATTGGTCCGCGTGGTCACGTTCTTTTCTGTCGCTACCATGTGTCCATCTGAGTGTGTACTACCTCAGCTGAAGTTTGCCGTAACCCTCATGACTGCAGTTACAAATTGTTGATACCCTAACTAACAGGACTAGTAGCTGCTTATGATATGTTACTTCTTTATAACTAAGTATCATAAGCAGCTTATGATAGTAACATATCTGCTATGTACTTGTTTGTAACTATATGATAGTGACTGGTAGCTGCTTATGTACCTTACTTGGACAATATCTGTTACTTGCGAACACGTTCCATCACTTTCTGTTACAGGGTGGTCGCATCACAAATCGTTTTCCCTAGTTCACGAAAGGATTCCCAACCCCTGGATTCCACGAAAAACGCTGGCGCAACCCACATTGGGTCAACCAGCTCCAGCTCTCCAAGCCAATCTCCGTGGTCCTGGGCTAAGTTGATCTGCGTCTCCTGGACTGCTACTGGACACTACATGTTGAAAGCTTCTCATAGCATCCATAGGGGGAGAAGATGATGGTTGCACGGGTGGCAGGAAACAAAGCCGGAAACAAAAGAGTGGAAGCAAAGGCCAACATGAAAGCAACAATGTCAGAAAAAACCATGAACAGAAAGCACTTTGAACAGAAAGCATTGATTTTCAAAACCCCTTCAGCCGACAAAAAGGAAAGCGAATAGAACATGAAAAACAAAAAAATCATTCAAACGGCATTGTTTATCTCTATGTTCAGCCTTCGTAATTGTGACAAGAGACCGGCTGCAACAACACAGAATAAAATCGCAATTGCACGCAGAAAAGAGAAAAGACATTAAGTTTTCACAAAGCATATCCAAAGCGTATGGCCCTCCAAAAATGGGGGCTGGTAGATCCCCAAAACCAAAACCTTCGGCCAGGAGAGACCCACGAACCGTCATTGTGTGACCCAAAATTGGTCAAAAACAAACGTTTGATTCCATATCACAGCACGCAATAAACCAGCGCACAAAACCAGTAGCAGCACAACAGATCACCAACAAAAAGAAGAAAACCGCCGCTTAAAACGTGCACAGCAAAAACACCAGCACATAGCACGACCAAACACCAAGCGAAAACACCAGCTCACTACTACCGAGGCGTTCAAATTGCCAAGACTTCCACACAAAACGCAACCAAGACACCCCGCGGCGTCCAGCAGCGTCAGCGGTTACCAGTGCAGCCGGGCCGTCTCTCACAGAACGCACGGGTACACCGAACGCATCTGCCACACCTGCCACGCCTGCCACGCCTGCCACACAGAATGCAACCGGCGGGCAGCAAAATGCCACGCCGGCCACGGCAACGGCGTGAACAGTCACCGCAGCGTCCCCTCACAAGCCACACTGAAGGCATTGGAGACAATGATCAGTGATGACAACGATCAGGGAACGACAATGATCTGCGCTGAAAGAGACCAAGAGGAGGGTGCGGAGGCCGGAGCACACCAAAAAGATCTAAAAAGAAGAATCCCACAACAAAAATGGGGGGAATCGATGCACACAGTCAAGTAGGAGCATTTCATGTCAACACTCTGCGCAGGAACTCTGTTGGATGCTGGTTACAGACGTTGAATTCCTTAGACGTAGCAAATGGCCATCCTGGATTGTGGGAAAACTGCCAATAACATCCAGCAACTGCGTGAGTTCTTCATGAATACTGTTTGCATGAACTTCTGAAGAATTTGAGTGTCAAATCGCGTACTTTCCTGGTTGCAACCTGGCGTTAGACTCTCAACTGTTGCTGGGATAATCTGTCCATGTTAGCTGGGAGACACTGCCACTACCGCCTAGCAAGCCGATCCTTTCTGTTGTTTATTATGAACAAGTATGAACACGAGTATGACTGCCCATGTGTCATTCTGCTACTCTGTCTATCTGAGTGCTGTAGCACAACTTTGCCCTTGCAGTTTGTGATGTTGATCGGCTGTTGCCACTCTCTCAACTCCCCAAAAACAAATCTACCGAAGAAATGAGAGTTCCCAATGGGCAAATTTCAAGGTGCACAAAATTGGAGTTCCCAACTGGTTCGCAGCTTGGATTGCACATTGCTATGGCCTACGCTAACCCAGCGCCACTGCTACGCTTCGAATTCCCGGTCCTTCACTACGCTGTTTCGTCCAGCCACCGCCCTCAGTGTGGCTCGGTGCTGGGCCATTGCATTCTGATCCTGGGCGCGGACCGCCAGTGGCACCAACTCTGACCTTGAGGGGTGACTGGATAAGATCAAAATCATCAGCCAAAACACCACGAGAACACACCTCTCGTGCAAACTGACTGTGAAAGTCACTGTAAGTAGGAAAGGAAACTGGACAAAGCAAGGGGTGCATAGAAGAACGTTTTGGACCAATGGCAAACTACCGGATGGCCTTCCGGATGGCAGACAGCAGGTATCCTGTAATCAGTGGGTAGCTGCTTTCAGGAAAAGAAAGGGAATCGGTGTACTTGGGTTTTGCGGGCAAACAAATATGACGGTGCATGTGAGCTATTTGGCAATTTCTTACAATAGCGAACCCCTAAAGATGGCCGGTTTATTACTACTAATGATTACTGATGGTTCATGAAGCATCATTTGGGGGCACCCCTATTTTGAGAAACACTCATTTGCATCCTTAGAAGGTCAGCTGCACTTCGTTTGTCAGAAAGTGCTGCTGACCTTTCAAGGTTTGGGTCTCCCTGTGGTGAAAATTTTGTGACGGCTTTCGGTGACGACAGTCGGTGACGGCATTCGGTAAACCTTTCAGGAAGCAAACATTTATGAAAAGTGCCCACTTGAATGATGAATTGGGTATGTTCCCAGACGTTGGGTTGAGACCCTTCGCTCGGCAGCGCGAACTCAGATTCAAATGACTGTAGCAACCCATCAGTGCGAGGCCTACCTGTTTCTATACTCTCTTCGTGGTGTGAACGAAACGTAAAAGAAGTTGGATCGTCTGGGCTGGATCTGCCATCAGAATGCCACCAGAACACCTCAAAGCAGCACAACACCACCACACAACACCATGAAAACACGATGGCCAGAGCACATCCACCAGAACACCGCCAAAACACAAGGCCTCAAAGCAAATGAGAGTGTAACGAAAAAGTGTCTTACCAAGGGTGTCATACCAAGACTGTCTTGCCAGAGCGCATCTCCAACAGTGTCATACCAAGACCGGTAGCATCATTCCAAGAGTGTCTTACTTCAGTATGAATATTTTTTGTAACTCCGAGTTATCTGAAAGATGACGGGGTGCCTTTCAGAAGGAAACCTCTAGGGGGCACCACCTCCCAGTTCTCCAGCCACAACGCGGAAACCACATCGTTACCGGTGTTGTTTGTCGTCAACTACTACCAATATGGCCAACAATGACAATTCGATTTGGGTGACAGTAGTAAAATGTACTAAGGATACACGGATTACCTATGGTAAATCACTCTTGTGGGTTGGCATATGTACCCATTGGCGAAAACTTTGCCACGTGATTACATGGATTCATCCCTCCGGGCACCACATCGGTCCCAGGCAGTGGCCGACTCTTTGCGATGGAAGGCACAAACACAAGACAATCAACTTAAGCGTTCTTGAATGATCACATTTAGGGTGATTCCTGTCCACAGGTGTCACCGTATGGTCCGTATGGTATGCTCCGTTGAAAAACATGCAGCAAACTGCGGGACTGATTTGTTTTCACAGGCAGGAAAACAAACGTTCACAGATACCTAACATTAACATGGGAACTACCGATCCTGATTGTCTCAAATTCTGTTTTGGTTGCGCTCACTTTTGGCTTGCCTTCTGGCAAATTACAGAACAACGATCCCCTGAGAAGTTCGAACATGCCAGCTTCCCGCTCTGAACTTAAATACCAAGGGACACTATCTTTGGGAAGATGGGATGCTGTGCTACCTCTCGCCCCATCATCGAAACCAACTTCCATTTCTAGGATCGTCAAGGCCTTGAGGATCATGCCTGGCTGCTTTTGATCCTCGTGGTTCTGAAGCTTGGTGACCCTATTACAAACAAATTTTGGATCCTTGAAACAGGTTACTAGAATGTTACTAGCGCACTGTTCATGTGAATTCACGGCCCTAGACATTTCCGAATCGTGGACATACTCACTAGACTCTTTGCGACCTAACTCAATCTGCAACTTCGACAGGAGTCAGCACGAAGTCTGCACTTGTTACAAACGAGTGGCATCTATTGAGCCAAGAACTAACCACAACAACAAAATGAACTAAGTGCTGGTTCATATAAGCAGTCGAAGCAACTATATTTGGAGGTCATGAATGTAGGTATTATGCTGAAGAACTGCAGAGCATTCCCAAGCAACCTGCGTCATGTGCTCCAAGTTGATCTAAGGCTTGAATCACCTTCTGGTGCTCGTGATTTTGGTTGATGTTCCTTGCCAAAAGCCGAAGCCTCAGGACCAAAATGAGGAAAACACATAAAAGCAAAATGTCTACCCTCTCTCGTCTCTTTGGTCTTGGCCCCTCCTCACAAATCAACCTTCCATGATAGGATTCTTTGGTATTCTTTGGTTCTGCTCACAGCCAACCCTGCTTTGGCAAGCTGACATGCTGCGGAGTTTTCCTATCAGGCCGGTCGATGCTTTTGAAATGCTGGTTCAAACTACTGATTGGCTTGCTGTTTGTTGCTCTGGTCGACTGGCCTTGAACGTCATTGTCTGCAATGTGCATGGACCCGCACAGGCCCTCATGGTTATACTGTCAGTCCAAGTCATGCGTTTGAAAAAGCCTGAGCTGCAAAAGTTCAGACAGAAACCTCAGTGACCAGAGTATCCATATATCAGAGACAACAAAATGTAAAATCCCACAAAATGAATCAAAATTGTAAGTAATCTGATCATTCAGAAAAAAGTTATCTCTCGAACAAGAAGACAATTGCACGAGAGCGAAGGGACGAGTGCCACGACCAAAGCGACAGGACAGAGAGGCCAAACATAAACCCACTGGCAGGTACACAGGTCGTGTCTGAAAACGTTGAAATTTCATCCGCCGTAGGCAGGCGTGCTTCGAGTATTCCCAAGTGTTTTTTACTGTTGGTATTCTAAGAAACATGTATTCTTACACAATGTTTCTCATGGAGTATTACCGACGAATCTCCCTTCCAAGTCACACTTCGCTAGGACACGCTAGACTTTTCTTGTGCGCGCTAGAAAATTGCCCTTCATGGCTTTGCCTGACGTCAGTAGTGGTAGATCCTTACTCCGAGACCACGTCAGCTTCAACCAAAAGCAGGTGACCATCGAATGTGGGGGGTTAACAGCTGCAGGGGCACAACACACTACCATGGCAGCACTCCCAACCGGAAACTAAAAACAATTCCAACATTGCGGAAGCCGCCGGAAAACCATGACTGTCTTCAAGACCAAACGACAATCCAGCGAGCATTTCTGGATCTGGAGGACTGCCAAAGTCCGCGCACTTTCCCAGTACGCTCTGGTGTTGAGTCTTCTGAATCAGCGTCGTTACGGCAAAAACGCAGATGATTAGAGCAAATACCTCAATTCCGTGGCTCAGCGCACAAACAATTCAGCATCAAGCTTGACCATGTCCTTCTGTAGATGTTCTTGACAGAAGCAGCAGTCTTTCCCCAAATGATGACAAACAAATGTGAAATCCAGAAGAGCAAATCGATCATATTTGAGGAAGAAACACCCGCTGTCTCTGTCAATACTATTGTGGCTTAGCATTCTGGATCTCCCATGAACAATTTACAACGGTGCGAGGTCAATCGCGTTGTCTTGTCACTGGGTTCGTGATGGTTCCTTCCTCAATCAGAGAGCGCTGCCCCCGTTTGCAAAAATGGTGTCACTGATACAAAACAAGCTACAAATGCCTCAAATGGATCTGCGGCTGTGAATTTCTTACATTCAAAAACGTGGGAAGACTCCCCATGGAAGGCCATGGATGACCAAGTTTTCGCTAAGAAACCACGAAGAATCCGATGCAAATGACGGCGCCAAGCATTTCCAGAACCGGGAAGTCTTCTTCTTTCTGCTGCAACCCGGCAAGGCCCACGCCCAACAACGTCAGAAACAGGGCCTGGCCGATCGATCCTCTTCTTGGGTAGCTATATTTTTGCTTGCCATCATTTTCAACAATGGTATCTCATACTAATCAATGGTCACATGATGGTAGATGTAGTCAATTGATGTTTGAAAATGATTACTCAATCTTAGTCATATCCCTGCCCGTTGGATGTATGCTTCTCAAGATGCGTTTCAGCCGGTCCTGGAAATCAATCCGCCTACCCTACACTCGATTGTTGGACCAACTATGATCGGCTTTTTGCAACTGAAAAACCTGCGAAACTGCATCAGTCAAGTTCAAGGTCCTCGACTTCCAGGGCTGCCAATGAAGCGTGACCTGAGCCACGGCACAGCCAAAACCGGCATCCGGGCATCCCCCTGTTGCGCATGGCAAGAAAGAACACGACTGAAGGAACACACACGTAGGCGATGGTCGCAAAACTGTCAAACTTGCCTGCGCATAGTTGTTCCTTTCTTCTTCTTGTTAACAACACCCTGAGATTCCTTAGATCCATCTGCTGAAAGTATCTGGGCTCCACCCCAGCAAAGATCGCCCCGACAAAAATCCCAGGGACCAGTGAGAGCAGCATCACTGAGTGTAGCAAGACCAACTGCACAGTGGGCGAGTTCGTAGCAACCACTGCGATGAGGGAAAGGAAAAGACCGCGACAAAGAGGGACCAAGCCAAACCAGGCCTCAGCGGTGGGCTTCCAATAGGAAACCCTCAACTCACCAACTTTGGGCACCCCTTTGAATGCAGTTGAAGCTACCTGCGAACATCGTGCCAAGAAATTGGAAAAAGGGGTCGCTCGTTATTTCCATAATAAAAGCGTAAAACATTCCAGCCGCATTCCGGGGTCCTTATGTCCTACATTGACTCATCAACCGCCGGTTCTCTTCACAGCTGGGGATCCCTGTAAAATCTCAGAAGCCATCACATGCCGCTAGTCGGAAGCGGTACCGGAAGCCCGTAGAAGCCCTTCATTGCGAAAATCCAAAGTTGGTTAAAAAAAAAAAACATCATGGGGAAAGTGTCAACCCTTGAGCCAAAGAACACGGCATGAACTGCGCGCACATGTTTTGTATTGCGCCACAGGGTGTGACATACATGTCTCTTTTCGGAAACAGGCAGTCGAAAGCAAAAAATGAAGCAAATCAAACCTCCAGCCGCATTCCGGGGTCCTTATGTCCTACATTGACTAATCAAGCCCGGTTCTTTTCACAGCTGGGGATCCCTGTAAAATCTCAGAAACCCAAGCACCATCATGCCGAGGTACCACATCAAGCCGAAAGTCTTCGAACAAGAACTTGACGGCCGCCTGACCTGGCCAAGAAATACCAACTACCCGGGCCTCAACAGCTGTGAACCAAACCACCATGATATCTTTTGGGTAATAACAAAGGGACCAGTCCGGCACCGGCTACAGATACTTCATGGCCGTTCAGTTCTCTCCTCATTGTCAGACTCGGTGGGAAAATGTCTGGCACGAGAACTCTGCCAGTTGAAGCCTTTAGCGTGGTGTTTCAAGCTCGATGAACAAAAGTCAGTTGCTGCAATTCAGCCGCCAACAGCCAGATGTTCGGAGGGAAATGCAAATCTGAAGGGATTGCAGTTACAGCAACTCTAAGAAGACGGGTTGGGTCAGGTCATCAACCGCGACGACAGCAGTAGCTAGAGATAATTTTTTTTGTTTTTTTGCCCCCTCGCACGCACCAAAGGTCCGCACTGAAAAGCTAACCGACCGGCTTGTGTGAGTTAGCAATTCACCAAAGCGACTACCAAAAGGAAGGTAATCGCAACCGACACAGAGTAGGACTGCCCCGAAGCAGCCAGACCAAGTCTATGTAAACCAAATCAGGAAGCGGCACCCGACCAACAACATGATAATCCCCACAGCCGATCTGCCAAGAGGAAGCAGAATCAGCACGCCCTGCACACAGCAGGGGGACACCGTTAACAGTGACGGAGCACAAACCCCCCATCCACGACTTTCAAAGCACCGCCAAAGATGGCGCAACCAAACCACCCCACCCCAGTCCCGACGGACACGGTAGACGGGAGACACCCCGTATCGTGGACAAAGAGCCACAGCAGCTCAAGTGGAGAGGTCTCAGCCAAACCACCCTTCGTAGAAGGGAAAAATTCCAACCCACTCAATCAGCGCTGCAAACAGGTGGAAAACCGTTCAGGCCGTTGGTCACCGACACTAACTGTGGAAAACCAGAGACAACGCAACGACAATTACACGCGAACAACAACAACAACAACAACAACAACAACCACAACAACAACAACAACAACAACAACAACAACAACAACAACAACAACAACAACAACAACAACAACAACCAAGCAGCACTACGCACCGCCACCACCACAACCACCGCCACGAGCACCACCACGACAGCCATCACAACCACAAACACGACCATCACGGCCACCGCCACGACCACCAAGCGCTTGACACTGGTACACCATTGCCATCACCTCAAATGTTGAGTTGTATCTCTGAACCAACACACTTACCTTTGGTCACAGCACCCATTCCACTGTTTTTGTTGCTCTCCCACCTTCTGGTGAAAACCGCGGAGCTCTCCAGCTTGCCCAAAAGCACAAGGTCAAGAAAGCTGCCACCCATAGGAGGAGAGTCCAGCCAATGATCAGCATCAAAGCCTGGACGTGAGCCAATCTTGGCACGAGGTATTGCAAAAGATTCCTATTTTGCTTGAGAAATTTGCACTTATTTGGGGGTGTCGATGATGCTGAGACTCCTGAATCAAATGATAAATCTCAACAGGGAGGTAATGAAATTGTGGGCTACAACATGTGTGGATACCATTTCTATGGACAATTCGGCATGAAGACTCTTTCTGATTTCAGGAAACACATTGGGAACTGCTGGGGATGAAGCGGCTCCTGTGTGTGTGTGTGCTTCTGCATAGGTGCATACCAGAAGCGATGAATCTCCATCAATGGATTTTAAGCAATCCCTCGAGGTCCATATAGACCCAACATGTGAATCGCGAAAGGTACCGCAAGCTTGCTTCTCAGTGATTTCGATCAAAACTGCTGCTGGTATCCAACATTTTGAAATATTGAAGGCTTGTCAACCATCTAGGGTGTGCTTCAATGTAACGCCATTCACGACTTGCAGTAAAACTAACGGCTTATCCTTGAGTGGGTAACTCCCGGCGGTGAAGGGCTTCCATGATGCGTTTGACTGGCTGGGTTGTAGGCGCATCAACACTGGACCGCGTGGTGATATGGTGAACTAGTAGCCTACATTGACTACGACTTTCCACTCTACAGTCGAACTGCCATAGCTCTTCTCTTCACACATTCACATTTTTAGTATTGCCTCTACCTCTACTATCAATACCGCTGCTGTAACCGTTTCTATTTTTGTTATTACTCGCACTGCTATTCCGGCTTGTCCTTCTTTATTTAATATTGATAGCGATGAGCACATCACTACAAGTTGGTTTCCCAATCAACTTCACTAAGCACCCTCCCAATTCTATTATTTCACCCTACTGCAGAGTGGCTGCGCAGTCAAAAAATATTAGTTGCAGTGCGGCTGTTGATCCTATCCCTATTACTATTCGATGTCCTATTGTGAGAACTGTATTACTAATGCAACAACCAACCAGGACTATTTCAACTATCAGGTTGTGATTATCTTCTTGTACGACTGCGAGGAAGTGAGTAGAGTAGCATGATGCAACCATTATGCAGCTTATCACAGTGATCAGTAGTATCATTGGTTGCGCTGCTCATACTATTATAAGGCTTTCATCATATGTTTGTAAAAGCACAATGTGGAAATAAGATTTGTTGATTGCATAAATTCTTTACAGCGAAAACACAATTGACTTTACCTAACTAAGATTGTCCTTGGTAAACCCTTGGGGGTAAGGATCCGTTTATCGCATCACAAATGCAAAAAACTTTATCGGCGCTACAATCCTAGATGTAGCTAATCTTGGAATGGGCCTTGTAGAAAAAGTGAGTAGTATCAGATCTGGAGCCCACAATCTTACAACCCAGGCTAAGTAAGCACTGCAACAATGGTTCTAGCAATAGCTGTGTCGAGTCATGGTGAATAGTTAACAAACAACTTATATAGGTCGATTAGACGGTAATGGTACGACCAATTCCCACCCTTTGCCCGTGGACGCAACGACAACGGGACCCGTCGCCATCATCATCATCAACATCATCATCATAATCATCATCATCATCATCATCACCACCACCACCATCATCATCATCATCATCATCATCATCATGAGAGTTCTATGGGGTTGTGAAGATATTATTGTCACATGATGGTTTTGCGGGACTGGCCCATATGATCCTACGATGATAAAATGATGGTTTTGTGGGGGTGGCCCATATGGTCCTACGATGATAACATGATGGTTTTGTGGGGCTGGCCCATATGATCCTATGATGACCACATGATGGTTTTGTGGGGGTGGCCCATATGATCCGACGGTAATAACATGATGGTTTTGTGGGGCTGGCCCATATGATCCTACGATGATAACATGATGGTTTTGCGGGGCTGGCCCATATGATCCTATAATGATAACATGATGGTTTTGTGGGGCTGGCCCATATGATCCTTTGATGATAAAATGATGGTTTTGTGGGGCTGGCCCATATGATCCTATGATGGTAACATGATGGTTTTGTGGGGGTGGCCTATATGATCCTATGATGACCACATGATGGTTTCGTGGGGGTGGCCCATATGATCCTTTGATGATAACATGTTGGTTTTGTGGGGATGGCCCATATGATCCTATGATGGTAACATGATGGTTTTGCGGGGGTGGCCCATATGATCCTATGATGATACCATGTTGGTTTTGTGCGGGTGGCCCCTTAGATCCGATGATGATAACATGAAGGCACCATCATTCCCATATGACAGCAACATCCATTAACACGATGGCACCATCATTCCCATACGATAGCAACATCCATGGTTGATAATAGGCAATTCCCACCCTTTGCCCTCCGGGCAAAGGGTGGGAATTGCGCGTAATAGTAGTAACGGTAGTATTGCTAATAGTAGTGATGACAACCAAAGGATCAAGATGAATCTGCAAAGTGATTCGTTAATTAAAAGATGGCTAATGAAGATTCAGGCCAATATTAGTGGGAAAGACCGGAATATTAGTTGTTACTTTAGGTTTCAAGCAATGACAATAATAGTGGTAAAACATGCACTAATAAGAACAATATGTGGAGCAATTCAGATGGAAACGAAATCATTTTAGAATAGCCTGTGGAGTATCATATCTAAATGATAAAAATTCAGCTCATTTATAGTAGCAGCTTCCGATGTCATTACCTCCACAGAACCATGCTGATCACATAAATACATTCCTCTACTCAGTTCCTAGTTACACTCATACAAAGCATAGTCATATTTTGATAATGAAAGTAGCCCAAGTGGATTTTGCATTAACAATTTATGCTTTCAAAACGACATCTAATAGGAATAGAAATAACAGGAACGATGCCACTAATATTGTTTTGCTGTAGATAAAGCGAATGTAGCAAGAAAAGGAAACACTAGAACTTAGTGATGGTCTAATGAAATCGATTAAAGAAACCAAACTGAGCGACGTTCAAAGTCAAGAACAGAAGGACAAGCAGGGAAGAAACCAGGTATGATTGGAGGACAAGTCACTCTTGGACAACACACGAAGGATCCCAAGAGAACAAATTACAGTAAGATGAGGAAACAAGTGGGATGCAGCCAAGGCATCAATGTATGTAAATACTGCAAACACCGATCTTCCAGGGGATTGCAGGAGTGTACCATATAAGCATATATTTTGGTGTATATACATATATCATATATCTATGCGTGTGTGTGTCGTATATGTACACATGGATTGAATCTGAACACACAAACGAAGCAAAACCACCAACCCACCAACCCACAACCAAAGAGCCAGGGCTCGGGCTCTTTGGGTTCAATTATCATATTTCATAGCTGTTCTTATTGACACCATACCAAATCGCAAATGACACGGTTCTAAAAGCTATGAAATATGATTGTTGAACAGCTGGTTGTTAAATATTATATTTTTTTCTGTCAGTTATTAGTATGATAGGTCAACAGCTCTGAAAAACTGCTCACTGCAAGCAACCTGATCCTCTGAGCCACAGAAAGTGTTGGTGTACTTCACCAGGCTCTGCATCTGTCCACCTGGACACCGATGCAGGGGGACTATGAGTCATGAGACCAGATACCCCGGTCGTGAAAAACTTGAAACATTGCTGTAACACGTTCATTTACCCATGAAAACTCAGAATTATTGATGGTTGACCTGACCTGCTAAAATGATACTTTTTGTGGTCAATTGAGGATACCCATCCTGCAGAAAAAACATCTGGTCTCCCACACTGCCAATGTCTCAACATTGCACATGACCCATCTGCGACCCTTCTTGCGCCTAGTACCTGTCATTCCTACCGAATTGAAGCATCTCTTTCATTGAGCCCAATCTAGATGCTGCACCGGAACCTTCCGGAACCGGACGCAGATACTGCACCCGAACCCAACGTGGATTCTGCGCTGAAACCCGGCCAAACCCAACATGGATGCTGAAGCAGAAACTGCTAGAACATTCCGGAATCCGACGTGGATCTGCACCGGAACCCTGCAGAACCCGAGGTGGATGCTGCAAATGTGCCGGAACCCAGTCTGGAAGCTGTACCGGATGGCGCTGGAGCCAATCTGGGCTGAAGGCATTTGAAAACACCATAGCAAACAATGTTTTGCTGCCGGGGACAAATGGGAACCCTTTGCAACTTCACAAAGCATCTGCACTAGAACCCCCCCAAAGTCAAAAAATCACTGCACCGGAACTCGCCGAACCTTACCACGTTTCTGCGCTAGAACCCTCTCACAAGATATCTGGACTGGTCGGCCATCTGCACGGGGAACCCTGCGGAACCGCACCAGTATCTACACCTGAACCTTCCGGAACCTGACAAACTATCTGCACCGGAATTTCACTAGGTATTTACACCGGAACCTTCTGGAACCTCATCACCTATCTGCACCGGAACGGTGAAGAACGTCATCAGCTATCTGCACCTGAACTTTTGCAACCTCACGAGGTACACCGGCAAACCCGAACTTCGCCAGGTATCCGCACCGGAACCCTCCAGAACCTCAATATGCATTTGCACTGGATCCCTTCACCGGAATCTTCCGGAAGCTCATGTATCTGCACCGTAACCCTCCCGAACCTTGTCCAGAACCTGGTGTTGAAGCTTTACCGGATCGCACGGGAGCTATCCTGGGCTAAAGACCCCATAGCAAAGTATTGCTGTTGGGGAAAAAATTGGAAAAATAAGTCAATGCACTATCTGAAGCACGTGCTGATCATGTGGGAGAATGATCTGCTGGAATCTTGGTTCGTCGCCTGGATGACTGTAGCACATCATGGGCAACAGGCCTACGTTGGCCATGGTGGTGAAGACGAAGTAACAAAACTTCCCCATCAAGCAGGTGGTCCCTGAAGCAGTCCACCGGAATGCTTGCTCTGATGGGATGTACTTTGCCACTGGGGCGACAGCCCTGGTCAGGACTTCGCACCGTCCTCTAAGTCTTGGCAGCCAGCGGGTCACCCAGGATGTCAACGCCATCAAACCTCGTGGTTTTTGCCGACCCACAAAGGAACGAGCTGTTTGCTTTGTTGGAAAATGATTTTGTCCTGAAAGAGCATCACCTTCGAATCTATCTGCCATCCAGACACAGAATTCCAACATGATAATTTTAGCAAAGGATTCTATATCATGTGAAACAAAAGCAACATATCATCTCAAAATGTAATAGACAACATTAAGCGACACAAATAACATAAGGTACTCGTGAAATGATACAAGAACCGGCAAAAACACGGAACACAATGTAGCAGCCTATGACACTGAACAATATACCAAAAAGATCAAACTTGTTTAGTCATGCTTCACGTCATAGAAACGAAACGTGTCATTATCTGAAGATAAGATTGCATAGATTGAAATCAGATACCCAACAGGATACACTATACCGTCACATCGCAAAGGATACTGCAACAAGGTAGATATCAATATGATATGATATAATACTCTGAATCTGATACTGCATGACAATCCATGCGGCCACTGACATGATTATAATGTACTCAAGAGACAGCGTAAGAAGTTTACGGAGAGTGATGTGATACAACTGTTGCTAGCCTCCTAAACGTGCAATAAAATCAACTGGGCAACTACCCTTGCATGTCATCGCGCCAAGCTCGACCGGTTTCCGTTGAGGTTTGCTCAGCACAAAAAAAATCAGAGGGAAAGACCGACCCCAAAAGCCCACGTGCGCCGATGCGTGTCAGTGGCCGCTCCTGAAACGATTTGGAGCCAATCTTGAAGCTATATGAAGCTATCATATCTTTGGGATGGCAACTGGGGTTCCAAGCAGCAAGACCCCAATCCTCAGCAAATCAGCATCCCAGGCACCAATCACAACAGGGAAGATCAAGGCTCTGCTGCAGTACTGCGACAAAACGCCTGAGCAACCACGACCGTGGCATGACCGTGGCGCAAATTGGCAATCCTGAAAGCCAAGGCACACAGCTACTCATCAAAAAATCCCCGGGCTCCCAGCTACTGGCTGCTTGCTGCTGCTTGCTGCTGCTTGCTGCTGCTTGCTGCGGATGCTGCTGCTTGCTGCGGATGCTGCTGCTCCTGATAACGACTACTACTAGCACTGCTAGTACTACTGGTCCTTATTACTAGCACTACTAGTACTACGTGTATTTGTACTTGTACTTGTACTTGGACTGGGACTTGTACTTGGACTGACTTGCATTTATTACTTTCACTATTTACTACTAATAAATATGTTTTTTTCTCCGAGTATGACTTCGACTACTACTAGGACTCCATAGTTCGCCCACAGGGCGAACTGGGGGTTTGTGCGTAATAGTTTGTGGTTTATAGTTTTTGGATTTTAGGGTTTGTGGTTTTAGGGTTTTAGGGTTTATGGTTTCAAGGTTTTATCGTTTTTCTCACTGGTTTTTAGGTTTTTGGCTTTACGGTTTAGCTTTTTAGGTTTATGGTTTAGGGTTTTAGGGTTTATGGTTTGAGGGTTTGGGGGTTTTAGGGTTGTATGTCTCCAGAATGCAAGCAAAACACAGGTCAAGGACCTGCGCGCGCCGTCAAGATACGCTTCATGTCACACATGTGCATTTTGTCCCGTAAAAACCAATGTTTTTTACGTTCCAAGACGCTGACGACAGAGGCCCGGGCAAACTGGGGGGTTTGCCCGTACTATTACTCCTACTTTTAATACTGCTACTATCAAGGTAAAGTGGGTAACTATTGTAGGTACTCCGACTAGCTACTAACTACTACAACTATTTACTACTATATTTACTGACTAGTTACTACATACTTGTACCCACTACCAGTCACTTGCCAGTGGTCAAAAAGCCCTGCTGCCTGAAGTGACGCAAGAGATGCCAATCACCTCCAAGTTCAGAGCCATGAAATTTGCCGCGCCAGACATGCTGGTCATCAAACTCGGCCAAGATGTAGGCGCTTGGCTGACCACCAACAGGTTCTGAGCAAAGTTCATGACTAGGCCGAACAGGGCCAGCAAGACACCAGAATGTTGTGTTTTGGTCGTGTAAGGCTTGGTTGCGATGTGGTACGCTGGAAAAAAGCCTCCCAGCAAAAGCACGCTGCCTACAATCCTCGGTCGGCTGCGGCTTGTTACAGGGCGCGTTTAGAGGCCAAGAGTCCAAACCTGCTGCATCCCGCTACTAAGTACTATGCGTTCATGGAACATCGGCAGAACAGCACATTTTGCGATACTTCATCATGTTGATTGTCTATAAGTCTGCACTCAAAAGTCTCAACACATTTCCATGGCCCAGAGTCATCAAAATCAGCCAGTTCCCTCTAATGCATGGTGAACATGAGTCTTGCTGCGAGAAAGTTCCCTCTGGGCACTCACCGCAAGTGATGCCAACTCGGGACTCGGAGCACGTCCCTGGCGCGCCACCTGAAAGGAATACGTGCATCGAAAAGGCCCTTCCGAGGGTGCAGCTCACTTTGATCAGTTACAAAGGTCACTAACCGAACGAGCAAAGTAAAAATCCTGCGTAAACAAAGTTTCAAACAAAGGTTTCATTCCATGAACAACAAGTAAAATTCACTGTAATGAAAACATTTTTTTGTTCAACCAACAAAGCTTCACTTGTAATCTACTTCCGAACAACAAAATTCATTGGTTGAATGCTTTGCTGCTTCGCCTTGGCTTTTCCCCTCGGAACCGTGAGAGTTCCAAACCGGAAATTTCCGGCCAATAAACTCAATAAACACACAACCTACACAACAACATGTCTGAAATGCTACAAGTGTCATGTGAGATTATCAATTCTAGAATGGTGTGAAATGAATTGCGAATTGAGAGGTGTCATAGCCAAACTCTTGCATAACGGAGGCTCTAGCTACAAAATGCTGCAAATTTCAGGCAAATAGCGTGGGGCAACATCTACTCTACCCAAGCAGAAAATACCACAAAAAACAAGTTCAAAAAGCGATGCATTTCCAAATGAACTCCGCGCCCTTTATGCTAGGTACAATGAATTTCAAACTGGGTTGTCAGTCGGAAAGCTCTCAGTACCTAGCAGTGCACCACTAAAGACTAGCCATGGTCGACTGGAATTTGTCTCAACACTTTGGTTGACAGCAGCCCCTTGCATCAACTGAGCCGCAGCGCGGCCTGGGCAGTGGGCTCGGCATTTGTAGATTGTCTTTGGGACGTTCGGATCAGAGTTATATCCTTGGTGCCAACGCGTCTGCGGTGGTGTTCACAGGAATCTGTTTCACTGAACAAATGAACGGTGGAAAATACGCAGCAAAATGATTGGTTCTTAGAAGCGACAACATCTCTTTGCCAATGCGCTGTAAAGGATTCTGCCTCAACTTTGGTGTGGAGAGCGCAGACGCGCACTCACTAATAGTATATCTATATACATATGTATATTCATACATATGTTTTATGCATATTTGCATAGATTATTGTATGTGTTTAAGTAATAAATCATATCATTTGGAATGTATGTGTATGCAGAAGCTATCTAGACAGCAAAGTACATCCTTATAGATATTGTATGTGCAGATAATGTACCTGTAGATGATGGTAAGATGTGTTCCTTCGACATGATATATAGATTTATAGTTTTATAGACATCCATCTGCCCATTCGATGGCAATATCACCAATCGGGAAAGCGTGTGCTTTTTAAATGGAACCTGTCTGCTTGGGCTGTTCACCATTTGTTTGCCCATACAAGTTCTAAAAATTATTCAATAAAAAATGAGGATACGGAATGAAATCTCCAAACATCCTGCTGTTGGTGTAGGAGCATATGCATGGCTCCACTCGCAGAATGACCCCAGACATTTTGAGTTGACTTCTTGGGGAATGCTAGGTTCATTGATCCATTGCCTTGGCCAAAAGACACTTGGACAACAGTCCAACAGGATATCAGCTACAACTTCCCTTGATCAACAATCATTGATGTTTAGACGCGCTTGGTTTTTCACGATATCTCTGCAAAGTTTCGACAGCCGTTCGGCAAAATTTGAATGTGCTCGTTGGTGTGGTTCTGATGCGTTTTTGCTCACTGGGGTTTGGACGGCGTGACACGCAATGCAATGGGTCTGTCAAGAAATGTTGTGCTCAAAAAAATGGCGTATGTTTGCGCACTTATTTATGTAAGAATACATCTATGCACGCATATGGCTACGCGTGAAAACAGGGTCTCTGGTTCAAAAATGGACAGAACAGACTGTAGTCCGATTTTCGTCCACGCATGCTTTGGAATAGTTGGCTATGACCCTATCTATGTGTGCAAGTAGTTTGCCTACTGAAAATGATCATGTCTGCTTGATTGGGGGACAGAATCATAAACCTGCTTGCTGCCTGTGTCTTCAATGCAATCTGAGAATCCTTTCTGGATGAAGGGGTACTGAGTTCCTCCTTCTACGCCATGCCGCAGCCCAGAAATGGTACTGCCGATGGGACAGGAAATGCCTTCTGGGCAGGAAAGGCATTGCCCCTCCACTTCCTCAGATTCTCAGCACGTAGCACAAAATCGACAGCAAAGCGCAAATGGCATCTGGCTGTCTATGAAGTACACATGTATTGAAACAAATCTAAATTTATAGTGATATTTTTACATATACGTACATTGATATGTAGGTACATTTAAAATCTATATCTATGTGTGCGTATGTTCATATCGAGACATGCAAGAATTTACTGAGGCTTATCCTTTGGCTATGGCAATTGGGGGCACTGCCATACATTTCCCTCCCTCACCGCATCTTGGGCTAGCGTCGATAGAGCCCGCTTTGCAAACGCACTCTGCCAGAGACTGGGAACCCAGTCCCAATGTCGTCCGCTCTTCTGGACACTGTAGGCAAACACGGCTCCCCATGGCATCCTGATAAGTGCCTATTGAGCAACGTGTGCACTTTGAAGCGCCCAATTCCTGCCATGTGGACGACCACTTGAGTTGAGCAGGAAGAGTGGAGATTTGGGCAGGTAATCGGACTAATTCACAGAGGTGCCTGCCCCTCTTTTTTGGGGTGGACGATGGGACTTCCTTTAAATTGCAGCCCAGCAAGTTTTTTTCCAAGCCAAAGGTCTTAACTTAGACCCGTAGGCACAACCACAGCATCAACTCCAAGTCCTTTTTTGAACAAGGAGATTTAAATTGAAATCAATTAAAAGGATCTTCTCTATTGATTGCCCACTCTACTATTGTTGTACGAATTTCTCAGCTGTCTTTCATAGTTTCATATGTTTATGCTGCTCTGGCTCGACCAACCCTACGCCTTTCCGTGGTTCTTGGTAAAAGGGTTCTTGTTGCAAAGGTGGCTTGGTGTTGTGGGTGGTAATGGGGTCGCCTGATGATATGGCCCAGTTTTTCTTGTAACACTTCGCTTAGTGGACGGATATATCTATGCGGTCCTTCGCTTATCGCTGCATTTGCACGTCTGAATACTTCCTCATTTGTATTCGCACGGTCTATATATGTGGTACTCATGTTCAAGATTTTTCGCAGTCCCTTTAGCTGAAACGTGTCAAGTTTGCTAGCAGCAGCTTCTGTCGGTTGGAGCGCTTCTAGACTATAAAGCAATTTTGTAACACAAGCGGCATTAAACACTTGGATTTTCCGTTTGTTCGGTACCCGAGCCTGCTTCCAGAATAGGTCTACTTTCTTTAGTGTCGGCATGGTTTGAGAAATGCGCCTGTTGATTTCGGTTTTTGGCTCGACTTTTTTGGTAATTTGAGTTCCTAAGTAAATGGTTTCATCGACATTTGTAATGGGTTCTCCGTCTGCCAAAGTGACTTGATTATTCTTGTTAAATGTGATGCATACGCATTTATCTCTGTTTAATCTCATATTGTAGTATGCCGATTCTTCCTCAATATATCTTATGAGTTCCTTCGCATTCTTCCTGTTTTTTGCAACTATCAAGGTGTCGTCGGCGTAAAGCAGTTCTTGGAAGTTCATATGCTGCAAGGATTTATTGTACATTGGATCGTTGTTTCTGTGTCTTTCATCCGCAAATAACACATTCATCATTATCACAAACAAATACGGTGAAAGCGGGCAGCCTTGGCGAATGCCCGAATGTTGTCTCTTCCAATCACTGGTTCTATTGTTATGCACTGTCCTGAACATAGGGTTTTCATAGAGTGCTTGAATGTTATCAATCATTTTCTTGTCAAGTTTCATTCTTTCGAGTGTTTCGATGAGTCTGCTATGACTTACTTTATCAAAGGCTTTTTCCCAGTCCAAAAGTACAAGTATTATGTTTTCATGTCCAGATTCCCCCAAATCCTGAAATCTTCGTACGCAAAATAAAGGTTCTGCTGTGCTTCGTGATGTTCGAAGACCGAATTGCGTATTGGAGATGAACTGGTCTGTTGCATCCGCGATTCTTTTTTTGAAGGATTTTTGTAAAAATTTTGTATGAGGAATTGAGTAGTGAAATTGGACGGTAATTCCATGGGAGTTCCGCGTTTCCTTTTTTGAAAATTGAAACTACTTCCGCGCAAGTAAAATCAGCTGGGTAGGATTCTTCAGTCCACCTCTGCTTCAAGATTTTCGCGAAAGTGTTCACATTATCCTCAGCCCCACCAAGTCCCTGCAGTAGTTTTGCCCGTTGATCATTCAGAATTGGGGCTGAAACCTACATTCCGCCCCTTGAGTTTTCCCATCCCTTGCAACAGTGTCAAATGGGTTTGAGATGGGCATACCATCCCACCATCCCGGAACGATCATCAAACATCTTTCAGATGGTTTTGTCCATCTCCATGAAATGAAAATTAACAAAAACAGTCCTTTGAGAATGGTAGATAATCCCTGTGATTTTCAGGCCTGACATGACTTTATTTTATGGCCAATTGCACTAGAAAATGCGGCAAACTAAGCAACCACTTTTCACGATTTGAAACCATCATGATATGTCATAGTTCAAACATTCGACTTTTTCTCTGCATCTTTCTACATAATCATGTTACTCTATCAAACATCACCCACTATCAACCCTCAAAAATCAACTATTAAACTCACTGTAATTGATCAACCCAAAACGTTTTGGGTGGACCAACTTTTTAGATCAACCCATCACCATGAACCTTGAAGCACCGCTGAAGTCCCGTGATCGAGTCGCTCCTCTTGGGATTCGCCCAGTGGACATCTTTGGCAGTCGGTGGAGCCGCCAACAGGCTGGGCTGTGCCAGGAGCACATGGCTCGCATATGTGGGTCAAGCCCTTGTCGTCCCGCAGGGACGTCGAAGCTGTGCCTGAAGGGCATGCCTTGCAGGCCAAGTTGCTGGTATTTCGTAGCCGGTCACTGACAAAGACCTCCTCGGCGCCACACAACGCACGATGTTGAAAGCAGAAATTGTTCGGGTGCGCACATGCATTCATACTTAAGCTTGATAGAAGCACATTACATAACATAACATAACATTACATGACATAACATAACATAACATTACATAACATTACATTACATAACATTACATAACATAACATTACATAACATTACATTGAATTACATAACATTACATAACATTACATCACATTACATAACATTACATTACATAGCATAACATAACATTACATAACATTACATCACATAACATAACATTACATAACATTACATCACATAACATTACATTACATTACATTACATAGCATTACATAGCATTACATAGCATAACATTACATAACATTACATTACATAACATTACATAACATAACATTGCATAACATTACATTACATTACATTACATAACATAACATAACATTACATTACATTACATAGCATAACATAACATTACATAACATTACATCACATAACATAACATTACATAACATTACATCACATAACATTACATTACATTACATTACATAACATTACATAGCATTACATAGCATAACATTACATAACATTACATTACATAACATTACATAACATAACATTGCATAACATTACATTACATTACATTACATTACATAACATAACATAACATTACATTGCATTACATTACACTAAATTACATAACATACATACATGCATGCATGCATACATACATACATAGTTTCATACAAACATAACATACATACATACATACATACATACATACATACATACATACATACATACATACATACATACATACATACATACATACATACATACATACATACATACAGACACGCAGATATACATGCGTGCACCACTTTGCGCTGCAGTACATTTTATTGCAATGCCTGGTATTGCAGTCCATGGCATTGAATTGACAATGCATGACATTACATTAATACGTATGCACACAGAACATTATCTAACATTACATGACAAGAATTATTTTCAGTACATACATCACGCGCACTATGTACATACATCACATCCATTACAGTACATTACACCCGGAATACAGGATATCACATTCCACTCAACTGCATTTTGAATCATGGCAGCGCTTTATGTCACATGGCAGTACATTCACGCCATACATTACATACTCTTGCATTACAATTACATGCATTACAATTACATGCGTTACATTACTTGACACACACATTTACATGTACATTTGCATCTACTTTACTTGTTAATGGTTCAGGGAAATGCGTCACTTTACCAAATTTGCATCTACCTGTGTATGCACACGCACAGTTACATTCAATTGCATTGCGTTTCACTACATTGCATGACATAACATCTAGCACATACATGTACATTACATACATTGATATGTATTGTGCACATTGCATGGTACCAAATGATGCACACAACACTATGCGATTTAGTACAGTACAAGACAGCACACACGACATTCTTGTATTGATACATCAAACAGGTTGCAAACACAGACATGACAAACGCATACGTATCATCCATCACCACTACTCAACTACATGCGATATGAAAGTTACATGAACTACGTTGCACCGCATGACATCACATTACGTGACATTACATTACATGACACAACATTGCATCACCTAGATACATGCATACATACACGCATACGTGCAAACATACCGATCCATCCGATACAATACAATACACTACAATACAATATGTTGCAATACATTACAATTAAATACAATATGATACACGACATTTTCTGCAATACATTAAAAGACATTTCAATACATAACAATGCATTACAATGCATTACAATGCATTACAATACACTCACTACAATACAACACAATTTGTTACAATACACCACCGTACACTGCAATACATTGCACTACAATACCTTACCATTCACTACAAAACACTATGTCAATTGTGTCACAATACATTGCAACACATGACAATACAGTTCAACAAGTTGCAATACACCACAATACATGACAAAACCTTACGATACATTAGAATTCATTACAATACAGAAAATGACAACACAGTACAACAAATTGAAATACCTTACAATACATTACAATACAACGCTAAACATCACCATACATGACAATACATGACAATACAATACATACAGTACAGCACATTAAAATACATTGCAGCACATTGCAATGCATTACATGACATTGCAATACATTCCAAAACATTAACATCAAAAAACATTGCAAGACAGTACAACACACTACAATATCTTACAACACATGACACTACATTACAAAACATTACGCTACATCACAAAAGATTCCAAGACAGCACAAAACATTGCAAAACATTGCGATACACTACAATACGGTACAGCACGTTACAATACATTACCATACATTACCATAAATTACACCACATTACAAGTCGTTACAACACATTACAATACATTGAGTACATGGCAATACATTCCAATATATTACATCGCAATAAATTACATTGCAGTACCATACATGAAAAAACAGTGCAATACCATACAACACCATACAGCACCATACAATGCCATACAGTACATTGCAGTACGTTGCAATACCAAACAATACAATACGTTACAATACCAAACAATACCATATAACACCATACAATACCATACAACACCATACAGCACCATACAATGCAATACAGTACGTTAATAAACGTTAAATACCAACCAATTCAATACGTTACAATACCAAACAATACCATATCAGTAATACCATACAGCACCATACAGAACCATACAATGCAATACAATAAGTTAATATACGTGACAACACCAAACAATACAATACGTTACAATACCAAACAATACCATACAACACCATACAATACCATACAACACCACCCAATACCATACAGCACCATACAATGCAATACAGTACGTTAATATACGTTAAATACCAGACAATTCAATACGTTACAATACCAAACAATACCATATAATACCATACAATACCGTACAACGCCATACAGCACTATACAATGCAATACAGTACGTTACAATACAATACAATACATACATACATGGCATGCAAACATACTGACGGGTATTGATGACCCTCCCGTTCTAAATTCAAGTTTCAAATGGTAGCGGTCAATAGCTTTTGAGGACAACATTAGTTTCGACACATGCGGGTCGGCATCCGGATCCAGGGGTCGGGGGTAACAATAACGTTTGTTTCCTGCTTGCAGCAGCTTTACACACAATTGCCAGCTGATGAAGAACCTGAGCTTTCAGGATAAAAACAAACCATTAAAACAAAGGTTTTACTCCGCAGAACAAACCTTTTCTCGAGAAAAAAAAAGTTTTAAGCCGTGAAACTAACCACAGGGGTCATCACTTCTGATACTGACAGGCATATTACATGAGAGGTGGTCAATATGTGGATTCTGCTCGGAAGGATGCCTATTACAACGCTGGCTTAAGCCCTTTTGAAAAATGTTTTTTTTCTCAGTTTGATCGTGAACAGCCGTCAGTGCAGATGATAGCTCAAATCCCCATTTTCTATTGCTGGTTTGAATCCGTTGTAGCTGAATGACTTCTGGCTGCGCTGGACCCCTGTACCAAATGGTCTGCAACGCTACAAACGTAGATCCCCAAAGCAGCCTCAATCATTTGGCCCCTGACCCTGTAGGTCTTTATGGCAGGTTCAGATTTGATGCTCTAGTTGAATGATCAATGAACAAACGATCTGACCAACGAGGATCGGAGTGACCGTTTGTCTTGAGACTCTCAGTGAGTGCTTCCTCGGCCTTTTCATGTTGTGCACACAAGGTCAGGTTGAAAACGATCCCCTATGCCGAACTTACATTCTGTGATCCAAGACACATTATGAGCAATGTCCCTTCATTACACTGTGGGCTATATCTTGGGGATGCGCCGATATGCTTTCCACCCCACAAAAGAAAATGCACATCCCCAGGAGTCATCCAGAAATTGATACTTTCAGTTGGGAAATTATCAACTTTGGGGAGAATCTTTCTTATGAATGCGATATTGATGCATGACAATCGAAAAAGCTTTCATGGCAAAGGCATGCAAAGGCAACAACTTTGAAAGCAAGTAGAAACGTGGCATCCAGCTACAGATCATGCGGCACTATTCCATGCCATGGTGCGGTGTCGGTGTTGAAGAGTCCAAATTGCGCGTAGCAAACCGTTGGATCCAGCAGCCACTCTTCCCACAGTGTCCGACTGGATTGGACCCAGCCACACGCCACCTCCATAGCCTGGAGACTTGGTTTTTTCAATGGCACCCTGCGATCAGATACGAAAAAACGCGACAAAAGTGAGATAAATGCTCATTTTACTAAAGCAAGTCCATGTGGCTGAGGTGTTTTGGGTCTGCTGCGTGAGAAGAAGCCCGTTCAGAACCTCAGTTTGGGTTGCGTGGTGTGGTTTCAGCGATTGAAGAAGTGCAACATGGCGCAACTGGCATGCGGCTGGCTCTTTCTTCATGTGTTTCAAAAGGTGAGAAGATCTGTCATCAAGTACTGGAAGTTCCATAAAGAAAAGCGAGTTGATAAGTGCCCAGATGATTCTTGAAGGGAGATTTATAACGCAAGATAGTCCGCCTAGATCTGGGATCCAGAGATGCCATTGGTGCTCAAACCCTTGGAGTTTTCCATCATCGTGCATCTGCTAAATGATATCATTATCAATCTGGAAGCATCATGTGCCATGCACAACTCCAATCAGTTTCTGGGAAGATTAAGTATGACTGTATGACTGAGTCAAAGGAACCCTTTGTCAGTCTTCATGGCTGAAATTCCCACTATGATGGGAACACCAATGTCGGTGTGGAGGTCTTCGTCTCATAGTTGCTTCTGTGGAAAGAATTCCGGAGGATGCAATGGGATGACAACAGAACAGGTGAACCAAACATAACAAAGCACTGAATTTGTAGGTTCCCCCACTAACTTGAACTTTTGGGGTAATTCTAGGAGGTACCAATGTTTAGGGGCATGGCAACATCAGTTACAAAAAAATGATAAACGATCAACCGCACTAACAAAGTTTAAAATCTGCTTGTCAACCATGGAACTTCGCTGTTGAGAGTAAAGGCGCGTGCCAGCTCATGCACTGCAGGTGAGAGGAACTTAAGGTTGTAGCTGCAATACTTTTCCTCGGGAATTATCGTTTCGGAAACCCGGGGGGGATCTCAATCGACAAGACTTCAATAGACTCTGTAGAGGGCGGCATTTGATTTTCAAAGCCACCAAACGACACATGGTCAAAAGGTGGTTCAAGATTTGGTGATGGTCTCCCCCCATATGCAGTGTGGCAGAATCTTTGAACACAAGGGATCAACAAGCAGGCGGATTCATTGTTTGCTCGAGCCATAGTCGCAACAGAGACTGATAATAAGATAGTCTATGCCAAGAAGATTCATAGTAGAAATCATCAACCAACCATTTGTTCCAAGCATCTAACACAATATCCTCCAACGCGGACGTCCTAACACCACGTTCATAGCTCGCGCGATCATGCCGCGGGTATGACACTAGCTGCGGCTTCAACTGAAGAAAAGTGGGATCTGGCTCCCACCAATACAGCAGGCTAGCGACCTCAGCGTGGTGGTTTCCACTTGTTTCAGGGTCTTAGCAAATGCCATGTGGATGTTTCCCAAAATAGGGGTACCCAAAAAATGGTTGGTTTTCTACTATAAATGATGAATAGTGGATGATTTGGGGGGTCCCATATTTTAAGAAACACCCATGTGGAAGTTTCATGATGCTTCATGATGGTTGAAGCTTTCTGGAACAAACTAGCCTGGTTGGTGCATTCGACCCCTATGAAAATTACTCGTCAACCAACTATATGGTGGTTTCTCAATATAGGGGTACCCCCAAGTCATCCATTTACAGTCGTTTATAGTAATAAACCATCCATTTTTGGGGTCCCCTATGGCTTGAGAAACCACCAACTAACCAGTAGCATGCCCGAAGTTTTGTTCAGCACGGCCTCTGAAGGTATTTGTACATAGTCGTCCCATGTCTTCACGTCCGCAGGAATGACAGGCATGTCAAATGCCGTGGCGCGTGCCATGACTGTGGCCCATTCCCAGCTTCTGATCGTGAGGAACAGCAGGCACTTCTCCGTAGTGTCCCGGCACTGTGGAGGATACCAAAAGTGATCGCCAAAGCACTTCCCTTGAAGGATCCCGTTCACCCATTCCAAGCCTTCAAAGTCTCCAGTCGCTTCCGCGTACTCGACCATTTTGAGTGGGTCGGCCATATCAGTAGCGTTGCAGAAGTTGAGCTTGGACTTGTTGATCTTCTCAACTGAGTCAAAGTAGATGTGAGCGTTGTGCCAAAAGGCGTCATAGCTCCTGTACCACTCTAAGGAAAGCCCCTCTGCCTTAAAGGCTGTTTGTAGCACTTCGGACAAAACATATTGGCCTGTGGTGCCCTCGTAGCCCATGCTCCCCAAGTTCACAGGTTTGGATGTTTCGGACTTCTCTTCGATTTCAAGGAGGGCCGGTGCAATGGATGTAGACCAAACTTCCATTCCCACGTGAAAAGGTGTCCCCTTCGGACCATCGGATCCACATCCACGATCAACCTTGTTCGAAGGAGAATTGCACCCGGCAAGCGCGAAGAGTTGAATATTAGATTCTGGCAAGAGGCAATGTGGCCGGGATGAGCGGGCAGGGGTCTTAGCCAGGGGATAGCCCTCAAAATGTAAACCCCCGAAAGGGCCTCAAAGATCTGTTGGCTGGAAATTGTTCAAAACATGATGTCCACTGCCCGATCCTCATTCAGCTGATACCCTAACCCTCCGAAATTTGTGAATTTACGAACGCAAGAATTTGCATAATTTGTTTGGCTCAGGTACAAAAAATGACGTAAATCATTCCTAACATACGTAGATTTACTATGATTTACTTATATACCCCAATTGATTTTCCTATATACCAAAAATTGTTTATTTAGAAAACCTAGATTTGTTTGCTCATGTACCTAATTGTTTGGCTCTCATCAAGCGAGCAGATTACTGGAGATTCCTGATTTTTTAGGGTTGTCAGATTGTTTGTTCAGCTTGTTGCAGTCCCACTAAGAGCAACGAACCTGAGCGAAGTTCCCACAGAATCCCCTGGATGGCGCCCTGGCAGTCCTGAAATTTCCGCCGTCTGCACGTGAAAGCCAAGCAGTTCTTCAATGAGAATCTGCACCACAGCTGAGACCAACTTTCCAGAGGCCCAGGTGGGCACAACGAGCCCCACTGGGAAGCTCTCACCTGCAGGTCAAGAATCGTGAAAACTCGCTGATGCCATGCGCGTTTTTCATGTGGGCAATTGTGGTGATTAGTAAGGCCAGCTACCCCGTGTCTCGGTTCACGCTACCCCTACCACATAAACAATCAAAACCACAACCATGACAAGCACCTCAGCCCTAGCACCCCCACCAGCTGGCTGAACTGCCCACTGAGTGTCATCTGTCCATCCCGCTCAGTTGAGAAACTGCTTTGGCATCAGCGGTGCCCCCAACAGTACACATTGATTCCTTGATGGCTCACATTACCAAAGTGGCGGATAGCAGTGATCTGCGGATAATGTTGCTTACCAGAGGTGCTTTCTCCCAGATACTGGCACGGATGAACTACCAGGAGTTTCTTTGGAAAACCAGCAATGTGAGCTGGAGACCGGATCATTACTTGCGTTCCTGAGGCTGAGCAGGTTTCCGAAAGCTATTGCAAAACTTGTTCAGATTAAGTTGTTGATTCAGTTTGCCAAAATCCCATTTCCTGGGTAACCCACCGAACAAACCAGTGATTGCGTCATGTATACCAAGCTGATCAACTGCTGGTATTCTGCAACTTATTGGTTTTGCTGAGCAAGGAGTGGAGCGGCTTGTGGGGGTGAAATCCTGCACCCTGGAGTGATGAATCAATTCCTTCAGAGATATGCTTGCTGGCTCTCCCTGGTTGATTCACAAGGCTTACCTTTAAGCCAAGACCTCCCAAGACTTGGAAACTTTTCAACAATCCAGAACCCAGATTGAACTGAACCAGAGATCTCCTTGTGCTTTTAGATTCTTTCTTGAACGCATGAGAATCCCAATGAATTGACCCTGCCTTCCCCATCTGTAAGATTCCTTCGCTGTGCTGGCGCGATGCCGTCGTTAAGGCAGGTTGCTGCCGCCAGTCCCAACAGTGGGAGCTTCCAAAGAGCCATGGCCCGAAAAACTTCGGAAGATCACCAGCTATGCCATGCTATGCCCCTGAACAAATCATCGCAACCAGGACGGGTTCGACGCTTTGGCAGGGTGTCGTGCTCCAAAAAGTGTCGGTCTGGTGGGTAACCTTTGCGAGCTAGACACCTCCAAACTATCAAACGAAGCGGGCAAGTCATATCTTGCCCTCAAATCAATCACTGACGAGCTCCAAATGTGCGGTCGTAAATAAGCAAGCTAACCCGCAAAGACTCTAAAACGACCCAAAAGTTGAGCTACTTATCAATATGTTTTTGACAACAAAGCTAACTACTTATTGCCACTCGCAGCATCTTGCTTTGTCCTGCCTCCATTCCTCTATCTTGAACTCACGTTTGTCCCATAGAAGAGTTGTAATCAGAACTGTTGTTGAATGGCTTGGTGCATTTCTTGAATGCAAGCGTTTTGGTTGCAGCGCAGCAAGAACCCCCCCAGGTGGATTCCAGATTTTTGCGAAAATTCAGCTGCAAACTCTGCTTGTGGAAACGATTGCTGCAAACCCCCACAACTGAAAAATTGCTTAGTTTGCAAAATATGTGGGGTCACAAGAAAGCACTCAACGCGCACTTTGAATAATTGAAAAGATTAACCAGTGGTGCATAGCGCAAATTCATCGTCTTTGCATCTTCTCTGCATTTCCTGCTGTGGACCACAGTCACACAGTGTATTAATTCACGAGCGACCGTGAAAGCCAGATGAACACGCTGATGACCGATATGATTGTTCTTGGTGAGTCATTGTTGTTTTACATGAACCATTGTCAACCTTTTTTTGATCATCATTAACCATCACTATTCCCTTTCCATGACCATAATCAACCATCGCTATCCATCATCAACCATCATCAACTATCGTCAACCTACCTTACTATCCATCACACCAACCCACCATCAACCAACCACTCATGGGTGGTGGTCGGCTCCATCCGCGCCCCTCCTTAGGCTCAGCGTAGCGAGCCTGAGTGCCGCCAAGTTCTCGCTGGAACGAACTTCGAGCGATCTTCAACGAAGAGGGTGCCATCCAATTAGTTCCTCTTAAATCACTGTCATCTAATAACTGGAACTCACCATCATAAGGTGCCAGTTTAATTTGTCTTCTGGTTGATCGTTGGATCATGGGAAAATCGACGAACTTGTTTAGGGTATTTGTTCACCATGAAGAAACACGAACTTTCCAGCGCATCGCACCACGGAGGTTGGTGTTTGATGCTGCAGTGATGTTCGACCTGGCAGCACCAATGGCGTTGCATTGCCTTAAACATCCTAGGCAACGCACCACCAGTTTCGGAGGGTTGATTGACCGATGTTAGACTGAACCAAAACTATCAATTGCATTGGCTTTTCATCGCATGAACGAAATGAAAACTTGATATTCAACCAACAGCTGCTGGAAAGATCATCGATTCAGCCTGCGATGCTTCCTAGCTTGTCACTACGATTTGCCAGCAAGGACAACCACCCATGGATCACCATCATCCACCTATCAACCATCCATCAGAATCAGCCATCCGCAACAACAATTGATCCACCATCATAATCACATTTACCATTGAGATGGTGGTTGGTCATAGTGGTCGGTTGATGAGATCAATTGAGATCCATGATAATATATACTTATTGAGAATATCACCATCCTTCACCCTCAACACTTCACCACCGTTATAACCACCATTCCACCACTGAACCGCCATCCTCCCGCCATTCACCATCCTTAACCAGTATCATCAGCCACTCTTGACCATCATTAACCATCATCAACCCATCATCATCCCACCATCATCCCACCATCGACCCACCACCATCTACCCACCACCATCATCAACCCATCAACCCACCACCATCCCACCATTCATAGCCCGCACCACCCTTCCCCCCATCGCCCAGGGACGTAGTTCACCAGGTGCCATCCCTCATCCTCTCTCCGGGCAGCCGCTCGACGCCGAGCTTCAACCGGAAGAGACTCGGCCTGAGGCGCCCTGGGGAGCCCAACCCGTGGGGGAAAGCATGGGTGAAGCATGGCTAGGGATGGGTGGAACCCAGGGTAGCCTAGTTGTTGATGGTTACTAATGGTTTTTTACACACATCTAGTTATCGATGGTTAGTAGTGGTTGGAGAAGTGGTAAGAATGATAAACGGTAGTTTCGCAAGCCAGCTTGGGAAGCCCGAATATGGTGGGTCTGTTACTGTATGTGATTGTTATCAAGGATGATGACTGGGAGTAACCCCATTTTAAGAATCCACCCAACAAGTAAAAAAGTGGTTGAAAAGGGTTAAGAATCGTTGATATTGACTACTAGTGCTTGACAATGGTTGACAATGCGTGGTTGTAGGGACCAAGCTACAGTATTACTCATACGGCGTAAGCCATGTGCACTTATCCAGCAAGGGTACAACGGTACAACCAACCAGCTAGCTCAGCTACCTGGGAAAGTAGCCATTGACAGGCTGGTGAAGAATTGGAGCAAAAATGACCTGATAGTTGGTTAATATCTGGTTAATCATAGGTAATCACTAGTTGATCACTAGTTGGCTACCTTCAGCGATCAGGTTGATCAAAAAGACCATGATTAACCAGCTGGTAGCCAAGAATAGCAACTCGTTGCTGGTTAATCATGGTTGATATTCAGCTTGTTAACGAGCTAACTATCCAAGCAAAGCATCATTCACCGGCATCAAAACAAGCCAGTCATAGTCAAACAACAAGAGTTCATGATCAGGAAATGAAACAACGGTCATCATCCAACAAGCCTAGAAGGTGGAACCCGAAGCACTTATAAGTAGGTTTGTGAAAGTAAGTTAAGTAGGTATAACTACCAGGTTTTGCCGTTTATAAGCAAACTTAAAACTGCTGAAAAACCCCCCTTGTAGAATCAACAAACATGCCTGCCAGGTACTACAATAGTAGTCCCAGCCTTTGGTTGCCATGCTGAGTCGGTTCCTGAATGCTCTGGAAGCCAACCAGCAGCATAGGATGTATCTCTCAACCTAAGAAAACTACCTTTTGCTTCTGGGAAACAACCTATCTTAACACCAATAATCTGCAAATCATGGAAAAGAATGCATGTTTCTTGTGGAATTTCTGATGTTTTTCACGTGTTCCGGTCCCTTTCAAAATCTTTGCTGAAAATTTTGGGCACTCTGGATGCTGGAGAAACTGCAAACCCATGGATTTGAGCTCTGCCAGTTCTCAATAACATGTGGCTCTTGGATTTTATATGGAGATGGTTTGCAGCCAACCATCCAAAAAATGGGTAGTGGTTCGCTTCCCAAGAGCTGGACTAGCTGGGTGGATGCGACCAGCCGTTAGCAGAGGGGCCCTTCACTCACAGCCATAGTAGACTTTACTAGAATGGATCGCAGTCCCCACCACTGCACATCAACAGACGCTCGCGCGTCGCATGATCAAGGTGGTACTGCTAAACGATGTCCAGCTTCGTCTTCGAAAAGACAGCAAACTATATATGGTGGTTTCTCAAAATAGGGGACTCAAAAAAATATCTGGTTTATTACTAGAAATGAGCAACATTAGCTGATTTGGAGGTACCCCTATTTTGAGAGGCAACCAGATCGCTCTGTATACTCAACATATGAAATTGTCATTGTTGGTTGTCATCCTGCAGTACGATTCGCCATTAAGCGCCATTGCCAGTTCTTCTATGTGATGCTCTGAACTGGTTTCCGTGTCCTATGTTTCTTGTTGGTTTAACCATTCTTGTTGGTTATCCCCTATCATTAACCAGCATAAGCTGAAGTTATAGCCCCTAAGAGCTGGTTGTCAACGCCTGAAAAACCATCAAACTTTTAAGAAAAACTGAAAGAAACACCTATAACACCCTGCAAAACCTGTTAAAATCCTTCTAAAACCCCATAAAACCCTTAAAAAGCCCTTATAAAACCCCATGAAACCCCTCTAAAACCCCTAAATCTTTCCCTCAAAACAGCCACCCGTCCCAGTCACCACTTGCATCGACGTCATCGCACATCTGCACATCTCCGAGGGCAGCAGAAACAGCAGCAGCCCATCGAGCGCGGCGAAGACCGTGGCGAGGTCCGGACGCGGCATGACATGGCGAAGGCTCCAAGGAGTGGTACCCCCCCGGTGAGATCCAGTGGCCGGTGGCAGATGGTGGTTTCTTAAAATGGGCATAAGATGATGGTGATAGATGATGGTTACCATCAATTTGGGTAACCATCATCTAAGCATATACCAACTATAGTGGTTAGATGACGGTTACCCAAATTTGTGGTTGGGTTTAATACTACAAGTGGTTCAACTGATGAACAAGGGGTAGCAATCATGCGGGATATACCAACTATAGTGGTTGGAACTTATTAATTACTTCAAATGGGTCATCTTAGTTGATTTGGGGGTACCCCTATTTTGAGAAATGACCATATGGTGGCTTAAGCCATAGGCAGCACCGAAGTTATTGGTTGGTGGTATTTTCACCATCGCATATAACCAAAATAGGTTAGTTTGTAGTCTGGTTATATACCAAGCCAACTTTTAACCAGGGTATATCATAGCATTCTGGTGCTACACGACCGGAATCTGTATAATGGTTGATCAATCAGTTTAGATTCGCCACCGTTCAGTTATATCCGTTGTGGATCCAAGGAATGCTACATCTAGCAACCCTTATAACCATGGTGAACAGGGGACAATAACCATGCTAATTAATAATGTTGCAAATGACAGCGGTTCATCACAGTTGAGATTGATGATTATGTCGGTGGGCATGACTCCTGACTACCGCTTGTTTCTAAACATGATCATCAGAAGCGGCGACCTAATATCATACGGTAGGATGCTGACTGCCTTTACTGAGCCATTGACAATGCTATGATTATCAACTGATGACCACATACAACCAACTTAGCCACACCGCACCACACAATCATCATCAATCACACAGGCAATCATCCCAGAGATCGTCAATCAATCACCACTTGGACGATCAACCCACAGCTAGTACTGTAACTGGCTAGAAACCACCTACTTCATCAATGATATACCCTCCAAAAAAAGGGTAGTGTTACAATTCCCATGGTCACTAACCAGCTACTAACTGGGATGATCATCAAAGTACCTACTGGTTTTCCATGGTTTTTCTATGGTTTTCCATGGTTTTTCCATGGTTTTCCCATGGTTTTCCCATGGTTTTCCCATGGTTTTCCCATGGTTTTCCCACGCTTTTCCATGGTTATGTTGACCAGTTCCCAGCCCTGGGGCCTCATCCACCCGCATCCATCCTCCCGGAAGCTCCCAGCGAAGCGGCTGAGCTTCAACGGGTCATGACCGAAAACGGCGAAGCCAAGAGTTCCACAGCCGGTCCCCGAAAATCGACCAATCTTATTGAACACTTAGCATCAGTGATGTTGGATGATTATTATCAGTTGGTTGATTACTGATCTCAGTTGGTTGCTATTATGATATCATAAATCCTATTGAACACTTATCAGATTACTACAGTGGTTGACTACTATTGGTCAATTTCAGTGATTGTCATGGTTGTTTTCCACCAACTTAGCATCAGTGATGTTCATATCAGTTGGTTGATTACTATTTAAATTAATTAATAGTGATGTTGTGTTCATATTAATCAGTTGATTGCTATATTTCTATTGATGTTCATATTCAACTGTTCATGTTTGTTGACCCAAAGGATCACAATAACCATCAACGAACATATCAACCAGCATCGACCAACCTCAAAACGATTGATTATCAACCAACATCTACCTAGATCAACGTCATGAAGTATCATCCAACATCAACCACGATGATATCATCACAAAAAGCCATCCACCGTGCCGTGAAAGGTTTCACGGCACACCATTTCACCATCACAGCTCCCTACCAACCAACGAGCTCCCGGGCGCTGATCCGGAAATTCCAACTGACCACGGAGTCTGAGCGCCTCGCGTGGCGAGACGCTGCGCGCCGTTGGGGACGGAAACCGCTGGTGGGGTCGATGGCTCATAGGTGGATGTGGGTAGTGATGCTTGGGGGGTTAGATGCTGATGGTAAGCTGATGGTTAGTGGTTGGCTGATGGTTAGTGGTTGGCTGATGGTTAGTGGTGGTTAGCTGATGATTCATGATGGTTAATGACCGAGAATGATGATTAATGCTTAGTTCTGAGTGATGCTTAGTGGTTAAAGATGATGGTTTCGTAATGCTCATGATGAGCTGGCTGATGCTTGCTGAGCTGGCTCATAGTGGCCTGGTTCATACAACGGTGTCCAATGAACAACGGTTACACAAGGTGGGCCCCGCTTCACCAGCTATTAGTTGGCTTATAACTAGGGTAACTACCAGTTGTGGTAGACATAACTAGTTGTGCTTGGTGACATGCTTGGCTTGGTATGACTGTGTCCGAAAGCAGGCTTGGGTGGCTATCTGTCTGGTGCGGAAAAAATTAGTTGTAACTAGAGCAGCCCACCTTTTAGGACCCATCGAAGTAGCTGATGGATCATTGAGCAATGGCTAGTGAAACACTGGTTGAGCAGCCTGATTTTTTTCGCCGCTCGAAGTGCTCCTTAACAAAAACTGACACATGGATCTGTCTGAGATGCCGAAAAAAATTTCCTGATGAATTCCTGCGGTATCTTGTGGTCACCCTTACCGCAGCTGGGATTTCGCAGCAACTGCCGCTGTGTTCTGTCTCGACCTGTTCTCCTCCGGCTCCCGGGCCGTGCCTCATCGATGCCTAATTTGGGGAGCCATCTCTGCAGTTGGTCGGTGGATTTCAGAGCGAGCGAGACATCGATCAAATCCACAACCAGGACCAGCAAGACCTCGGCAACGAGCTGCAGCTGAGGCTTCCCACCCTTGCAACGTTTTTTTGGGTTACACTACCCTGCAAGAAATCACAAGTTGCAATCTATATCTCTCACCTAGAAACTTGAGAGACCTGATGTTTTGTGGCCAAGCGAAACTCTATTTCTAGGCATGGCAAACTGTTGATCTTTCGATGTCCCCAACCATCAACTCGGACACTGCCAGCTCAGGCGTCTGCCCTCCAAGATTTCATATAGCTGGGCCCAGTCAGGCCAGCCTCAGCACACATGGCGCTCCTTCCCGCTGGGCGGATCATCCCGAGCTTGACCATCTCCAGTGATCGCCAAGGTAGTGGATGATACTGTTAATACACCAGCTATCTATAACAACTCATCTATGCCCAGAGCTGGATCTACTCCCCTAGCAATCACAGAGATTCTTCGCTTGAGCTGCTGATCCAGCTCCACCTTCCAAGCAGTACTTAGGAGTTGCTGGGTAGACCAAGAACTATCGAAGATCGCGGGAAAACGCACCCTAGGCTTCCAGTTACCAGCCAATAGTAGGTAACCAACCCCAGTCATAACAATGGTAGAAACCAGTTGGTTACCCACTGCTGGCAAACTGGAAGGGTGGGGGTGTTGAACTGATGATGGATGTGAATGGTTGGTGATGGATGTTAATGGGTGATCTGATTGCCTCAATTCTACTACAACTTGCGCGTGTCTTCACTGCAAGTGGTTTGTCGATATTCTTGGGATGGGTGGGAAAAAATGATTACCACCGCCGCAGATCGCAATGAACAGAGTTTGAAATGATTACTCTTTCATTGGTCATCTACTAAGACTACTATGATCACCAAATCCACCAAATCCACCAAATCCACCAAATATGCCCAATCCCATGATTACCACAGGTAGAGAGTGCCAACTGAGAGTGCCTGTTTTGGATGCAAATCGTGACCTCTCAGTTCTACCGCCTTTGCTGAGCCCTGGACTCAGCAAACTATTGACTTGGTTCAGTATCTGATGCCGCTAGCCCGGCGGGGTATCGGGCCAGACTGCAGTTATCCAAAAGCCAAATCAACGCACTCAGAAATTCGCACCTCAAAGGCAGCAAGAAAGCATGTGAAGCTGCAATTGGGTGGGATGTTCACTGATGGAAACTTGACGGCTACCGTTGCGGCTCGCACCTGTGTTCCTCTCACGTGCTACCGTTGCGGCTTGCACCTCTGTTCCTCTAAATCAAACGTTGGAAGCATCGAAAGTGAGACGGAACGTCAACGCATCTCTCGCATCGCTGTACATAGAGTGCGTTCAATAGCCACAAACAGGCTCATAACCGTCCTCAGTACCCATCAAGCTCATCAGTCAAAGGGTTGACTGTTCTTCAAAGCACTGGCTGAAGTCTAGAACTGGACTAAAGTCTTAGGCAAACGCGTGATGTAGATCGAGCGCATCCTGCGAGACGGAAAGCCGTGGCACGAAAACCATGGCACTCTCCAACCTTGAACTCTCGGTTGAAAAATCCTGGGACCAAAATTTGGATTCCTATCAATCAATAGAAACAAACAAACAGTGCATAAACCAATCTAGATCCACCATCGACCTACCCACTTCCAACTCAGCAGTCAGCAGTCATCCCATCATGTCTCTTCAGCGCCCGCAGTTCTTTTGAATCTGGTTGCTCCGACAAGGCTGGTATAGATAGACTTTTGCAAAGTTTGTTGCAATCCAGTTGGTGTTTTGTCAAAATAGGGGTACCCCCAAATCATCCAATATTAACCATTTACAGTAGTAAACCAACCATTTTTGGGGTCCCCCTAGTTTGAGAAACCACCAGTTGTTCAGAAGCTATCCGCAGCTAGAATTTGTGACACTCTGACCTGAGAGAAGCCACCCCCTGTAGCCTGTCTCACGGGCATAAAACCAATTGGCACTCCGTCCGGTTTTTGCGAGGTTTCGAAATTCAGAGAGAAGCATTCGACTGCATGTGGTCAACACACACGATAAAGTTCGGAAGCTCTTGGATTCTATCCAGTTGGTTTATTTATGATGCTTTCGAGACTTTCGAGTCGAAAAACACTGCTGCAGCACTACACTGGGTTATTGTAAACAACTATGAATTGTCATCATTCTTTACCCCGGACCCCAGTCTATGGGTGGTTGCTAGTAGGGTACGGGGAAAGAGTCGCATCATACTCAAACAAAATAATAGTATTTAGGCAGTACTAGCCGCTAGCCCGGAGCATTTGGTTGCTTTCATGAAAGATTGACTGCCGATGAACAAACCATCGCCAAACTTTTAGTGGGAAACCACTATGTAGTAGCCGAGAATTGGTAGGAAACCTATTGGTTAGCATCCTTGTTGGTTAACGAATACCTTTGGCTGGTTTGCGAGGCACCAATGATAGAAGCACAGTCGGGATCTCTGATAAAACCTCTGTGCATGCGCACTCTATATACACATGCCCACGGCATTTGGAAAAAACTGCTCAGCCTAGGGCACCCGAAACAGGAACACGAAACCAGCGATCAGCAAATGCCTGGCACTTCCAGAACCTCTAAGGACTCCAAAGCGGTTGTCCGTACATGGTGTACCCCTGAAAATGAGGACCTTCGCATGAAAACTGATCAATTGTGGATGGTTTGAGGGTATCACCATATCAGCGGACAACCCCATACTGATTGTTCTATCATCTCAGGAACTTGCCAAAGCAGATTCGAGCTGATCAAAAAAATCTCTCAGCATGGGCATCTGTGTCTTGCGACGACAGAATTCTTGCCCAAAATCTCGGGCAAAATAATAGCATGCACGTCCTTGCAGCCTGCGAGCCAGCGCATGCTGGCGCATGCTGGTGAAATGGAAAATAGGCCATCACATCAAGGACCAAATGTGTGGCTGCCAGCCGATTCTTGGCACAAAGTTCGAGCAAAAACTTGAGCTTATGTCGGACTGGTTCTTTCACTGAACCCAACTGATTTCACCAAACTGGTGGCTCCCCAAAGTCAACAAATCCCTGACTTCTTCTTGCAATTTTGCGGGGCACCTCAGTTAAGCTTGGTGCCAAGAATCCGAGATATAAATCAACATCTCAACATCTCAACATCTCAACGACACTTCCCTGGCGATTGGCTCACGGCTCACAAGCGCAAATAGCCGCCAGGGACCTCACGGCGACGGCATCGCAACATCGACCCTCGACTTGTGACGTGACTCAAATTGCAGGGCGTCACGGTCATCTCGTCTGATGCTTGACCCATCTATTTGGGGCTTTCTGAAGCCATAGGGAGCCCCCAAGTTTTGATCAGTTTATTACTATAAATGACTAATAAAGGATGATTTCGGGGTACGCCTATTTTGAGAAACCCACGTGTGAATCATCATCAAGCGCCTCTTGTCATGAATAATCATTTAGATGATTGAATGCTTAATGAATGTTCAAAACACAAAGTAGGATCATTTGAGCACCAATTAACGATCAACCAACAATTAACCATCATCCATGAACCATCATGAAACCATCACGAACTAACCATCGATTCAGCGTTAACCATTCAAAGCCAACTATCAACCGTCAGTTGGTCAATCCGTAAGTAACAACCATCAATGATTAGTCAATGCTTGTTTACCCTAGGTGGCTAGGCATCAACAGTTGTCAACCATCATTTAAACTTCACTCGACCATAGCTTACCCATCATTTAAGCATGAGTTCATGAACCATAAAGCCGCTATGAAATCACCATTGATCAACCAATGTCAACCGCCATCAAGCATCAATCAACCACCGTCAATTCATTATGATTCATCATCAAATCGCCATTAAGGTCAGTTAACGATGGTTGGTGAAGCCATGATTTTACCAATCATCCCTAACCATCACTAACCATCCAGGAACCATATCAACCATTTAGTACCCATCAAATCACCATGAAACCATCAGTAAGTGACAGCTGAATCATCATCATCAACAACAACAACCAGCCTATATCATGTCGTTGCTTATCATTCCCTATCATTAACCACGGAATGGCAACGGAATGACTCACTGCTTTTGAACCATCATCATCAATCATTACATGGCCCATTGTTAGTTGCTATCCCCTATTGATAAACATGTATTAATCGTTATTTGAACATCATCATCATCATCATCACCACCACCACCACCATCATCATCATCATCATCACCATCATCACCATCATCATCATCATCATCAAGAACCCTTATGTGTCCTTCTAATAATAGCCATTAGTAAATATCGGTTAGTTAGACAGTAGTAGGATTAGTTTGCCATCTATTAGTTAAACGATTAATGTTTTAATTATAATCATTTGTCAAGCTAACTATAGGTAGCTAAATTATTGGATTAGCCATCTATTAATTAAACTAATAAAGCCATTGTAAAGCCATACTTAGCCATTTAAACTAATACAACTAAATACCATTAACCACTGTTTCTCTATTATTGGTTGGTTATTATAAGCCATTCTTGGTTGGTCAACTGCTTGACCCAGTTCGCCATTTCCGATAATATAACCCATAGCCATTATTAATCGATCATAACCATTATTGGTTTCCCCATAGCCATCAGTGGTTTCTGAAACCATGATAATATTGACCCATAGCAATTATGGGGCTTCAATTTATGTTAACCAACCACTAATATTAACTACCTTGGTTAATACCATTAATAAATTAACCAAGGTAGTTTACCAATGGATAACCAACCAATAAGGAAACATTGACCATCAATGGCTATGGGTCAAAACCCTGTACCCTTGGTTACCCATCATTAATCATTGTTTTCCCTATGAAATGGTTGGTTGTTATCCCTAGAAAATTGGTTGGTTAATTGCTTGACCCACTACCATATAGCTGGTATATATGCCCCTATAGTTGTTCGTTATCATCCCCTAATATTGATATGTATTATTAACCAACCATTAATATTAACTAACCATTGCAGTTTCCTATTAATTGATATTAATTACCCTATTAACTACCAATAAGGTTAAATTATTGGTTATTTATTAGCCCTGCAACAGGAAACCTTATCAATTAAATTGGTTAATAATCAAATATCAATAATAGGGGATGATAACGAACAATTAATACTAACTAACCAACCTAATATTGTTAGTTATCATCCCCTACCAGCTAAACCAGCCAGTTAACCATGCTTGTTGGCTGGTGAACTCGGATCCCATATGGCTGTAGGTCAAAACCCTGTACCCCTGGTTCCCCCACTATTAGCCATTGTTTTCCCTATTATTGTTGATGGAAATCCACCATTAGTTGGTTGTTTAATATTGACCCATAGCCATATTGTTTCCTTATTGCTTGGTGAGTCCTTGGGGGCACCCCAACCAGCAGCTCCGCAAGGTGCAAGGCGCTGCGCCTCTTCGGGGCAGCTGCCCAATGGCCACGTGGTCAAAGGCGGCAGCGCCGGCAGTCCCGCAGCCAGCCGCACCTGACAGGTGCAGTCAACCGGATCTTGTGGACGCGAAGAAGTGGTTGATACTTGGGTTGTTGATTTCGGTTCTTTATGTAGGTTTAATAGGGGAGAATCACCAACAAAATTAGTTACTATGGAGGTTGTTGATGTAGGTTGTTGATGTGGCGAGCTGGGTCAAGCAGTTAACCAACCAATTTCATAGGGGATAATGACCAATTCATAAGGAAAACAATGGCTAATGATACGGGAACCAGGGCTACAGGGTTTTGACCCACTGCCATGTAGGTTGTTTATGCTGGCGGACTGTTTACCGTCCCACGAAAACGAGACGAACATGCTTCTCGTGTTAGAGATGATGTCTGGTACTTATCTGTCGTGGTTCCACGGGGTGCGATGGTCACCGTGCTAATTGGGGTGGGGTGGGGTGGGGGTGGGGTGGTGCCGGGGTGCGATGGTCACCGTGCTAATTGGGGTGGGGTGGGGTGGTGCATCATCACATGATGTCTTGTACTTGTGCGTCTTGCTTCCACGGGGTGCGATGGTCGCCGTGCTGATTGGAGTGGGGTGGGGTGGGGTGGGGCGAGCGGTGCATCATCACATGATGTCTTGTACTTGCGCGTCTTGCCTCCACGGGGTGCGATGGTCACCGTGCTAATTGGAGTGGGGTGGGGTGGGGTGGGGCGAGCGGTGCATCATCACATGATGTCTTGTACTTGTCTGTCGTGGTTCCACGGGGTGCGGTGGTCACCGTGCTAAGTGTTACAAACCATTAGCTCGAAGGCACGATTTGTTGTTGCGGCAGTGCGATCACTCGAAGGGAGTGTTCTCCGTCGCCAAGTGGGTGGGGGGACGCGGCCATGTGCGAGTGCACACCGGAGGTGTGGACTCTTTTTGGACGATCCTCAAAAGTGGGATTCCCAATTCTTTGGCTTCCCAGAAACATGGCAAACCAAATGCTGCTCTTTGGGCTTACATCCAGTCTACGCAATGGCGTTGGGAAATGTCAAGCTTGGACTTGTTGAAGACTGGAAAAGCTTTGCGCAAGTTTTGACTTGGTGTCCAAACCAGTGATAACGAATCCGCATCGTTTCGATAGCCAAAACGCAGGTAATTTAGCGATTCCTGAAAAAACAGATGAAATTTGGATGCCATTTTTGAAGAGCAAACCGCGTTGGCGCCTCAGCCAAACAACGAAAATGACGAAATTGTGGGACAGAGAAAAGTCCGCCGGGTTGTTTATGTAGGTTGTTTATGTGAGATGATCACCAACAATTATAGTTGCACAATGTTAAACAACTACTATATGGGGTTTTTTCAAGCCATGCCATAGGGGTAGCCCAAAAAATGTTTGGTTTATTACTATACATGATTAACATTGGATAGTTTGGGGGTACCCCTATTCTGAGAAACCACCATATGGTTGATGGTATATGTTGGTTATATGTTACACTGTTTGATTAGTGGTTGTTTATACTGGTGGTTGATGATTAGTCAATGGTTGATGGTGAGTTGAGTTTGCACAGTTGAAACTTGTGGTCAGTTGATGGTTGATGGTCAGTTGATGGTATAGAAAAACGGCGAAGTTAGTGGTCAGCTGATGGTTGATAGTGCTTGTTCATATGGTTGAATCATGGAAAATGGTTTGTTGACAATTAGTTGGTGGTTAGTTGATACTTGACCAAAAGCAATACGTACCCATTGGCACTGACAATAAATTGCAGTCCGAACACACAATGGACAACCCTTGGGTGGCTCACCACATCTCCACCACCCATCACTACTCCTTCCACAGCCAAAACCACGACGTGGTGCCACGACTGTCTGATGGTTTGCCGTGCACCCGTGGAGCCACCATGAAGCCCGGGCTGATCATTTCACAGGGTCCAACCCGGGTGACTCTCGAAGTTGATCCAGCTGCCATGACTCGGTTGGACCAGAAGATAGCCTTGCCAGGATGGGATGTTGCCTCATAGTGCATAGGGATTGTTTGCATAACCAGCGAGCCTCGCTAGTGCTGCTCAGTATGTCCTATCATCAAACCGCGTGCGAACAATAATTTGACCATCTGAATCATCGCTAAAGCATCGCTAAGCACCATTTAACCACCATCAAGCCCCTCATCATTCACCATTTACCCATTACTAAGCATCACTAAGATCACCAATCATCACTAAGCTACCATTTGGCCAGGGCAGTCCTGGTAGCTTCAAATGGTTCCCCCTTTAAAGGGCAGCCCAGGCAGCCCTGGCTCCAGCCGCCCCCACGTAAGCAGGCTCGGAAGATCCAGGAAGTGGACAAATCGCTGGAGATCCCTCAGTGCATCGCGGGATCCATGGGAGTTGGGATGACCAACTTGATATGATGCTTGCTTGGGCGGATCAAGGATGGTGAAGTGATTGATGGTGAACTGATGGTCATTTGATTAATGATGGTTTCCAAAATTGGTCTTGACGGGTGCTGAAGACTCAAGGATTTGCCACTGCTACTTGGAAAAGTGGTTTCTGCTGCTTCAGGATGTAGCTACGCATGCTCAGTGGTGAAGCTTTTCACTTTTCTGTGGGCGAACATGCGTAGCCCATGGCTTTCTAACCTCTTGGCACCCAACCTGGTGATACCAAGCGATGGGGTTGTGACATTGGATTCCGGTGGGCCATCCACAGTGTGACAGGCTGAGTGGCTGCTGATTTGGATGCACGCACACATCATCCACCTCCCAAGCGACATTGGTTGAGAAACCATCAACAATTGATGTTTCTTGGTCAGTTCCCATCGAAAAATTAATCACCTCAATCTCCATCAGTTCTCCATCAGTTCTCCATCAGTTCTCCATCAGTTCTCCATCAGTTCTCCATAGTAATTACCTTATTTGCCATTTTTAACCATAGATTCAGAGTTATGTAACCCTAGGGTTGTTCTTATTGGTGATTCTCCTCTATGAATCCCTATTATCAACCATCATAATCCCCGTACATGTTGAGAACCATATTATTGTTCTTTGTCGATTCTGTTTGCCTTAGCTCTCATATCAATCATTGTGAAACATGATCAACCATAGACATCAATGGCGTAACTTTTGCTAGAATACCTACGGTTAACAATGCTTATTCAAAATATGGTTAATAAGCTAATTAACCATAAGCTTATCAACCCGTTAAGGCTTAACCCTAGACTTACTTGGACCCAAGTTATAACCTTAGAGTCCAATTATAGCAATAAACGCACCAAACTGTGTACCAATCATATTTCGAACGAGATTACATCTATAGTTCATCTGAACTAAGGTTAGCCTGTGCCGAGTCCCTGAACCTATGTGGGTGTTTCTGAAAATAGGGGTACCCCCCAATCGTGCTTGATTAATCATCAGTCATAAAACAGCCATGACTTTGGGGCTTCCCTATTTTCAGAAACCACCATATATCAGTAGTTTAACCATTCTTGTTCATGATTATCCCCTAGTAATCCCTATTATCAACCTATCTTATGATAGGGTTCACCTGTTAAGGCCATCCTATGCCAAGTCCCTGAACCTATGTCAAGGTTCCTTAACGGTTTACTAACCTCTTAAAGTTCACCTTCCCTTCACAACCTGTTAAAGTTCATCTGTTCATCGGTTCGCTAGGATTACAGCTAGTAACAGTTATCAACTATTACTAACCACTATTATTCACCACTAGTTGATAACTTCACCACTAGTTGATAACTTCACCACTAGTTGATAACTATTACTAACCACTAGTTCTCAACTATTACTATTCACCACTATTCCCCAGCTACTTCACCATTCACCATTCTTCCCCTCAGCCCAGCAGTCACCGGCTCACCGAGGCACCGAGTTGGACGAGGCCAATGAAGCCAACGAGGCCAGCGATCCGAAGGACGTCCTGGCCCGGTGCGGTCCCGGTGGGACACCGACCGTCCTGGGGTCCACCACGGTGGATCCCGAGCGGTGGACGGGTGGTGTGGTGGTCCAATGATGCTTGAGACTTGCTGGAAAATTCGGTGGTTGAGAATTTTGTTTGAGATTTTTTTGCAGAATTGCGGGAGAAGTGGTTCAGAATGGCTTGAGAATTTGGTTGAGAACAGCTGGTTACAAGAAGAATATGGCTGAAAATTGGTGGAGAGTGGTGGTTGGTGATGTGCTTGAGAATGATTCATCATAGGATAATCGTGGTTGGCGACTTATTGATGATAGTTGGCATTAGGTGAATAATGGTGGTCAGCGATTTGCTGTATTATGCTTGTCATGGCCAATAATGTGTGGCAATTTAGCAACAATCTAATGGTTAGGAATATGTCAATAATGGTTTGTACTGTTTAATCATGGTTGGAATGGATGTATGTCGAATACAGAAATCCACGTGCATATGCTGCTGCTGCTGCTGCTGCTGCTGCTGCTGCTG
>VSDK01016960.1:111957-144444 GCA_009767595.1 Symbiodinium kawagutii
CTGCTGCTGCTGGTGCTGCTGCTGCTGCTGCTACTATTACTACTGCATCCACCGCAGCAATGAATGAGAGCAAGCGCAACAATGACAACAACGACGACGGAAACCACAGGTGCTACCGCCAGCACTACCAGTTTTGCTGTCAGTAAAGCTACAACTACTAGTATGACTACAACACACTACAACCACCAAGGCAACAAAAACAAAATGGTGGTTTCTCGAAATACAAGTAGGAAGCCAAAAAAAATGCTGAGTTTACTTTTATAAACAGTCTAAATACTTAATATTGGATGATTTGAGGTACCCCTATGACTTGAGAAACCCCCAAATTGATGCTGTGTCATGGTTAATCAACCAGTAGATCCTGGTTTATAATGGTTCATAAGCTAGTTCATAGTGAGTAATAACTATTAACTAGCTTATGAACCACTAAAAACCATGACTAATACTAGAATGTTAATAGTGGCGAATAAGCTAGTCAATAGTGGTTAATACTGGTTGAGCTAGGATTAAGCCGGTAAACTAGCTATGGTTAATACTGGTCTACAATGGTTTATAGTATCTTAATGGTTCATAGCTATAATGGCTTAAGGTGAAAATAGATATAGTCATCAACCACCATGGACCAAATGTCATAACCACCATGGATTGAGTTTGTCTAAAGTGGTTTTATAGGGCAGTGGGTCAAAACCCTGTACCCCTGGTTCCCCTATCATTAACCATTGTTTTCCCACTATTTATTGGTCATTATCCCGGTTAGTTGGTTGGTTCACTGCTTGACCCATAGCCATAGTGGTTGATAGTTGATGAGGATTCTGATTCCTGTCGAGAAAGTTTCGCGCCTCATGCCCAGTGTCGTGGCTCCATCAATACTGGCGGCTGAAGCCTGGCACCGCGGTGCATGGGCGGTCTCTCGTTCCTTGTGACAACTCACAACGCTGCCGGGGACCCACCAGTCGTGGCCGGATGATCACTGGGGTAGCCAGTTGATGGTTTTCGACAGAGGATGATCACTAACCAATTATAGGGGATATACCGGCTTTATATGACGAGTTGGGTCAAGCAGTTCACCAACCAACTTTCATTGGGGATAAGTTCGCCAACAATTTCGGGCCGGTTAATGATAGGGGAAGCAGGGGGACTAAGGGTGAACTGACCCACCGCATGTAACTACCACTTATGGTACCAGGGACCGGGCCCTGTTTCACCAGCGGCCCTAGTCGTTGGATTATAACTAGGCTGACTACCAGACAAATGGTAGATAGAAATGTAGTAAAATTGCCTAATAAAACATGTTATATCTAGAGGGCCCCACCTTGTACCCTTTTGTTGCAGAACTGGTTGCTTCCCGAAGTGATGAGTCCCTGGACATTGATGTAGCATCAACCAACTTTCAGTTCCATCAACCATCAAGCATCATTATGTCATAGCACAGACGTCGTTAAGCATCATTAAGCACCAAAAACCAACGTTAACCGTTTTTGAACATCATTCTTCATCATTCCACCTTTCACTCACATGACTGGGTTCTTGGGTGTTCTTATTCCCGATTAGTCACCACTGTTAACCCCCTAGCACCATCATCAGCCAGCACTTCTCGTCATTTTTTACCGTTAACCACTATTCATCAGCATATATCAGCAGATTTAACCGGCTCATTAGCCAGCTTCTTAAACAGCTTCTGCAACAAGATTCAATCAGCTTATACAATCAGCTCAGCATATCCACTATCATCGACCATCACTAACCATCATTAACCACTATCAACAATTCTTCATCAGCATATATCACCATCATCAATCATATCCAGCTATATTAAGCTGACCATCATTAAGCTATATTAAGCTCACATATCCAGCTCATCTCACCAGACATTCTTGGCGAAGCTGCTTCCAAGGAACGATTGGGCCCTCTAGGCGGGGATCGCAACCGCCTTCCACCTCAGCCGTGGCCGTGTGGTTTTCGGGGATGCCCCCCAGGTGATGGTTGACTTAGGTATTGGACCATCAACTACTGTGAACCGCCATCCCCTGCAAGCATTAACCATCAACCACCCTTGACCACTATTGACCACCATCAACCGTCATCAACCCCCATCAAGCATCCACTGGGGCCCCTGAACACATAATGCAACAGAAACGTTCGCGCTGGGTCGCCCCGACAGACGAAGCAAATCCCCGAGACAGGGCAGCTTCAACTTCCAGAACCTCAGTTTGGACAACGGGAAAATGCCTGGTTCATGGTGGTTAATGTGGTGGTTCACGGTGGTGGTTAGTGTGGTGGTCAATGGTGGTGGTTAACGGTAGTGGTTGACGGTGGTGGTTAATAGTGGTCGCTAATGGTCGAGGCTGATATGGTTGGTAATATGCTAGGTGGCATGGTGCTTGACGTGGTGCTTCCTGCTAGTTCATGATACTACAAACATTAGAGGTAGCTATTGAGATTCTATGGGTTACGGGGATCTTTTCGTTGAATGTATAGGGATTGCTTAAGAATCATGTACCAGAACAATATTTGGATGATCTTTCCTATAACTCGCTGTTCGATACTCATGGTTGGTGATTGTTCAACGGTTGTAGTTGATTTGGGTACCATTTTAATTGGAAACCAGTTGCCGAACTTGCGGGATACCCCCTATCCATCCATCTATGATTTACCAATCCAGGGTTGGCATTAAGATGTTTAACCCTTCATTAACCAGCAATAAACATCTACTGTTCAGTACTTTCATCCAGTTGAATAAACTAATCGCAGTTCAATGGGCAACATTCATGGAACCATTTGTAATCAGTAGTCTACTGCTGATTAGTCATACCAGCAATAAACCTCTACTGTTCATCATTCACTATATAATCCTAGTCAGGCTGATCCAACAAGGCGGCTGGCATCTGTGGGGGAGGTTACCAGGTTTCGGGTGGCCGCAGGAGACAGGCTTGCCAGTCTCCAACAACCAATCGACCCTCCGACGAACGATGCATTTGTTGGCCATGGCGATGGCATGGGTAACTCGTTCCCCCAGAAATGGCTCTTTGTGATTTCGCACTGAGATGAGCCTATGAGTTCGGCATGGCTGAGAGTTAGAACCAAACTCAACACGAACGAACGACCAACGTGGGGAGTAACCACCATACCCTGTGTTTGTAACAATGACTAACACAGTAAGGAAATCGGAAGAAAGTCGAGTTCATGAATATGTAACATTGTCTACAAATAGGAAGAAAAGAATCGAGTAACTGAGACGCTTCGCTTCCTGTTTGTAGATTCATGACCAGGAGCAGCTTATTTTTGATGATTGGATCTACCTCAGGTAACCGCCAAAAACTAAGTAATTGTAGGAGAAAGACTGAAGGAAGAAGGAGAAGGGAGGGAAATCTGAAAGAAAAAAACATCCGCTCGAAGAATGATGGCTGAAGATGATTCAGGGTGGTTGATGGAGTTAATGGATCAACAATGGTTCATGGTAGTCCATGGTGACTATCCTTACTGGTGTTTACTGTAGTCAGTGATGCTTACTTGGCTTTGGGTCAGTTCACCCTTTTCCCCTGATTTTCCCAAACAGTTGTTTGACCTATAGTTTTGTTGGTGAACCTATCCACCATTAGTTGGTTGATTGATATCTACCCATATCAGTCACAAACTATTTGACCATTAGCTAATTCAAACTATTAATGGTCAAATATTACCAACTAATATGGGTAGATATCAATAGCTTATCTATCTATGAGCCACCCATTAGCTTATTACCTAATCATCGCCACAAACCCCTCTCGGTCCACTGTGAGCCCACACTGACAGGACCTCAGGAACTCGGTGACGCCCTGGAGGCGCTGCGTCGCGTCAAAGTTCAGCCAATGGTGGGATGGGATTAGCCCAGTGACTGCAACCCCCCAAGATAGGAAAATGATTTTCAATCATCTAAGTGACTAACTGAAAACAGTTAGCGATCATGATTTTCAATCATCATAACAATGGTAGTGGTTTAACAAGAATAGGTATCATGATCATAACACCATGATCAACCCTTTCCATTGACCATTCCATTGACCATTCCATTGACTGACCATTCCATTGACCATTCTCGACGATGATTTTGAAGCATTATGACCAGTTGATCATGATAGCTATTATTGTTGATAACAATTCGGCCAGTTAACTGTTGGTGTTGTGATTGGGTTGTGGGTCGATATTGATTAACCACAGCCCAATGGCTGATAATGGTTGATTTGATAGGGGAATCTTAAGAATAGCTTGATTAGGTGGTTAATAGTAGGGGATGATCACTAACAATCATAGGGGATATACCAGCTATACATGGCTATGAGTCGATATTAACTAACCAATTACTGGTGGATAAGTTCACCAACAATAATAGGGAAAACAATGGTTTTTCAAGGAATTATGGGGGATATGTCAACTATCAATGGCGAATTGGGTCAATGATATGGTGATAAAATGTAGATACTATGGGATATCAGCAAGATATGGGAATTACAATTTGGTTGATTATAGGGAGTGCTGGGGGATTATCATCAGCAATAATGATTAAACAAGCACTGCTGTTTCGACCTAGCCAGCGACTCAGAACCTCGAAATCTATGGTTGGAATTTGTGACTCTGAACGGTCATAGGATGATAAGTGGAGAAACCCCTATTTTGAGAAACCAATGGTGAATACCAATTGTGTTTCTATACCAATGGTGAATAGAACCAAATATTGAACTGCTATACCACTGGTGAATAGAATTGTTCATCCCATGTCGCCAACCATGACTCAACAGCTGACTTACCAGAACGTCTTTCACCACAAGTATGCACTTCACTGTAACTCTTTATTCCTAAGTGGTTAGCCAAGCATCATTAAAGAGCTTACAAACAACATTCAACAACCATACTGAAACAGCTTATCAAGTCTCAGAATGGAGGTTGTTGTACCACCATATAACCACCATTTAATCAAGTATATATATTGGTTTCACCACCATTTGCTCATGGCACATTAAAAATTCCAACCTATCCATAATGACGTAACTTGATTACGACCAACTCTTGAACGCGCCATTTTGACCATCATTCCACAGCTTGATGAACGAGATCAAGAATGGTTCACCAATGATGTTGATAGGTTAATATTGGCTAATAATAGCTAATAATGGTTGATATTTCACCAACGTTGTTAAACCAATATGGGCATTTCTCCAAATCGGGGACCCCCCAAATCATCCAATATCAGTCATGTATACTAGCAACCAACCATTTTTAAGGTAGCTCTATTTTGAGTAACCACCATGTGTTCGATATCATGAACAACAGCTTGATTGTTGATATCTCATTCCACTCGCCATTTCTGACTCCGAACCCCGGATCGTCAACCCATACCCCGTCACCGTCAACCCCCGGGATCGAGTCACTTCCGCGGCAACCCGGGGCCTGCGCGTAACGCGGCCACTTCGCCTTCCACGGAAACGTCTTTTGCCTCCGAAACCTACGATCGCGGACGAACAAAGAACCAGTGGTTCACCATAGCTGGTGCAGCTGGTTGAACCATTTACTATGGTTACAGCTATAATTAGTGGTTCATAGTGGTTAGTAGTGCTTAATCTCATGATTATAATGGCTAACAATGATCATTATCTGGTGGTTGAACCATTTACTATGGTTAGTGATGGCTGTTATTGCTAACCATTCACCAGCTGGTTTAATCAATTAAGCATTATCTAATATATAGAATTGCTAGTTATAACTGGTTGGTGGTTGAACCACCCCTATAATTAGTGGTTCATAGTGGTTAGTAGTGCTTAATCTAATGATTATAATGGCTAACAATGATCATTGTCTGGTGGTTGAACCAAAGAAAAATCATTTATTGACCATAGAAAAACCCATGGTTTCCCTGTAGGTAGCTGTAATCCACCCAGAGCCATGACTGGTTGGTGGTTGAACCACCCCTTCATGAAAAATATGCTTGTCAACCAACCATATGTTGATAATTACTATGGTCAATCAATAGAGTAATTGTGAATTGTTAAGCATACTACTCCTTGTAATAGAACGGTTGATAGAATGGCTGATAGAATGGTGAATAATGGTTAATAATGGTTAATTGGTGGAAGGAACGGAGAATAGTGGTTAACAACCTGACTAACTCTTGATAGTGGTCAGGAATGGTTCAGAGTGCTTACAGTAATTAGTAATAGTTAATGAAGGTTTATGGTGCTTGTAAGTATGGTTGATAGCAATTACATTCACCAGCAAGTTAGCCCAAACCACTAACCATTAATAACCAACAAAATCTAATCCCTGTTAGTTGATGGCTCATGACGACTGATTGGAGCTAGAATGATGGTTCACAATACTCACTAATGTTTCAAAATTGTTAATAATGCTTAATGCTGGATGGTTGATGGTTAAGTGATGGTTCATGGCTGATTCTAGATTGGCTAACAACTAACAACAACATCTCACTGCCAGAAGATTTCTGGAAATCGCCTGAGCTGGACTTTGGAGATGGTTGACAGTTACAAGGTGGGCCCCCTTACTTAGCTAAGTTGGCTTATTCTGAATGCTTGGTCAGTCCGTCCAAGCCCAACCAGCCAACCATGTGCCACCCTTGTCTATGACCAGCGGCAGACCGTCAAAATGCTGCACTTGCGGTCATCATATGATGGCGGGGTTACTGCTATAAGTAGTCGCAATATAACATGTCCAGAAGAATGATGTCCAGATATGATCTAATAACATTGATAACTAACTTCTATTGAAACTTAATGTGGACAATCATCTCAATTTCGATATAAGTTAATTACATGTGTTCATACATGTCTGACTGCTGTCCATTTCTGGGTGAAAACATAATCATTTCTGACTCATACCAGCCACGTGATCAGCTCACATCAGCCATCATATCTTTTGGGTTCATACATTTCTACCGCCCATGATCAACTCATATAAGCCACATGAAACCACTACCAACGCTGAACTGCGGAATCCATCGTCATCAATTATCAACCACCATTCAACATTATTCACTATCAATCAACCATGAACAAAAAATCCCCATCAGTTTACCATCACTACAAGGTTTTGCCCGGTTTCACCATCTATAGTCGTTGGGTGAGTTCGCGTTTGGGTGACTAATAGGCCAATTGTAGAAATAACTAGCTTATCAAATGGCCTGATAAACCCTGTTATCACTAGGGGAGAAACCTTGTAATCAACCATCACTGCAGCATCTTTACTCCATCAAATAAACGTCAATTAGCCATCCACCAACCAGCAATTGACCATCAACCATCACAAATCTTCATCATTTGGCTGTGGGTCAGTTCACCCCGTACCCCTGGTTCCACCATCATTAACCAGGCTGTTTTTCCTTATAGCTTTGTTGGTAAATCCTCCATGAACGTTGGTTGGTGAATTGCTTGACCCAGCTCGCCATTTCCGATAATATAACCCATAGCCATTATTGATCGACCATAACCATTATTGGCTTCCCCATAGCCATCAGTTAATTTAATAACCATTATTGGTTTCTATTATGTTCATAACTATTGTTTTCCCTATGATTTGGTTGGTCATTATAAGCCATTATTGTTGGTTAACTGCTTGACCCAGCTCGCCATTGAATCATAATCATCACCAGCCCCATCACCAGCGTGGTCCCTGGCTCTCGCCTGGCGTTTCTCTTCAGGCCCATGAAAGAAGGCACACTGCGGCCCTCGTGGGCCTGGCCGGCGATGGCATGGCTGATGATCAGCTTGGTCGCTTGGTTGATGAACCAACCAATAATGGATATGGCGAGCTGGGTCAAGCACTTAACCAACCAATAATGGGGGATAATGACCAGCAATAATAAGGGGAACAATGTTGAATGATAGGGGAACCAGGGGTACGGGGTGAACTGACTCACAGCCATATGGGTCAAGCAGTTCACCAACCAGCTATGGCTGAATAATGGATATGACCAGCTATGAATGATGGTTATCGACCAGCTGATCATCAATTAATCAACTAAGCTATTAACCAACCAACCGAGCAATGGTAATCTAGCTGGTTTAGCTGCTTATCTAGCTGGTTTAGCTGGTAAATGATAGGGTAACCAAGTGACAATAGTAGGGGATTCAGCTGGATAATTGGTAACCAAGTAACAATTAACCAACCAAGTAACAATAGAACCGGAATTAACAATTAGTTAACCAACAGTTATTCTTAACCAACCATCAACAATGGTTCTCTAGCTAGTTTAGCTGGTTAATGATAGGGTATGATAAGTAACAATAGTAGTTGATCAGATCAGCGGGTAATCAGCTGATGGCTATGGTCATATATTGACCATAACCTAACCAGCTATGGCTATGGGTCAATATTAACCAAACAGCAATGGAAATCAGTTCACCAACAAGTTCATAGTCAGAAAACAAAGGTCAATGATGGGGGAACCGGGGGGACTAAGGGCTTTGACCCATACCCCTATAAGTTGGGTTTGTTCACGTTCGGGCAACTACCAGGCAAGGGGTAGATATCTGGCTCGTTCAATGACCCTGTAAACCACATTATAAGTAGGGAGGTCCACCGTGTATAAACCTAAAATCATGGGCTGTGAATGACAAATCGTGTTGAGAACAATCTGAACTTACCGATCATGATGTGCAAGGTTCATCATCATCATCATCATCATCATCATCATCATCATCATCATCATCATCATGATTTGCGTAGGGGTTGATACTTATCAAAGTATATTGAGGGAACATATTGACTTGATGATCACCAGGATTTTACGTTTATCATTACCTTAATGATGTCTATCACACACCACCAGTAAGATTTGATTACAGATTATGAATAATGAAGGGTCATGGTGCATGCTGGGTTTTGAAACCGTATTGTTTGCTGATAATAGTGTGTAGTATCTCGTGAACAACTTCAGAAGTGACTCAAATCAGTTCACCAAGATCATTATGAACATCCCCCTACGGTCAACCAAACTAAAAATGATCTGCTATTAACCAGTATAGTAAAGGATGGGACAATAGCCAACAACAAGTAACATTGTTGAACAAACCAATCTCAACAAACAATATAGTTTTCGTTACACTCTGGTACACTAACCCAGTTGCGCTAAGAAAATCACCAGTTTACCACCTCTATAAATGGTGGATTTTCCACGCAACCAGGTCAGCAGCTAACATCCACCAGCAATGGACCCAGCGGTTTGCCAGAGCGTCAGCCAGCACCACCAGCTTGACTTGCTTAACGTTGCTTCATATTGCCGGTGATGAAAACCATTATAACATTGCTTCATAACCAGCCTATTCATAGACTCGCTTAACATTGCTTCATAACCAGCTAAACTTGCTTAACTTGCTGGATTATGACGAAAACTTCCCATTATCAACCATATCGCTGTGGGTCAGTTCACCCTGTATCCCTGGTTCCCCCATCATCAACCATTGTTTTCCCACTATTATTGTTGGTCATTATAAACCATTATGGTTGGTTAACTGCTTGACCCAGCTCGCCATATAGTTGGTATATCCCCCACTATTGCTGGTTATCATCCCCTATCGTTAACCATTAACCAGCTAGTTAACCATTGTAATTGTAGTTGGTTGGTTAACTGCTTGACCCATAGCCATATAAGAGAAGCTAAGTGCCTCACCTGTAACCCTCATCGCGAAAAACGATTTGCAGCTCTTGGAGCCCCCGCAAACACCAGTGGCTGCCCAGTCGGTGCAGGGCATCCTGGGCGTGCCAATGATCATGATACGATCCAAGGGACCGGCCACCCCCTCCACTTAAAGCTGTCCGTTGTTGGTTCATAGCCATGGTTAATGGTGGTTAATGGTGGTTAGTGGTGGTTAATGGTGGTTAAATCTGTTGGTCGTTGGTTCATGGCCATAGTTGCACGCTTGTGGTGGTTAAGGGGGATACCAACGATCATGAAATAGTTGGTTCAACTAGGGGCCCTACATTGGAGGTGTGCATGAATGATTGACAATGATTACTAATTGTGATGTGTTGACATGGATCAATAATATCAATATGGTTGATGTTGGTAGCTTGCCAACAACACTATGGTTCTACAATCAAGTGATGATTAGATCTTAACCAAGTGTCTGCAGCCTGCGGGTGACATTAGCCCACAGTTATAGGTGATAGTAGGTGGATATTGATGAATGATAATAAGGAATCACAGTGGATCGTACTGGTTGACAATGCTGGATTGCTCATGGCCTAATTACGACCATGTGTCTTTGCATTGTTGGTTTGCTCAGCTATAAATTAAGCCATTATCAATCCTCCATGGTGGTGACTTAAGCCGTTCTGAAGCCATGAAATCACATTGTTCTCCATCATCGTTGGTGGAGTAAGCCAGCGTCTTGGAGGATTAAGCCATGATAAAGCCAATCCTTAAGTCATGAATGTTTTTGATAAAGTTTTTCATTGCCACAAGCTTGGTCCTCCACCATTAAGGCACTGCGCAAATCCTGGTGACGCTTGGTTGCGCAAATCTCTGAACCCCGATCAGTTGACCAGTCTCATGGAATCCCCATGTCGCGGTCCCATGCCCGTGCCCTGTTCGGGACTTCCACCGCTGCGCCAAGGAACGTCTTGTAGTAGAGAGGGTGATACAACTGCTCCTAGACACCGCGGAGAACTGATCTCAGCGTTTGAAAAACAGCTCAGTTGGGTATGTGCCAAAATAGGGGAATGGAAACGATTGGTTTTGGAATACCACTATTTTGGCACATACCCAGTTGGGTGTACACATCTTTAGAGTGATTGATGCGTAACCTTGCTTGAGATTGAATGAGCAAGCAATGTTTTCAAGTGGTTGACACTCATAAACTGACCACCTGGTTGAAAACTATGAACTGCCCTTGGAAAAAAGAACAGGGTGACAAAGTGTGTCACATGCGATGCCCTGGTCGAAAACTATCAACCAAAATTATCTGGTCCATCAATTACAACATAAGCCTAACAAACTGTATGGTTAATATGTTTGCGGTGCAATGGTAGATATACCAGTTCTGTAATTAGTAGGGAGTAAATTAACAGGGCTGTAAGGAAGCTATTATTTTGCATTATGTTTTCTATAGCTATGTACTTGGATTCCTGTCCGCCAGTCGTATCAATCCGATGACACTGAGGTCGGGATATTGTTAAGCATTATCAACAACCATCATTAAACGATATTGCACATTATTCTCGTTAATGATAGTTCGTACGTGATAGGGGGTGAATAGTGGAAAATAATGATTCGCCATGATTAGTCATGATTAGTAAATATTAGTCATTGACCATTCTTGACCATCACTCTGGACCACTATCGATTCGTCACTATTGTCCTCCCACCACTGTCAACCATGCTACCATTAGCAATATGGATGTTTCTCAAAATCGAGGTCCTCCCAAATCATCAAAAATTTCCTATTTATAGCGATAAACCAACCAGTTTGGGGGTCCCTCATTTTGCAGAAACCACCACGTTCTTCTCCCGTACTACAAGCCTTCAAATTCACTACTCTCAACTCCGGTTTGTTGTTCCTAACAGTAATGTTAACTCCGGATTAATAAACCCCTGGTTGATTAATAGGGGGTATCCCCCAAGTTTGCCTCCGTTTGCCATTGAAATGGTACCCCCCCCCCAATGAATCAACCTAGGGTTTGGCTTCATCCTGGCTTAAAATTAGTGGTGAATTCGCTCAAGTGGCTGGTGCACTCTGAAAATCATGGTTGAATAAGCAGCCACCATCACAGTCATGGCTGGTCACCCTGTGCCCCTGGTGTACCATCGTGAACCAGCTGGGATTCCAGCAATTTTTGTTGATGAACTGATCGCCCAGAAAGACCATGGTTTAGTTAGTATATCCCCTATACTGCTGGTTAGTTTACCCTATTCTCAGCCATTAGCCAGCTACTTCACCATTGATTCTTCATGGTTAACCGTTTGACATTCCTCGTATCTTTATCTATATCTTCCTTGACCCAGTTTGCCATTCAGAGTTGACATATCCCCTATGATTGCTGGTTTTTCCTTACATTTTTCCTATAATTGTTGGTATGTTCCCCCTATATGGTATTTTCTCAGTCCCCCAAATCATCCAATATGAACATTTTCAGCAAAATACACCGGATTCTGGGGTCCCTGATTTTTTTAAGGAACCACCATGAAATTCATGGCTAGTTGGATAATATCCCCTATGTGTTCCTTATATTCCATAGTAATTGGTGGTATGTTGGTATATCCCATGGCTAGTTGGTATATATTTTTCCCATAGTAATTGGTATATATTTTTCCCATAGTAACTGTTGGTACGTTCCCCCCATGTCACTGACCCACCCAACGAATCACCACGCAGACCTCACCTTTGAGCCATGCGCGAAGCGGCAGCGCAGACCGTGGGGACACCGCCTGCAGCCGCGGCGCTCGGGACCTGCTGGATGACCGACAAGATGGGTTCACCAGGGATAACCTAGGGATCTTAACCCAGCAAGATGGGTGAAGTTCAACTGATGTAGGAGGAAAATCATGTGATTTTTTCGGTGTTTGTGTTAATGATGGTCAATGATCAACAAGAATGGCTGACGATGGCGACTGATGGTGAATCCTCTGGTGAAATTGACGATGCGACAGTGGTGAATCATGCTTTTAAGGCATCTGTTTTGAAGAGTTCGATTCGGATTTTTGTTGCCAAACAATCCAGTCATGTGAATTTCTGCTGCTTGGCAACCTTGAAGCTATGACATTCCCAAGCACTTTTCATTGGCTAAAAGATCAGCTCTCTGCCAACAACTCGGGTAGCTCAGGTTGGTCAAGGAGGAGTTTCTTCCAGCGGAAGCTGCAAACGTTGGTGCTTTGCCTCTACATTTGGTGGTTCTCTCTGGCTTCAGAAAGCCCCAACTTGTCGCAAGCCTTCATCAAACATTGCAATCATGAATGGTCCGAGCAATGGCCACCAAGTGGAACCCTGAGCATCAAAATAGGTTGCTTCAGTTATAGGGAGTTACAAGGTGGGCCACCCAAACGTTACAACATGGTTGATAGGGTTGACAACCTAGTTGCCATTTGCCTGGTAGTCACCCTAGTGAACTTACCCAAGGATCATAGCTAGTGAAACGGAGCCCACCTAGCAACCATGGTTAATTCTCATCATTCACCATGGTCCACAACGGTTTAACCATCAGAACAACTTGGTCTAGAACTGCCTGAACTGGGCTTAACTACCAAGTAGAACTAAGTTCCTTGAAGAACCCAGTTCAGGTTTTTCTACGAGAATTAAATTTAGAACTACCAGGTATATGGGGTTATATGATAAGATGTCTGGGAAAGGGTCTTTTTAGCATGTCCCGCACGAGTTGATCAGACTTTGATGCCCTAAATGGAGAAAAAAATATACAATAAGATCCCTGTACCTCTGGTTCCCCTACCATTAACCATTGTTTTCCCTATGAAATTGTTGGTTCTTACCCCCAGTTATTGGTGGGTTTATATTGATCCATAGCCATATATAGCTGGTATATCCCCTACTATTGTTGGTTGTTATTCCCTATTATCAACCATTCACCATGGGTTGGTTGATTAACCCTTGATAAAAACCAAAAAATCAATCAAACCATTGGTAGATTAACCAACCAATTGTAAAACTATTAACCATTGGTTGGTTGATCAACCATTGGTTGCTTGACCATTACCCATTGGTTGGCAATAAACCATTCAACCATTGGTTGGCAATAAACCATTGGTTTTAACCAACTTTGTAGAAATTAACCATTAACCATTGGTTGGTTGATTATTAATTAACCATTAACCATTGGTTGGTTGATTATTAATGAACCATTAACCATTGGTTGGTTGGTTGATTGACTCTTAATAAACCATAATAGGATCCTTATATTATTATATCCTTGTAGAAAACCCTGCCTTTCGGTTCCTGCTAAGTTCCGGGCTCTTCATAGGCGAGCTTTTCCCCCACGTGCTTGGCCCACCTAGGTGTTTCCGCTCAGCCAACCGTGGCGGGCTGGCAACAGCTATGGCTGACCCCGATAGTTTAATGATGGTTGATGATGGTTGATGATGGATGATGATGGATGATGATGGTTGATGATGGTTGATGATGATGATTGGTATGGGTGAATCATGATGGTCGAGAACGTTTCAAAACGATGCTTCCCACGGTTTCTGGTACCTCATCCCAGCAGCTTTCCCGTTTTGCATGGGCGAGCTATCCTGACAACTGCCATGAGAGAACCAGCCTCAAGTACATGGGATGTGCAGGTGGGGTTATAACCCTGGCATATCCTGGCTATAAACCCTATGAGATAGCTGGACTAAACTAAGCCCTCCAAGCATTGTTAGTTCCCAGTTGCGATCCCTGGGGGTGCACATCCAAGTACATGCTACTCATCTGATAGCAATCGCTAGATTTTGGACGCCAACTCCTTTTGCATTGCTGGTGATCCCACCTGCCACACGTGGGTCTTACTGCGAGCTGACTAAGACCCCACCAAATCCCACAACCTGATGCTGATATCAAGTTTTTTCAAGTCAGCAATCTGATATGTCCCCATCCCAGAGTTGAAAATTCATGAGATATCCCGGGCTAATATCACTCCCTTGGATTTCTCCAGGTAGGTGATGGCCCCAGCTACCACCGTCAGCTGCAGCATCATTCCCCACTGGTTCAATCCCTACAAGGACGACCCAGCTGTCCAGGCCCACAGCGCCCCTGAGGTACCAACTCCGGACATGGCTCACTACTATATCCCAGTTCCGGCCGACGTCGCCAGTCCTGCAACAGCAACCAGGGGGAGCGACCTACCAGGGAACCCACCAAGGGAAGCCCGGAACGGGCAACAGCAACGGAGCAACCTACCGGGGAACCAAGGGAGAAAACACGAGGGAAAACCAACCAGGGGGAAACCACGCGTTGATTCCAGGGAAGGTGATGCGTTTCAATTGGGTTCCAGGCCATGGATACTGTGGACTCTCCAAGCACTCGCCCCACCAGCCTGGTCGGTGTGCGCCTGCAACGGGCCCCCGTCCCGGGAGATTTACTCATCAAATTGGTGGTAGGCCTGCCGTTTGGGTCAACGACATATCTGGAAATTCATGCTGTATTCTGAAACTGTCCGGGCAGTTGCGAGATACGACTTCGACCCTGCTGTTAGTGATACGTTGCTGGCAATTCCTGATAAGCTTTCGCGAAATAATAGACGAAACATTCTTAGCCACTATCATCGGTTATAATCGATACAGTCACCAACCAGTTTCATTTGGATAACAGCCATCGGTAAACAATCTTTATTCGGCTGTTCACCAACCAACCCAACGCAAACCACTGGTGGCTTGGCCCATTTCACCATTGTCAACCATGATAACCACAATTATCCACCAATCATTGCTAACTATCAACCATCTATCAAGGATGAATTAGAGTTGAGCATTGAACATATAACCATCAATCATCATCATCATCATCATCATCATCATCACCATCATCACCATCATCATCATCATCAAACATCAAAGTTCATCACGACCTTACTAGTTCTACACAAAGCTCCCTCTGTTTGCGTCGCGTCTGAGCTCCAGGCATATAGGCATTCGTGCCAGCCATGTTGCGTACCATATGGGCACCAGAGCCTAGGCTACCGCCAGATGTTGCTGAAGATTGCCCCATGTCACAACATAGTGAACCAACGCGGAAAACCAACATCTGGATAAATGTAGATATGGTCCTGTGTTACTAACTCCCCTAGTTAGGTATGATATAATTAACTACTAACAATGCATGTTCACCCTAGTTGGAAAACGATAGTGAAAATATATAAATAGATATGGTTCAATGTGGTGAGCCCAGATGTTGGTTAAGTATAGATACATCTAGGTATAACTATACTTACTTGGTTGCGTTGTTGGTCACCGAGTTGGTTTTGCATACTAGGGTAACTACCTAAGATATAATCATAGTGGAAAAAAAACACATAGTCCTGGGGGGACCCACATATCTAGGTTAGGATTCTACCATTTGCCTGGTGGTTTCCCTAGACCAACTCAGCTAACATTTTGGTGGACCCATCTTGTACCGGCCGGTAGTCAGTGCACGGTTGCTGATCATAGTTGATCACAACTGCTGGTATCATCTCAACACCAACACATCAGCATGGATGCTCCCCACAGTTGTATGGCGCTTGCATACAAGCAGCTGATCTTGTTGGTTTCCGGCTCTGGTCTTGCAAAAATGCAAAAAAAAACATGAGGTTGAGGATCAAAAGATTGTGAAGTTCATTATGGCAAGCTGTTCCTTAGTAGTGGTTGATCATATGGTTAACTATGGTGAACAGGTTATAATGGCTTAAGAATGACTTTGTGGTGGCTTAAGAATGGTTACCATGATTGGCAACCAATACCAATCAATGCTTCTGTATCTGGTGCTCGTGCAAGAATCAACCATTGATACTTGTTTACAGCGCCAGTAGTAAAACAAATTAGTTCAACTGTATAGCAACTATTGTAGCATCCGACCAGTTTTTGTGAAAAAACGGTTCCAAACCAACCACTGAAACCTTAAGAATCACTAGTTGAAGGGTTAATCGATCCAATCAACCACTAGTTGAACCCAAAAAATCGTTCCAATGCTTCCAGCATCCAAATCCAGCACCCCCTTCGTGCCGCAACGTGCCGCAACCTGCAGTAGTTTTGAGGCTGGGGCGTTTTGAAGCGGTGGGTGAAGAAGTCGACTACTGCTTCAGGAACCTCTTTTTCAACCTGTCCAGGAGTTGCCAGGGGCCTCGAAGGGGGTTCCAATCAAATTCCAGCAAGGTCCAAGTGCGTTACAGGGTCTCATGTCGTTGCTAGAGGCAGTTATGAATAAGCCCAGGTGTTGCCATACAGAGTGGTACCCAGGGAACTCAGGTTAGTTGAAGATCGGCTAAGTAGCAGTTCTAGAAGATAGAGCCATACTGAACGGTGGCGAATCTAAACCAACGGATCCAACCAGGGGGGGGCCACTCTCTAGCGATGGGTGACGTTCCGAGGCCTTGATCCATGCCCCAGCTCGCTGGCCGACCCACCTTTGAAGAGATCCAGTCAACCATGAACTTCTCCTGGGTGGCTGGTGATCCAGGGTCAGAGTGTGACCTCCCCAAAGATTTAGGGATTGCTGGTTGGTTGGTTGGCAGGTTTTATAGGGGATATAGCCATCAATAGTGGTTGTTAATAGGGGATAATCGCCAGGTAAACAACTTCGGTGACTTTACCTTTGGGTGGCAAATCGAAGACATACCTACACTTCCCTGGCGAAGCAACGGATCTAACCAAGGGGGTACCACTCTGACTCAACAAGGGCAGTGGTTCACATCCCAACAGGGTGGTCATGGCTTGGGATGTGCCAGGCGATACAGGGGGCCCTTCACCCATATCCAACCAGCAACCATCAACCAGCCGTTGGTCGCTCCCCTGAACTCTGCTTGCTCGCCACCAGGGTTCATGATGTCAACCTTTGTACATCAGTAACAAGGAACGATCCGCCGTTAGCTAACATCGAATCACCTTCACATTTGTGTATACCTCGATACATATAAATATATCATGTATATCTTGTTATATTGTGGTATTCTACATTGCATCACATCACACTACATTACATTACATTACATTACATTACATTACATTACATTACATTACATCCCATCCCATCCCATCCCATCCCATCCCATCCCATCCCATTCCATTCCATTCCATTCCATTCCATTCCATCACATTCCATTCCATTCCATTCCATTCCATTCCACCGCATTGCATTACATTACACTCTATCAAATGGGGATTTCTGAAGTCATGGGGTCATAGGGGTACCCGGGTACCCCCAAATCATCCATTAACCATTTGTAGTGATAACCCCACCAATTTTGGGTTCCCGGCGTTTTGAGAAACACCCATGTAGTAAGTTGTTAAATCATTGTTTGTTGGTTATTCTCCCCTATCAATCATTATGATCCCCTTAATACAGCTGATTGATCATTGATGATGGGCAACTGATAGATACTGACCCATCAATATGACCCACCAACCACGATCCCCCATCCACTTCGCTAAACTTCGCTCCTCCTCTACTTGCAGAAGCTCGACTCTCACCTGAACGAGGTCCAATGTCAACCCATGATTCATGATGAACCAACATCACCCATGAACTTACTGATAGTCAAATTATGATAAATGGTCAATGATGGTCTAATGATGGTTGATGGTTGATGAAGGACAATAATGGTAAATGAATGTAAATAATGGCTGATAATGGTTGATAATGCTTGAAAACGATTATATGGTTGTCAATATTGATGAAGTGATTGTTGATAGTGGTCAATCATGGTTGATAATCGTCAACAATGGTCAATTGTTGTGATGGGTTGCTAATCATGAATATTGGCCAAGTAACCCACCAAAGGTAAGTAATCGAGCAGCAACCAACAGATTTAAGTAAAAAACCAAACTGATTGATGACAGTCTTGCTGGCTGATGATCATAACAACCCATATACGAAACCAGGCAACCAAAGAAGCAACCATAACATCACAACAATCACCAGCCACCAGCCACCAGCCATCACCAACCTCTACCACAAACTCACAGTTGATGCTCAGCTAGTGATTAACTGATGCTTGATTGTACCCCAGCCGATGCTTTGCTGGTCGCTATCACCATGGCTTTTCTGCTCAACTTGTGAACAAGGAACGCTTCATGCCAGTGAAGGCACTGGTATCGCCAGTTTGCTAAACCGTTAGGTAAGGTCACTGGTGTTAACAGCTCGGCTATTGGCGTGATAGTTTCCGAACCTTAGTTCATTACCGTGGCTAGAATCCAGTCATGTTCTTGGGATGAGGGATATAACCACCAGATTTTGGTTGGTGGCTTGATGGAACTGAGAGGAATGATAGTTTTGAGAATAGTGAAGTCCATTCCAGGCAATGAGGTCTATCCTTATGTCTCTCATGAATGATCATGAAGTTCATGATACAAATTAACAATTTTGGACCACTTCAACCCGCTATGTCTTTGAAGTTCAAATTTGGTGCTTGCACTTATTCATCGTGATGAATCATCATGGTCATAGCTAGACAACATGATTATCACTATAATGAATCCAAATTCATAGCGAATCAACAGTGATCATCAAAATTTATAGTGCTATGTCTACCATAAACGGTGCTGCTGTAAATGCTATAGTGAATCCAAATTTCATGCTGTAGAATACTCTTTATAGCAAATGCTAACCAGTTTTCACTGGTCCAACCGCTGAAGAGCCCCCACAGCCACGGCCCCCTCGTTGACGCGACACCTCATCACGACTATGCGCAAAAGCACAGAGGTCCCCTCGTTGACAGGTTCCGACCTGGCCGCTGTGATGGTTGATAGCTCATTGATGGTGGTTGATGGTTCATTGATGGTGAATTAATGGTTACTTGATGGTGAACTGGGTAGTTGTGATGGTTAATTTGGTAGTAGTGATGGTAGTTGTTAATGATGTTGAGTGACCAATGGTGGTTAATTGATGGTGAATTGATGGTGGTTGATGGTTCATTGATGCTTATTTGACGGATAAATCATGGTGAACGATGGTTGAATAATAGTCGATGAATGCTTTAGTGATGGTTGATTGATGATTCATGATGGTCCATTATAGGGAACTAATCTGTAACTAAGCTGATTTGACGGAAACTGAGGGTTCATTGATGGTCAATGATGGCTAATTGATGATGGCTATTGGTCAATGACGGTTGATGATGCTTGATATGGTGGCGAACGATGGCTATTGGATTGGTTAATCACCCTTCATGCTGGTTGGTGATGGTTTGTGATGGCTAAGGATTGTCAGTTGATGGTTCATAACAGAAAATGACAAGTAGTGATGGTTGATGACTATTGGTGGTAAGGGAGCTTTTGAAAATCACCATCTACAGCTTATAGCGAGGGCTATTCATGATGCTGAAACATCTATTAATGAAATAAGCATCTACATGGAGGTTTCTCAAAATAGGGAACCCTGCAAACTGGTTGGTTTACAATTGACTAGAAATGACTATGAGAACGAAATGATGGAGTGGGTATCTGCAAATCACACACCTCCCTCTTGGAGGGCAAAGAGCATTGAACAAAAGCTGTGTGAAGCCCCTTGGGAGCATGTTAATATCGGATGATGTAGGGGTCCCCTATTTTGACAAAACACCTACATCTATGAATGATGCTTAACAAAGATGCTGGCAAACACTGCGAACGCAATGCTGTGGCACCATCCAAAAAGCCCCGCTCGGTGTCGCTCAAATGTGGAGAGGTGAGCCCTGAAATCAAACACTGAAGTGAATGCAACATGTGACATATGTGGTCCGCGATTTGGTGGTTTCTTAGTGATTTCATAGGAAATATAAGGGGGTTATAATGGTTAATAATCATGGGACAATAGCCAACAACAATCATGCTACAACTACTGTATGGTGGTTTCTCAAAATAGGGAACCCCTAAAATGGTTGGTTTATTACCAGAAATGGTTGATATGGATGATCTGGGGGGGCGCGATTTTTGGGGCAAAAACACATGTACATGTAAGTCATTCACTACATGTGTAAGTTCTTCACATCAATATACAATATCTATTTTCAAACATAAAAGGTTGTAAGTACAGGTATATCATCAACACATATGTATACAAGTACAAATATGATGATGTATGAGCTCATGTTCATGTCTACACTTTCGGCCTATGCTTAGATCTTTGTTGGGAACACCCCAGCAGTTGCCACACCAGCCACGGCAGTGCCGTCCCGACGTCGGCCCCGGCCTTCGGAAACGTTGCGCAGAATCGGCGTTTGAAGACGCTGTCCTCAACGGTCCGAGCTGCCCAAGGTTGGTGAAGGGTTGTCCGTGCCGTGGATGATCACTGGAACTCAGGGGTTAACCGATGTTTGATATCAAGGGTGAATCAATGCTTAATCGATGGTTAATATTGATAATAGTATATTGAGTAACTATTGGTTAATCAGTAACTTATACTAAGGATTGTTACTGAATTAATAATATTGTTGATTAATCTATGGTTGATACTCATCGTTACTTCTTTGTTAATGAATGAATAGTATCGTTGATTAATCAATAGTTACTCAATGGTTACTCGATGGTTACTCAATGGTTAATCAACGATTAATCAATGGTTAGTCAATGGTTAATCAACGGCTAGTCAATGGTTAATCAATGGACAATATCAATGGACAAGATCAATGGACAATATCAATCAGTTCGAGTGGTTGTTGATCGCTCATGAATCACTCTTAACCATCAATTAATCTGAACCATTGATTTCTCCGAAGCATTCATTATCACTCTCGATCAATGGATGTTCATTTACCAGTAGTTGATATGAAGGATTAATCGCTAGTCGAGCATGAATGGCCCTCTACTAACAAATATCAATCCTTAATAGTCACTGTCCAAACAGCGAACCCAACTGCAATGGAAACGATTTCGCCGACGAATTGTGGCCTTGCAAGCCAGCTGTGTGGAATGTCAACCAGATTGTCATCGTCAAAATCTCAACTCAGGGCTAATGAAACCATGGTTTTAAAAAACCTTAACATGGGTGAATGAGCCCACATAATGATCGTAATATCTAGTTACAATCAGTTGGATGCACACCGAAGTAAACTCCTGGATTTCTTTTGAAAATTTGGTGCTGCCCCTCAAACAACCATTGCCTAATCCCGAGTGAAGTATCATTGCTCAAGCATCAACTCTCCGTGTGTTGACCATCAACTCACCTTTATCATTCGCCAATCCTACAGCGTGGTACCCCCCAGTTAGCTACCTTAGGTTATAACTCGGGTAATTACCAGTTATAGAAGATGTAACTATACCTAGGTGGCGAATCGAAACCAACGGATCCAACCAGGGGGGGGTACCACTCTGTAACCGTCATCCACCACCATCATCCACCAACTAACCACCACCAACCACCATCATGCTATCCCCAGACATCGCTTGACAGCATCAACTCACCTCCTGTCACCACCCAGGAGAGAGGACCCTGAGCCCTCCACGTGGTAAAGAAGCTCGGGGCCTCGGGTGTCACCATTGCGATCCAGTCAGTACCGGCATTCATCAGATTCATCAGAAAAATGATGATAGGGATACAAGTAGGTTTACAACTAAGTAGGTTTATAACTCACTTGTAAGTAGGTGTATAACTAACTTATAACAAGTGGACCCCCCAAGCACTTAGCTTAGCAGGTTTATAATTAACTTAACTAGGTATAACTACCAGTTTTGCGGTAGCCCAGGCCAACCTTGTAATAGGGGATTTTCATGATGATACCCTTGGGATGGTGGATGCTCGGATTCATTTTCCCATTCACCAGTTTGCGGGCTTCTCAGTTTTCAAACCAGCCCTATGAGCAGATATGGGATTGGTACTAGGCATTTAGAAAGGGTATCATTACCAAGAATAACACTGAAGTGAATGCAACATGTGATATATGAATTGGTGGTTTCGTGGTGATTTTCTACGGGATTACAAGAGGATTCCAATGGTGAATAGAGGAAAATCAACAACAATGATGAAACAACTACTATATGGTGGTTTCTCAAGCCATAGAGGTACCCCACAAATGGTTTTTACTGGATCATTTTAAGAAACCCCTATTCAGCACATCATCAGTGAAATCAACAATGATGATCAATGGCTAGAATCATTGCTAACCACTGACATCAATTATGATAATTTGTGGTTGACACTCATTAAGATGATCAAACATCATTAGCAACCATCATTTGCGGTCATCAATCACTACTCAACATTGTTCACCATTATCAACAATGATTCACCTCATCAACCATGATCAAAAATTGTTTATCATTATTGACCATTATCAACCATTATCAACCATTATTTACCTGATCAACCATAATAAATCACCATCATAAATCATCATTATCATCATCAATTGGAGTTGATGGTGCAATAATCATTCTCAACCATCAGTATCAATCATTATTAACCATTATCAACCATTACTAACCATCATCAACCTTCATCCGTCATTCTCCCTCAACACTCATCATCAATCATCATCAACCATCATTATCACTTGTTACTAGCCATCATCAAGCATCATCAATCATCATCAACCATCCCTCGTCCCTTATTAGCAATCATCAACCATCATCAACCATCATTATCACTTGGTGTTTGCAAAACTCACGGCTCATCGCACTTCACTCTCAGGGCCACGCGATTGTGACAGAAGCGGCACGCATCTCCACGTGAGCACACACTGGCAAGGAATGACATATGACGCTTGATGACGGGTTGATGCTTGTTGATGATGGCTATTGGACTGGTTGATGATGCTTAATGATGAGTGTTCAAGGTGAACATTGATCAATAATAATGGTCAGTACTGGTTGACAAGGGTCAATGATAGTTGCACATGAAGGTTAATTTGTTTTGATATGGTCAATAATAGGCGGTAAGGTTGAAAAAGGTTAATGTTGATTAAGATTGTCACTAATGATGAACAATGTTGAATTCATGATTCATAGCAGTTCTTGATGGTGAAAGATGCTTGATGGAGGTTCATGATGATGATGATGATGATGATGATGATGATGATGGTGATGATGATGATGATGATGATGATGATGATGATGATGATGATGATGATGATGATGATGGTGATTACTGCTGGTTAGCGATGCGTAACAGTGTTCAATTACTAGTAGAGATGATCAAACATGGTGTCTAAAAATGATGGTCTCCCATCGGTGTTTCCGTGAGCAACAGCAATGGTTAGGGATGGCTACTGGTGGTTCTGAAAGACGGCTATCCGACATGTCCACCAGAATCACTACCATAGAAGCTGGGGTATAGGGCTACAACTATCATTAACAGTCAGTAGTTGGCAAGTTACTACCATAGGGCTACGACTGGGGTAGTCCTAGAAATGTACAGGCACACCGAGTCGATTCCAAAACGACAAAGCCACCGCGACCGTCTCTCGATGCTCACCATTAGCTGGTCCACCAGTGTCACCAGGGACGCAAATGCCAAGAATTCCCGGGCACTTGGATGATCCTCCGCTGGTGGTGAATGCCCCCATGGTTGGGTCAACCACAACATTGATAAACGGAACAAAACAAAAAAATGTTCGTTTCACAGTTTCACCAATCATCCCATTTACAAATGCCAAAAAAAACAAGCAAAAGAGAGGCTGAAGTCCAATGACAATGGTAAAGCACCACTTCCAACCGCTTCTTCTACCCGTTGGCATCACCAAAAATCGCTGAACTCCCAGGGGGACTCCCAGGGCGCCGCCGTGGGGGCAGGCCCCACCCCGGCGCTCCACCTCTTGGAACTCGCAGAGGATTCGGACTTTTCGGCCATGGAATCGAAGCACCTCGGGGAGTCTCCCCACAAACCCGCAACGATGGGACCCACGATGATGGCGCGATGGTTAGGTCATGGTGAAGCGTAGGGGGATAAGAACCAACTAGAGGGTTTATATAATGATCATCATCATCATCATCATCATCATCATCATCGTCATCGTCATCGTCATCATCATCGTCATCATCATCATCATCATCATCATCATCATCATCATCATCATCATCATCATCATCATCATCATCATCATCATCATCCCATGCTGAAAGAATAAGAAACCGCCATCTCCAGGTCCTCAGTCCTTAATTAACAACACCAGCAGGAACTCTCAGGTCTACCAACTGTTATATAAGCACTTGGATCAGCGTTCGCTTTGCTCTTAAGATGGCCCCTCATCGTCCAAAAAAAACATCCAGGTTCATCTCTCAAAGAAATGGCCATAGCTGGTGTTTCAACAAACCTTCGGTGCCTGCTTCCGGCAGAAATTCATCCCAAAACAGCTCATCCCATCCCTAAAAACCTTCCGAAACCCTGGTTTTTCCCGTGACTTCCCAGCCTTTTCCACCGTGAATCCCAGCACTTTCAGCATGGAACCCCCCCCCCCCCGCCCCCCCCCCGACCCCCCCAGCTGCCCGGCCGAGCCGCTCATCACAGGGATCCGCCGAGTAGGTCCCCGGGGGCCGACGGCGATCGCGGGGGTTGTGGTAGAAGGGGCAGAGCTTCCGGTCGTGCTGGACACCTTCGCATGGACCGGCAGCCCCTGATGGGTTGAAGGTACTGCCAGATGATAGTTGATGATGGGTGCTAGGTCATCTATGGCGAGCTGGGTCAAGCAACTAACCAACCAATAATGGGGGATAATGACCAACAATAATGACCAACAATTACCCAGTTCACACTAGGTGATAAGAATGAGTGGAAAAAATGATGATAGTTGATGATAGTTGATGATAGTTGATGATAGTTGATGATAGTTGATGATAGTCCTTACCTCTGGCAGTCCTAGTACCCAGCTTACTAGTTTGGTGATAAGAATTGATGGAAAGAATCATGATAGTTGATGATAGTTAAACTGGGGGTTCAAATGGTTGATGATAGTTGATGACATCAAGAATTTGGAAGGAATCAACTGGGAGAATAGGTACTCTGGTGATACTACAGAGTATTAGGGATACTAGATGATAATGACTAGGTGATAATAGGTGATCAACTGGGAGAATAATTGATGGGTCATTGTTTATTGATAATTCATGAGGGTCTATCCAGAAACTTGGGAAGGAATCAATTGGAATCAATTACTGATGGTGATAGGTTCGGTGATAAGTTACTAATCATTACTAATTTTCATAAGTGGTGGGAAAGATGTAACTTAATGGCTGGAAAATAATGGTGATACCCGGGGTGCTAGGGGTACTAGGTGATAATAGTGACTGGGATAATCAAGTAGGTGATGAATGATAATGGTGATAATGGCTGGTTGCTAATGATTTAATACTGGCCAAGAATGGCTGAGAATGGTTTCTGACGGCTAGCAATGGTTTATGTTACATGCTGAAACTGATGAAATAGTTTATCAATGAAAACGGTTCATGATAATGATTCCTAATGATAATGGTTCAATCATAATCAGTGATAATGGTTCATGTGCATATAATTGAATGGCGAATCTGAACCTACCTATGACCAGAGGGTCCCCCACCTTGCATGGCCAAAAAAATGGTATAATGGGGACCCATGATGAGGATCAACCATCATTCAGAACAATAGACTAAGGATAACTGATGACTATGGTAACGAACCTTAATTTTGATGATCCACGAGGGATATAAATCTTAACGGGACGATACTATTATAAGCGACTGTTTACTCAGGACTCAGAATGGCAACCGGCCAACTAGGGATGATTCTACATGGTTATATTCAATGGCTGCAATTCATCGGAATTATCTTGGTTGATCAGAATGCTTGGTAATCTTGTTAATGGCCAATGGATTTTGATTCATCAAGATATTCAAATGCCGAAGTTCATCAGAATTACCTTGATTAATCAGAATGGTTGGTACTCTCAGCTCATGGCAAATCCATTTTGATTAACCAATGTTTAAATTCATAAATGGCCATTTATCATCCCCATCCCATAGTCAATGATGAAGCACTGAGCAGTATCTAGCATACTTATCAATCATTGCACAGTGATTTTGCGGCAATGGCTGTAGGTCAATGCCCTCGGTGCACATCCCATAGGGCTGCGGGTCATTACCCCATACCCCTCGTTCCCCCATTATTAACCATTGTTTCCATTTGTTTCCCTTATTATTGTTGGTCATTATTGTTGGTCATTATTGTTGGTCATTATCCCCCATTTTTGGTCGGTGAATTGCTTGATCCAGCTCGCCATAGTCGTATGATTGATATGTCCATCGATCCACTGATGTGGTCCACCATGACTCCCCGCCTCGGCTCTTACGGCATGGAAAGACCTGGCAGCCGCGAGCTATGGGGGGGGCGCTTGAGATCCACAGAACGGCTGCTATGTCGAAGTGCAGGGCCCGTCCATCTCGGGTGGCACACCCACGTTTCCAAAAATGACGAGGTAACAAAAAAATGTTCACGCCTCGAATGTGTTAAGAGTAGTGAACTCAATGCTGGCTTTAACTCAAAGATGACGAGGTTTTAATGCTGTTTGAATGAACTCAATGCTGGTTTTAACGAAGGTTAACAAGTACACCACCCCTGGTTCATTCAAAGAGCACACGCAGCTTCTCCAACCTTGAACGTATTGAGGTCAACGGTGGGTTTTCCTGCAAAGCAGCTGCAGTGAAGAGGTGTTCCCAGGGAACATCCAAGATCATGAACCATTCTTCGTTGGCCAACGGTAGATCCAGCTGAAACAAACCGGCGCTGATAATCAACCATCAAATATGGGCAATGCACTAGTACAGAGTGCTACTAACCACTATTGTTAACCATCAAGATCATGGTCATTCGATCATCTGCCATAACTAGCTTGAATTTGATGGTTTAATTTAAGAATTAAGATGGTTACAATCTACCATCAATATGGTGGTTTCTCAAAATAAGCCCCAAATCATACTTTATATTCACTGTGTATAATAATACACCAAAACATTTTGGAGTTACCTATTTTAAGAAACCCCCATATTCCCAAACCATTCTGGAATATCCTTCACCATTCTATTTCCATGAGAGGGTGTTGGAGTTACCAAAACATTTCGGAATATCCTTAACCATTCTATTTCCACTTATGGTTGGCCATCATCCCCTGCAATGATCCAACCATTGTCAGGACCATTTTGGGCCAACGGTTGAGCAAAATCACCCCGTGACTTCGTGTTTCAACGACGCAGTCCCCAGGCTCAACGGCTCTCCTGGAATCTCGTCCCAGTTCTCCTGGCACACAGATTTTTCGACGATGCCGCGATGTTTTCCCCATGATTTTTGTTCGAATAAATCCCATCTCGAAGGTCACAACTAAAACATTCGCAACATAAAACCTGCTGCAATCAGGTCATGAGCACTATACTCATTGCTCAGCGGATTTCTTGGGACCAGGGAGGTCAGGCTACGTAGCTCACCACCCCTGAGCCCTTGCGACGACCCCAAATTGGGAGCTGCTGATAGGCCTTTGATTGTCAAAGATCTCCAAGATCTCGACACCCCAACCAGCAACCAGCACCCAGAATCTTTAAGCAGCAATACCCAGCAATAACCCAAAAATAACCCACAATCTTTGGACATCTTTCGAGATCTTTGGAGATCTTCACCCATCCTCCAAGTTCCAAGAAAAATCGGTGACCCCCCAGGTTTTCAAGTTGCCTCTCTCTCCTCAGGCACCTCTTTCAGGCCTGTCGCGCGTTCGTAGTGCGCGGAACTCGTGGCTGTGGTTGTTGCTGTTGTTGGCTGCAAATTCAACCAACTGACCATCCAAATAACCACTTGTAGCGAAATCGTTGCGTGTACAGATCTGTATGTTGTAGGAGCTTCACATTGTCATCGGTTGTGATCCCCGTAGGCAGCCTGTGAATCTTGTCCGTCTTATCATCCAAACAACCTACACAGCTGCCCAGTTGCCTTCTATCCTATCATCTTAACAGAACAACTATCTATGTATACCTATCTTAACCTATATCCTATCATCTTAACAACTACCATTCTATACCATTCTATACCTATCTTATCTACCTAAATCAGTCGCAACCAGTTGCTTGCAGAGCCTCGAGCAGCAGAGTGGTGCGAGTATCTCGCCGCAGCTTTGCTACGAAGCTCCTGCAGCGGTGGCATTCCACCGGACTGTCACTACTCGGATGTGCAGCGCCAGTGGCTGGGAACTAACCATGGTTATTTGACTTATAAGCTACCCCTATCCTTCCAGTTACCTCTATAGAAGGTAACCAGCTGGTTTCTACCATTGTTTTTCAGGGTTGGTTATATACTATTAAGGTAACCGGAAGGGTAGGCTACCTTGTAGGGCTCATGACCATGGCTATAAGCCCAGTTGCACCTACAACCGGTTCCCTCAAGATTGCTTGCGAGTTGATCAAGTCCGATTCCACCGGTGACTTATCACAGTCAAAACCCAGCATGGGATGTGGGGTAATGTTAACCACTCCGGGATTTTCATAAACCATAGAGCCATAGAGTAACGAATTGCGCAGGGGGTTACCATTGTTTCAACGAGAAACCACTGGGCGAATTTGGGGATACCCCCGCTGAACCAACCCCTGGGCCCCTCGTTTCATCCAGGCTTGGCATGTGTCGTACCTGGTCGCTGTGCGCGAAGCAGCACGTGGCTTTTTGGCAATCGCTACCTGAGCCAAGCGCCACCGTGGCAGGTCCAGCCCAAAAGACTCATGTTGGATCCCTAAGCCGCCTATGTCTGGGGAGGCTCCTGACGTATTCAAGGTGGATCCAGGTCCAACCATCCACCTGCAATTGGGGATGAATCACCAGCCCGTCAAATGGATCTACCCTGATCTACCACTGGCTGATCATCCCAAAGCAGTTGGAACGATCATCGCTACAAGGTGGGCCCCCTAAGTTACCTAAGTTGGCTTATAACTAGGGTAACTACCAGTTATGGAAGATATAACTATAGTTAAATGGCTTATTAATCAACTTATAACCAGGGGGGCCCACCTTGTACCTCCTGGTGCCAATGGAAAGCGCACCATTGTTGATGCGCCTCTTCGAGAACGAGGTGATTCTGGACTTCCCGGTCAAATTGCCATGCAAATGATGGTTTCTCAACATGGGGGACCCCAAAAATGGCTAGTTTATTGTTATAAATGACCATAAAAATGGATGATTTAGGGGTACCCCTATGACTTGAGAGACACCCAAATCAATGAAGTGTGAACCATATGAACCAGGGTGATAAGCTACAGACTGGACGGAGAAAGTAAGCATGAATCAGCATTACATTCACATTTTTTTGGGGTGTCTTAAAATAGGGAACCCCAAAAAATGCCTAGTTTGCAACAATAAATGCTAAAATACAAGGCGATTTGGGGGGGCACCCCTATTTTGAGAAACACCTCCACGTCCTTCGCCGCCTCCACCTCCACCTCCGCCTCCTTTTCCTTCTCCACTTCTTGGTCACCCGCCTCCCAATCCACATCATCAGAAGGAAGATACTTACAAGCAGTGTTACTGCATTTCCTCGGCGGGACTTTTGACAAAGCCGGAGAATGTAGTCTCGAGCCTTCAAATAAGCCGGCCCAATATAACGCAAAACTTGTCCTCACAATTATGTCCCAATGCACGTTGTCACGAGCCAGCTTCCAGGAGTGAGAGATTGGGCATGTGCCCCTTGCAGATGACCGTGGTTTCCTCTCGCACTCCATGGCGGCGTTTTGCACACACGACCGAAATCTATATGCGAGGAAATGTCAACAATGCCACACAAATGGGTTATCTGCTGATGACTTACCTACGAAATGTAGGTATCCATGGCGAGATTGACAGTTGGCGGGGGGCACCCAGCGATTCAGCTTATATGAGGTCGCAAATCCGGTCTGAGGCTGGGATAAATCAATGCATAACTCGAGTAAAATTTCAAAATCAATGTAAAAAAAAAAATTGGTTACTATGAAATTGCTTGACCACAATAAGCCACTATTAGTAACCATCATCATTGGCCATATTAACCATATTGACCATATTGACTATAAATGACCAAATTAAAAAAACACATTTCACCATAATTTATGAAAACCCTGTAGTACAATGAACCATCAGCTGTCTTTTGTAGCTGATCAACTGTGAAAGATCAAGTGCTTCGACATGTCGAAACTCGTATAATTATTTGAGACCGCAAAAACCTGCTTGAAAATGCCTAGGCTAATGTTTACCAATGGGTGGTACATGGAGTAAATCATCAAAATTCCACATGATCTTTTGTTCCGATGCTGAAACTTTGCCATGGTATCACTCAATGTTTGGGCGATTCAATCATTGGTGGTTTTAACACCTTGAAAACATATCAGGCAATCAAACAACCACTCCGAACATGAGAGAAATTGAAACGGGTTTCCAAAACAACCAAACATCCACATTTAATAACCATTCTGGGCCGATATTGGCAATGACAAAACATTCTGAATGGTAGATCTCAATCCATAAACCACCCCCCTCCCAATTTTTCCAGTGGTTGAGCCAACCCTATGAACAAAATTTATCAACCAACCAACCATGTGTCGAATACTCCGATTAACCTGTGAGGATGTACTTGGGGTTCATTTTTTGGGTCCAAACCCCTTTTCAGAAACTATCTGGAACACTAGGGATAATAATGGACACTAGGAAAAAAATCATTTATACAACCAACTGCTGGTCAGGATCTACCATCGAAATTTGTAGGTTTTTTGGTTCCGCCAAAGCCACAAGTGGCCTCTTGCGCTCCCCATCCTGCGCACTGAGCGCGCCAACCCAGCTGGCCAAAGGGCTTTCAGCGTCCCCCTCGTGGCAGTGCTGCGTGAGGTTCACCATGGCCCATGGGGGTATCATTGGGGTGTACCACCTTTCAAGGTCATGATCGCTCACGTTATTTCATTTCGATGGGTTTTACAATTTGGTGGCTTATGGATCCTTTGCTAAAGATTCAGTTTTAGTCGGTACATGGTAAATCAAAACAATTGCGAATGTTAAAACATTATCACCCTAAGTCAGTGTCTGTATGCCACGCAGACAATCACAACTCAAACGATGGTTGATGATGATTGTTCTCCATTAGCAAGTGCATTCTGACCATGGTTTGTTGAATGGAAATATTCCAACAACCTTGTGTTTCTCATGTCATGCGCCGTGCTTGGTCGCCACCGCCATAGTGAGCGGATGAACCTTGCATTTTTTTGATAATTCATCCCTTCCAAGAGTGGAAATCGTTCCCACCCAGCGACAAATAAACTATGAATGTCTGGGTCCTTACTACGTACATGGAGTTAACACCTCAAAGATGTGATGCTGGAAGAACATTATCGAAAACAAAACCAATACCAACAAATTGCCCGAACGATATGCCATCCACAAACAAATTGAAAACGTTTAACAATAGCACGTGCAAACAAAAGGCGCAAAGTACCCGTGGATATTTGAAGCCGCGGCCAAAAAAATGCGTCCAAATTTGTTCGTCTTGAAACCTGTTTTAATACGAGTGGGCGCGGTTGGTGATGATCACGCAATATGGCATTTGATTTACCATGTGATAAGCATTTTCAACCGATGAGGTGTTCAACAAAAAACGATGCTGGCAGAAAAAAACATGCAAAAAAATCATGGTCCAACAACATTTCCCCCCCTTGACCCACACAACTCACCGGGCTGAAGATGTGGAGTCAAAATCATGCCACTCGCGGCAGGTCCATTTTGCGCGATGCTTTGAGTTGAAAGCGACTGCATGAAAAAATCAAAGCGAATTGCATGCGAAAACCAACATCAACGAACCAACGGACAACCATCTGCCAGCCGAACCAACCGGCCAACTCACCCACCAACCGACCAACTTGCCAGCCACCCCGTGGGCGGCCAGTGGTGCCCA